>CM067170.1:30639113-30673241 GCA_034093135.1 Erigeron breviscapus | reverse complement strand
TGAGACGGTACACACCACCGTCCCAGACGGTGGTTGGTTTAAACAGTTTACGAATTTTGGGGTTTTTAATTAACTTTGGGGTTATATTTTCACATACGAACTTAGACTTAATCACACCCTAATTTCTCATCTCTGGAGCAGAAAAACTACCTTTCCCAAGCCCTAATATCATTATCAAATCATCATCAAATCACAAATCCATGGAAATGATAATCCAAATTAAAGATTCATTGATGAAGATGATAGGCTAAATTCTCTTTAGATCATTCTCATGTGAACAATTATGTAAGACAATTGTATTCAACCTTTCTTATATTCAAGTTGGATTAGATGTTTAATTCTTAATTGTGTTTTGCATCTAATGTGTTTGGTTTGAATGAATGATTACTTGTTTATAACTTTGAATGAATTCCATCTATCTTTTGATTTCAATTTATTGTTAATCATTAATTATTGGAAGAATCTCTTATGAAAGTGTAATCTTGTTAATGAATAGATAATTCAGTTGTGTCAATTCCTCGGTTTTCATTATCGTGAATCATCACAACCTAATCAATTTGTTCTTAACGTTCATTCATTCCAAGCTTTATAACGAATCATGTCTATGTGATTTCCAACGAATATAAGTTAGGTTATACTTTTGAAAGCATAATTGGGATCATGAGAATGGTCTACCCTTTTTATTATTGAATTATTCTTGTTATTAAATGTCCAATTTTGATTTGTCAAGTCTTCTGTTTACAACTTTGACCATAAATATCTTTGTTTGTGTTATTTATTAGTTGATGAAAGTTATATCAATGAAAAGTACATTAAAAACTCAATCCGTCCATATATTTTATATGAAGTGTTACATAATATAGAAAAATATTTTTACGATCAAAGTTTAAAGCAGAAGACTTGACAAGTCAAAATTGGACATTTAATATGGGACCGAGGGAGTATTTTGTTAAGTTTACAATCATTTTTAGTAGTTAATCAAATCAATCAAATCAATTTTAAGTTTATGTCTAGTTTAATCAACTTTGTAAATTGTTCAACACTTTCCCATGATTCCCTGAGGATACGATACTCGACTTACCCTTGCTAATGAGTGGTATTTAGTTTATATTTTTGATCGGTCCAACGATAACGATCACTAGATATATCTTAACCTTCATTGATGATTACTCGAGAAGGGTATGGGTGTATTTCTTGAAAAGAAAGATGAAGTCTTTGTTCACTTCAAGCAGTGGAAGACGATGATAGAGAAGCAGACTGGAAAGTCCGTCAAACGCTTGAGAACTGATAATGGCTTGGAATTCTGCAAAGGAGAATTCAATGAGTTCTGCAAGAATGAAGGCATTGTGAGACACCGCACAGTGCATTATACACCACAGCAAAACGGAGTTGCAGAACGGATGAACAGGACGCTCTTGGAGAGAGCGCGGTGTATGCTCTCAAATGCTGAATTACCAAAACAATTTTGGGCTGAAGCTGTCAACACAGCTTGTTATTTGGTAAATCGGTCTCCATCAACAGCTATTGATTGTGAAACTCCTATAGAAAAATGGTCAGGTACCCCTGCAGACTATACTGATTTGAAGATTTTTGGTTGTCCTGCTTATGCTCATGTGAAAGATGGTAAACTTGAGCCAAGGGCAAAGAAGTGCATATTTCTAGGATATGCTGACGGGGTGAAGGGTTATAGATTGTGGTGCCCTGATGGTAAATCATCCCGATTTCTTATCAGCAGGGATGTGACATTTGATGAGTCTGCTATGTTGAAGAAGAAAGAGGAGGAACATGTGGATGCTGGAAATGACCGGGAAGTTGAAGAGCAGGTGGAGCTTGAAATAGAAGTTCCTAAAGGAGTAGTACAAGGTACTCCTGATAAGCCCATTGTAGAAGATGTACGTGATTCTGGTGGTGATACTGTGACACCAGAAGAAGAAGTTCAGCCAGAAGAACAAGAAAATCTCCAAGATTATATGTTAGCAAGGGACAGAGAAAGACGAGTAATTCGGAAAACACAAAGATATGGGCATGCAGATTTAGTAGCTTTTGCACTTAGTGTGGCTGAAGATATAGAGGTTGATGAACCTGGTACATATCAACAAGCTACTAGTTGCCAAGAATCTGCAAAGTGGACCGAAGCCATGAATGAAGAGATGGAATCTCTTTATAAGAATCAGACATGGGAACTGGTGAAACCGCCTAAAGGCCAGAAGATTGTCGGATGCAAATGGATCTTTAAGAAGAAGGAAGGAATCCCAGGTGTAGAAGATGAAAGGTTCAAAGCACACCTTGTAGCAAAGGGCTTTACTCAGCGAGAAGGAATTGACTTCAATGAAGTTTTCTCGCCTGTTGTAAAGCATACCTCTATCCGCGTGTTACTTGCCATGGTTGCTTTATTTGACATGGAGCTGCAGCAATTGGATGTCAAGACTGCATTTTTGCATGGTGAGTTGGAAGAACAGATCTATATGCGCCAACCAGAGGGGTTCGTTGTCCAGGGAAAAGAAGATCATGCATGTCTGCTGAAAAAGTCATTATATGGCTTGAAGCAATCACCTCGACAATGGTATAAACGGTTTGACATATTCATGACAAGTAATAATTACACAAGAAGTAATTATGATTGTTGTGTATATCACAAGAAGCTCCAGATGGCTCATTTGTGTACTTGCTATTATATGTGGATGATATGTTGATTGCTTCGAAAAACATGTCAGAGATTGATCTATTGAAAACTCAACTTAAAAGTGAGTTTGAGATAAAAGACTTGGGTGCAGCCAAGAAGATATTGGGAATGGAGATTGTCAGAGATAGACGACGAAGGCAGATTGTATTTGTCACAAAAGAAATACATTGAAAAGGTGCTTCAGCGTTTTGGGATGGACAATTCCAGACCGGTTAGTACTCCACTTGCTGCACACTTCAAGCTTTCATCAGCACTGTCACCTGAAACTGAGGAAGAGGTGGAGCACATGTCGCGTGTTCCATATGCTAGTGCTGTTGGTAGCATCATGTATGCTATGGTTTGTACTAGACCTGATATTGCACAGGCTGTAAGCGTGGTGAGTAGATATATGGATCGCCCAGGGAAAACTCATTGGCAAGCAGTGCAATGGATTCTTCGATATCTCAGAGGAACGACATATATCGGTGATGTGTCATATTTTATACCATTTCCCACGCGAATTTAGGACCATTTATTCGTTATTTATATAGTCTTATTTCCAACTTTCGATGCTTTGAGGTATGTTAAGTGTTTTCAGGTTGAAAAATGATTATGCGGATGAATTGATCGATTTTGATGATTTATGGAAGACTCGGGAGAAGGATTCGGGTGAAACCAAGTGAAAGATGAAGAAAGCGGAGTCTGGAAGGTGTAACGGCCGTCACATATATGACGGGCGTTAGGGATCTAGGTCAAAGTGTGACGGGCGTATGAAGGCTGACGGCCGTTATGTATTGAAGTTGGTGAGTTACTGTGACGGGTCCCTAACGGCCGTATGCTTTTCAAAGAAGGTGTTACGGGTGTCACATATGTGACGGCCGTTACAGGTGTCGATGGATCGTGACGGGCGTTACAAAGGGTAACGGGCGTTACGCGACTTATTCATATAAATAGCTGATCAAGTTTCTGTATCGGGAGAGGAACTTTTGGGGGAGATTTTTCCTGAGGGTTTTTGAGAACTTTACCCTTTCCAGGAGCTGCTCTATTAGGGTTCTATCAGGTTTCCAAGCAAGATTTCTTAGGCGGATCCACTGAAGATTCACGAGCACCCATCTGGATCGTATCTACTTATTGTCTTACAATTTACTTTCATCAAACGATTGGTACAATCATGTTTACCTTTTCTTTTGATTATTATTTACCATTCATCATGAGTGGCTAGATCTAGTATCATCCACCTTGATGAAACTAGACGGATAATGTGATTGCTATGTTTTAATTCAAGAGTTGATTCTATTATCGTTATATTGAGATCTTTATTGATTAATTCCTTATTCTTTATTCTTTGTGATATTAATAATTTATTTGTTCATCGTTAGTGGTACTAGGTGAATAGGTATTTTATTTCAATTAATTGTCTATGATTGATTGTCTCCGGTTGGTGGTACCACGGTGAATGTCATTAGAATAATAGGTATTAATCGGTAAACGTGTTTAGATACGGTTGGTGGTACCACGTATTTATTCACATAGATATGATTGATAATTGTTAATCAAACAAACTAATTACTAGGGATATTTTCTTAAGCATTGGTGGTACCGGCTTGGGTAATTGAACTAGCAAATTAGGTGTTTGGGTAATTTGCAAGCGGTTGGTGGTACCACGTAAGCATCTTTATCCTTACACGATTATCTATTCAACTTAATGAATTTGATCTTAATTTAAAGCAATCACATTTGAAGTCGAGGGAAGTCAAGGTGGATGAATTTTAATATTATTGCCTGAAGTTTCATTTCATTTTATGTTTTTAATTTTCTGTTAAAAAGAGATTGAAGTAACACCTTTTTCCAAACCATTTTATGAAACAACTAGTTCAACCAATCCCTGCGAACGAACACGGTCTTACCTGTTAACTATATTACAAACGATCGGGTCCACTGCCCGTGAGTGCGTAGTAGTGAGTTTTTAAGTGATTCTAGTTTTAAAAATATAAAACTCGATTTAGCACTTAGACAAGCTTGGAACCAACTTAGACAAGCTTTTATTGATGATCTTCCCGAGAATTCCATTACTACTTGGAACCAACTTAGACAAGCTTTTATTGATGAGTTTTATTCTCTTCGAACTCAAAGGAAGTTGGAAAATTTGATAAGGTCATTTGAGCAAGATGCTGATGAGGATATTGTCGATGCATGGATTCGCTTTAAGGATATGCTAAGGAATTGTCCAGGCCATGAGTTGACAAAGGAGAAGTATGTTGAGTTATTCTTTGATGGCTTGTCTAAGCAATCTAAAAGAGAGTTGGGTTATGCCTTTGGGGGAAGTTTCACCAAGATTACACCGAATGAAGGATATGATATTTTGGAACAAATGGTGAAGGATAACGCAACAATGGATGATGAAAGGTTTCTTAAGAATGAGAAAAGGATGAAGAAGGGAACCAAGGAAGGGAGAGTTGCAAGAGTTGAGAAAGATGATTCTGGGATTGTTGGAGAGATTAAGGCATTAGCTTCGCGCATGGATAAGGGATTTGCATCTCAAGAGGCTAGGTTTGGAGCTCTTGAAAAGGATGTGAAGACTATTGCTGACGGTTGTGACTATTGTGGAGATATGCATTATTCTGAGGATTGTCCCAATCGGGGACGTGAAGATGTCAACTACATTCAGAACCAGCAACAAGGGGGTTTCCAGCGCAACACCGGTTTCCAAAACCGGCCCTCAGGTAATACTTCTTACAACTCTTCCTTTCCTACTAATAATGCTCGTTTTTCAGGTAACAGGTGGCAAGAAGATCATTATCAGAATCAGCCTCAGCAGCAGATACACCAAGGCCAAGGATCTGGATCTTCTAACACCGATCCAAGTGACGAGTTGAGGGAGATGATGAAGCAAATGATGAGCAATCAGATTGAAACAAATACAAGTATTCAGAATATCAGGGAGGATACCAAGGAGCTGAATGAGAGGCTAGAAAGACTAAGTGGTAAAGTTGAGATGAATGCCAAGAATGCAGGGTTGAACTTTAAGGATCTCGAGAGTAGGATGGCAGCTTTAGCTAGGCCTACGGGGACTCTACCGAGCAATACCCAACAGAATCCAAAGCCTCAGTCGAGTAATCAAGGATCATGGAGAAAGGATGCCCAGCCCAATGTCAGAAATGAGCACGTGAATGCTATCACCATGAGGGCAGGTAACACTTATGATTCAGCTAAATCTTCACCTAATAATTTGTTTCAATCCGTGCAGGTTGATGAAGATGAGGAGCGAGTTGACGATGAGATTGAAATGGAACCGGAACCAGCCGTGCCGATACCGGCCGTTCCATCCGAACCCGTTGCTAAACCTGTTGAGAAGCCCGCTGAGGAACCAACTGTTAAACCATATAAACCGAAGGCTCCATTTCCCCAGCGATTGGCGAAAAATAAGCTGAAGGAACAAATGGACAAATTTGTAAGTCACCTCCGTAAATTGCATATTAATATTCCATTTTTAGATGCAATTGTGCAGATGCCCGGATATGCAAAGTGCTTGAAGCAGATTTTGATGAATAAGAAGCATCTGGAAGAAGTGACTACTGCAGTTTTAGAGGATGTTTGCTCAGCAGCTGTAACAGGTAAGTTGCCCAAAAAACGAGGAGATCCAGGTAGTTTTACTATTCCTTGTAAGATAGGTAACTTAACGGTAAAAAAGGCATTAAATGATTCGGGTGCAAGTATTAACCTTATGCCTTCTTCTCTTTACTCCAAGCTGAACTTAGGAACACCTAAACCTATTAACATGAAAATCAATTTGGCCGATAAGTCTGAAATAAGACCTATTGGAATATTAGAAGATGTGTTAATTCAGGTGGGAGGTTTGATTTTTCCTGTAGATTTTGTGATTATTGAAGCTGAAGAGGCATTAAATGTGCCTCTTATCTTAGGGAGACCATTCCTTGCCACGGCCGATGCCAAACTTGAAGTTGGTCGTGGTAAGTTGACATTGAGAGCCGGGGATGAATCTGTAACATTTTCAAACACATGTTCTGTTTCTTTGCCTAATGCTGCTAATTATGTTGAAACTGCCTGTGTTAGTTCTTTGGATTCACAGATTGATAAATGGTTGGATGATAAGCTAGAGGAAAGAGAGCTAGAATTGAAGTCAACAGCGGTACATGTTCCTAAACCAACGGATGGCCCTTGTGCTAAAATCCGTAAGCTTTATAGTCGTGTGAGGTCTGCTATTTCTCATGGGAATATCAAGTTATCCGAAGAACTGTGCTCTAATTTATCAACAAATGAGAAAGCTGAGTTAATGATGGTTGTTGATATTTCTGACGAAGCAAATGATTGGATATGTAACAAGGTTAAAGGTAACTGTTTCTCTCCTTTTAAAAGTAGACCGCCCAACACTTCAAGTGTGGGGGCGTCGGGGTCCCAATGTTGGTGATTATGAGAGGTTCGAGTCTAGCTAAAGACTCGTAAATAAATTAAGCGCTTCTCGGAAGGCAACCCGTGTTATTTTCTTGCATTTTATTTTCATTTTTGTAGTTAGATTTGATGTTTTATTGTCAAGAAAGTGCAGGTGAAATTTTGGTGTGAATGGGATTGAGGATTGTTGATGGCTATAGTGAAGCTCAAGTGTGGGGGGAACCCACTGGATTCTCTCCTAATCTCTATTCTATGGAATCAATTGATTAATTATGTGATGTCATGTGCATATGTTGGCAGTAAGTTCAGTGCATTATTTTTGATTGGCATCTTTCTTGATACTGTTTCACACACCTCCGGTATGTGCTCTAATTCTTTTTGTCTATTGTCGCTTACCCCTATTTACCTTAGTTTTGACCGATATGGACATTGAGGGCATTGTCCATCTTAAGTGTGGGGGGTGGCAAATAGGTTTAAGATACCGGGTATATCACTTTTGTTGTTTTGCCATTGAGATTTCTACCAGTTTTGTTGATGTGTCCCTCTCATAGGCCTTCGGATTTTATCCGGGGGTAGGAGTCTCCATTTGGTTTCCATTTCGAGCTCTTCACTGTGATGTGCATGTTTGAGATTGGTGTTTTCAATTTGGTGGGATGATAGAAGTTGATATGGTTTTTGAACTTGAGTTGAGCTTGTCCTTGTGGTAAATTGCTTTTGTCACTTAATTCATATCTTAATAAGCAATTTTACTACAAAATTTTTCCTTGACAAAATTTTTAATCGGCGAAATGTGTTCTGAACGGTTATTTGGCTAATCCTTGTGGATTGATAACATTACAGACATGCTCAAATTTATCCAAAACACCCAAATTGTGAGATTCATCATTTCATATATAGTTGTGTTAGGTGACGGTTTTGGTTTGATTGCCTTGTAAATACGTCCCTCTCTTAGGCTCTTGGATTTGTTCGGGAGTAAGGGTTTTCATTTTGATGCCCTGCATTAGGATGTGCGTGTTTGAGGTTAATCTTCCATTTCCGGGTTCTTTGCTTTGATATGAGTGTGCCGGTGATGTGTTGATTCTAGAACTTGGCCTGGTGATCGTGACGAGACCGCAGTGAGATCACTTTTGTGATATAAGTACATCGGATGACGAATTGGCATTTAGGTTTGACCTATACTTTTCTTTCTTTCTTTCTTTTCACCATTTGCTTTTGTACATTTTACCTTTACTATACATACTCACTTACACATACATACATTCCATTCCTTTCTTTGTATATTTTACCTTCGTATAAATCCACTCTTGTATATAAACTTCACCTTACTATACCGATAGTCTAATCTTGGCGGGCCGTTGATTGTCATTGGTCTGTTGAATGGTTTGGGAGATTTTTAGTGGATTGCTTTGTGGCATGTTCTTGTCTATGAGAATAAGTCAATTGGTCAAGTTATTAAGGTTTGTCTTGGATTGTTCAAGTGGTTAGACATGTTCATCAATGTAAGAGGGTACCTACTAGTAGAGAAAAAATGGTTCAAGAAGAAAAAAAAAAAGTGAAAAGTTGAAAAACAGAAAAAGAAAGAGAGGAAAAGAACTTGGGCTACTAGTGGGTACGTCTCAGTTTTTACTTGTCTAAAGTTTTGTTGTATTATTAAGGTTGGAAGATTTGGTTGATAATAAGTTGTTTGAAGTTGATACACCACAATGGTGTCGGGTTTGTTTGGCTGATTTGGAGGTGTGTTCGCGGGATGGCAGCTTATGGGTTGGTGGTTTGTTGGCAATCAATGGTATGGGTTGGATTAGACTATTTTGTACATTTCTCACATATACCATATACTTTTCATTTTTCCATTTCATCATTAACCTACATCCATATACTTCATTGTACATATCCATTATACATAGCCTTAGCGTAACTATACAACCTACCTTTATGCCTATTTTGATGATGTACTTGGTGCTCACGCCACGTCGGTGGAGCTATGATCCTTGTTCAAGCCTATGGTAAGATATGCATCACGACCGAGCTATGAGTGATTCTTCATATGTTCAACCCCAAAAGTAAGTTTGTTGGAGTAGAATGATTTTGATAGGTTCATTTTTTCACTTGTGCTTGGTTGTGTTATTAAGGCTTGTGGATTGTTCAGGTATTGTCAAACATTTCGAGTTTTCATTTAAGATTAAAACTGCTTCACCCAACTTTTTGTCTTTGACATACTTGGTGTGGCTTCTTTTTGATACTTGTAAATTGTTATTTAGCTTCTTTGCCAAGGATTACTTTTTCTTTAAACGTAGGATTTGCTTGAGGACAAGCAATGCTCAAGTGTGGGGGGATTTGATGTGTCATATTTTATACCATTTCCCACGCGAATTTAGGACCATTTATTCGTTATTTATATAGTCTTATTTCCAACTTTCGATGCTTTGAGGTATGTTAAGTGTTTTCAGGTTGAAAAATGATTATGCGGATGAATTGATCGATTTTGATGATTTATGGAAGACTCGGGAGAAGGATTCGGGTGAAACCAAGTGAAAGATGAAGAAAGCGGAGTCTGGAAGGTGTAACGGCCGTCACATATATGACGGGCGTTAGGGATCTAGGTCAAAGTGTGACGGGCGTATGAAGGCTGACGGCCGTTATGAATCAAAATTGGCAAGTTACTGTGACGGGTCCCTAACGGCCGTATGCTTTTCAAAGAAGGTGTTACGGGTGTCACATATGTGACGGCCGTTACAGGTGTCGATGGATCGTGACGGGCGTTACGCGACTTATTCATATAAATAGCTGATCAAGTTTCTGTATCGGGAGAGGAACTTTTGGGGGAGATTTTTCCTGAGGGTTTTTGAGAACTTTACCCTTTCCAGGAGCTGCTCTATTAGGGTTCTATCAGGTTTCCAAGCAAGATTTCTGAGGCGGATCCACTGAAGATTCACGAGCACCCATCTGGATCGTATCTACTTATTGTCTTACAATTTACTTTCATCAAACGATTGGTACAATCATGTTTACCTTTTCTTTTGATTATTATTTACCATTCATCATGAGTGGCTAGATCTAGTATCATCCACCTTGATGAAACTAGACGGATAATGTGATTGCTATGTTTTAATTCAAGAGTTGATTCTATTATCGTTATATTGAGATCTTTATTGATTAATTCCTTATTCTTTATTCTTTGTGATATTAATAATTTATTTGTTCATCGTTAGTGGTACTAGGTGAATAGGTATTTTATTTCAATTAATTGTCTATGATTGATTGTCTCCGGTTGGTGGTACCACGGTGAATGTCATTAGAATAATAGGTATTAATCGGTAAACGTGTTTAGATACGGTTGGTGGTACCACGTATTTATTCACATAGATATGATTGATAATTGTTAATCAAACAAACTAATTACTAGGGATATTTTCTTAAGCATTGGTGGTACCGGCTTGGGTAATTGAACTAGCAAATTAGGAGTTTGGGTAATTTGCAAGCGGTTGGTGGTACCACGTAAGCATCTTTATCCTTACACGATTATCTATTCAACTTAATGAATTTGATCTTAATTTAAAGCAATCACATTTGAAGTCGAGGGAAGTCAAGGTGGATGAATTTTAATATTATTGCCTGAAGTTTCATTTCATTTTATGTTTTTAATTTTCTGTTAAAAAGAGATTGAAGTAACACCCTTTTTCCAAAACATTTTATGAAACAACTAGTTCAACCAATCCCTGTGAACGAACACGGTCTTACCTGTTAACTATATTACAAACGATCGGGTCCACTGCCCGTGAGTGCGTAGTAGTGAGTTTTTAGGTGATTCTAGTTTTAAAAATATAAAACTCGATTTAGCACATCAATCGGCCTAGTGTTTGATAGTCGTGGAAACACTAATGTTACTGGATTTGTTGATTCAGATTATGCCGGTGATTTAGATCGAAGAAGGTCTCAGACAGGATATGTTTTCACTCTCGGCGGATGTGCTATCAGTTGGAAAGCAACTTTACAGTCGACAGTTGCTTTGTCTACAACTAAAGCGGAATACATGGCAATGGCAGAGGGTGTTAAAGAAGCTATATGGCTGAGGGGCTTGGTTGGTGATCTTGGAATTCAACAAGATGAGACTGTCGTGCATTGTGATAGTCAAAGTGCCATACATTTGACTAAAAATCAGATGTATCATGAGAGAACCAAGCACATTGACGTACGGTATCACTTTATTCGCGAAGTAATATCTGGAGGGATTATAATTGTGAAAAAGATCAGTACAACAGTAATCCGGCAGATATATAAATGAATTTTACTTCATTTTGAGATAGTCATGGAGAGCCATAATACGAGAGAAAAAGATAGACATAGATATCCATTTTCTCTGCCAAAATAAAACATCCGAGAGAAACTAGAAAGAGTATTAATACTCTTGTAATAGTTTGTTGAGAGTTTTGTATAGTATAGAATTATGTTATAAAATTCTATACTAGTGAGCTTGTGAGGGTAGTATTTATTACTGTAACCTCGGTACGCCATATTTGCTAGTAAAATCCTTCTCCGCTTCCGCCCGTGGTTTTTCTCCTATTTTGAGTTTCCACGTAAAATCCTTGTGTCTTTATTTGTTGTGAAATTGTTCTATTTAAATTTCCTCATCTAGAAATTGCATTAATCACAACACACTCAATGTAGAGGTATCTTTCACACTTCAAACAAGGCTGGTGGTTCGGCTGGTGGAGACATTGTTTATGAGGTTAGCATATCTTAACTTTACTAATGGATATAGATACTTTTTTCTAACCATATATAATTGTTGGGCTTTTCATATCCAGGTCATGCTTGACGCTGACGAGGAAATAATTGATATCAAAGGGACTACTGATACCCGAGGTGGTAATATAGTTGTTTCATCACTTACTTTTGAAACGAACAAGACAACCCATGGACCTTTTGGTCGAGCATCAGGGAGTGTTTTCTCTGTACCATGGGGAAAAGGCTCGTTAGTTGGTTTTTATGGCCTTGCTGGCGATTGTATTAATGGAATCGGTGTCTATCTGAAAGCCGATAATGAAATCATGGAGGTTGGAACATGGGGAAAAACTGAACCTGGGGGTCCGCAAAATATTTGGTCTTTCAAACTTGAGAAAAATCATCATCTGAAGAAGATAACCATTGAGCATGGCGATCTCATATATTCTCTAACTTGCACTACACAATATCAAGGGCTAAAACACATCTAAAGAGATAACCATTGATCACGGCGATCTCATATATTCTCTAATTTTCACTACACAATATAAAGGGCAACACAATTTTGAAAAAGCCGGTGGTTGGATTGGTGGAGAGAAACTTTCCGTGGTAAAGATTACGAGTATTTTCTAACTCAAAAATGTTAACTCACATATGGCCATTAACAAAATTGTTTTTTTTATTCATCTATTTTTGTGATATATTTCTCCTTCTACCACAGGTAACATTTGACTGGAATGAAGAAATAATTGGCATCATTGGAACAGTTGCGTTATCACAGGGAAAATATGCAGGTTACACAATTATTTCATCAATTTCATTTGTGACAGACAAAAGAACTCATGGGCCTTTTGGCACAGAAAGAGGGACGCCTTTCACACTACAATGGGACATTGATTCTTTTGCTGGATTTTATGGCCTTTGTGGCTATTATCTTGATAGCATCGGTGTCTATTTGAAGTCCACATTCTAAGATATGGAACAAAGAACCATTTGTCTTGTTACGATACTTTTGGACGACGATCTAGTTTATTCATTCAGCTACTCTCGTTTACTATTTTCCACGATCTATGGGGTCGGCGTTGCCCACTCCCCACTCCGTTGGCATATGTAAGGATGAAGTTCTAATCACGATTAAAATTAATGTATTGGGTCTCAATTTGAGTATTGCTCTGTTTCAAAATTTATTTGATTAAATGCTAGGAAATCAAATAATGATAATTATGAATTTATGATCAGTTTTGTGGCATTTACTGCAGATTAGAATAAAAAGAGTTAGGAGATCGTATCGCTTCAAACCTTTTTAAAACACTCCCAGTTAGCTAAAGTTTCTTTATTTGACCCGTTTGAGATAAGACACGACCTAATTGATCCATGTTTTGAGATGAAGCACAATCCGCATCAACTCATATCAACTATAGCTGTAAGTCAGAATTATAGCAACTACAATATAATCTTAGCAAACACAAGAAAGACATAAACCACGGAAGTCAAACCTTAACATGTGACAACAAACCAGTATTATTGTGCATATATTTTACGTATCAAACATGAGATGTGACCGCCAACACTTAAACCCGGCCAAATGTTGTACTACATTGACCACCAACCTCAAGTTTTGTATATGAACTGGAACGAGAGGACCTCAAAAATTCCCCTGAATCAGAAACAATCCGATTAATCTTAGGTACACAGAAATTAATAAATCACAAATCATAAATGTGGAAATGCGAACGGTTTGATATCTTGAATTACCCATTTGTAGTTTTGGTGCCTTGAAGCCCCCTAATCAGAATAGCTCACAGATGAAATGGGCCAATCACAAATGAAAAAGTTTTTCTTTTGTTTTTAGTAACCTATGTTAGGTGCTACTACCATCATAAAATGATTTTGGCCAAGTTGAGATGTTTTCCAAATAATTAGCCTTGTTTAAATTGAAGTACACAAACATTGAGTTGATATGATATATTATCCCAAAAAAATGTATACCGACGAAATTAAGGATATGCGTTGTTACATCAAGATTCGGAACTAAATGATATGGGATAAACTAATTTGTGTAAAAAAAAAAGGTAAAGTGTGACAGTGTGTAACGGGGATGAAAAAATAATTGATGCGGATGGAAACTTTGGATAGATGATCGAACTTGTTGATTTCTAAGAATACCAGGAACAATTCTTCTAAAATTTCGTTGATTCAAATTGAATACCAAAATTTAGGGATTTTTACACTAAAACACGCACATGTGATTAGGGAAATTTATTTTTTTTATTCACTGAAAACTGATCATTTCCCCATTATAAGATACATATAAATAAGCAGGCAAAATTCGAACGGGCCTAAAAAGATTAGTGGGTCGAAACTGGGTTGATAATCTCGGGTTGGATAAAAAATAAATAACCTCCGGTGTGTAGGATATTTAAATCTATACTAAATTGTAAAATATCTTATCTTTCTCTCATTTTTTTAAAAAAAGAATTTGATCTACCAAAATTCTTTTCTCTTTTATTCACTAATTACTTTAAATTAATAACCACACCATTATCTTCATGCTCCCCGTAAGTTTCATGTATATATATTATATATATATATTATATATATATATAATATATATATATAATATATATATATATTATATATATATATTATATATATATATATTATATATATATATATATATATAATATATATATATAATATATATATATAATATATATATATAATATATATATATAATATATATATATATTATATATATATATTATATATATATATATTATATATATATATATATATTATATATATATATATTATATATATATATTATATATATATATATAATATATATATATATTATATATATATATAATATATATATATAATATATATATATATTATATATATATATTATATATATATATTATATATATATATATATATAATATATATATATATAATATATATATTCATTTTATTTATATATAAAACTGTATGTATGTGATTCGATTCATATATTTTGTTGTTAATGTTCATATATTTTGACATTTTTTGGTTTTTGTTTGCTATATGAATCTATTATTTATGTTTATGTTTCTTTTTTGCTGTTATTGTTTGTGTTTTAAGATTTTACTGTTTTATAAGACTTGCTTGTGTGTGACTCATATGATACTGGATGTTGTATGCTTTATTCATGTGATTTTTTACTTGAAAAATTTGTTTTCATTGGGTTTCAATGATTCAAATCGAGTTTTTGTATATATGATTTATGTTTTAACATTAAATTATATTATATATATTACGAGAGAAAGTACCCGCGTTGCGGCGGTGAGATGGTGGGGTGATAGGTCATAGAGTGTGATAGTCAAATGCCTTAGCCGTACGGGCTCCGCCCTCGGATTTAAAAATTCATCGAAAGTATATCGAATGACCTCTCTAATGAAAGAGCATGAAATTTTAAGAACACCCATATAATTTTTTATAATTTATCGATGTACAGTTTTTGAGATAAAAGATTTTGAATGAATTAGAAAAATAAAATGATTTATGTAGAAGAGAGAAAAAAATGAGTGGTTGAGATTTGAGGAGAGAGGGAAAATGTTGAAAAGTTGAAAATATTTGGCGGGAACAAATGCTTTATAATGTAGTAGAGATAGAGATAGTAGTAGAGATAGAGTTTTCAACTTCTGGGTCCAGATAAAGTTAAAATTCTTTAGACTTAACTGTCAAAAGCAGAGGAGCAAGAGGTTTGTAACCATCACTTGAAGAATCTCCTTCAAATGTTTGGGAAGAGGAATATTGAACTCTGCCTTCATTAGGCATCATATCAATAATGGGATGATTTGGGAAGACAGTTTTAGCGAAGCTAGCTGAGGAATTAGTTTCAGCTTGTGAGGAAGAATTGGAAGTGCTGGGAGAATGTGACTCATCATTCAATTC
The DNA here is from genome assembly GCA_034093135.1 of Erigeron breviscapus. NCBI lineage: Eukaryota > Viridiplantae > Streptophyta > Magnoliopsida > Asterales > Asteraceae > Erigeron > Erigeron breviscapus. Next base: position 30,657,511 of record CM067170.1, on the reverse strand, counting down.
AGAATGATAGTCATTCATGCCTTTAATAAAATAGTATTTCAGCATTTCCTCTGGAGATGCCACAGCACTGGGAGGAATCCTCTCTTCAGAAGCAGGACTGCCGCTGAACATATTGGTAATGACAGCGGCAGTTTCATAATCACCACCGATTATGGCTTTCATTTGAGCAGGGACCTGCTTGCTGAAGATTTGGTCGTGAAGCCTGGAGGCTTTAGACCATGAGGTAACAATTTTTTCAAAGCAGGACTGCCGCTGAACATATTGGCTCTCTCTTAGGGTTTTGAGGGTTACTTCGACTTAAATAGGTGTGAAAGTCTGTTGTTGATCTGGGCCGCCCAGCGGCGCTGGGATGGGCTCCAGCGGCGCTGGGACTGGGCCAGCGGCGCTGGCAGCTGCTGCTTCTCGATTTGCTTCGTTCGGCTCCCGAATCACCTCCTTGTGTCTTGTAACTTCATAGGCTTCCATCTTGAGTCACTTGATGCCATTTACCCTCACTCGCATCTTCCGTGAACCTGCGTAAACATACAATTCATTAAGTACCGATAGTTCCGTAATATTAACTCATTTAAGACATAGAAATGAAGCCTTTTGATAGGGTTTTTATCACAAAATGGACGCTCATCAAGGGCCAGGATAAGTCTGGACAACTCGCTGACCTTCTTGCTGAGGGGGTCTGACCTGCTGAACAGGTTTAGGTTGTTAAGGGACATATGTTCCCTTTTGAACATAGACAATGTTAGGTTGCTGATAACGAGCATCAGCGAACTTAACTCTTCTCTTTATTAAACGATCATGCATAGCAGACTTACTGTCAGCATGAGGAAGGTTGGATGAAGACAAAGGCTGAGGCGCAGGGCGTTTAGCAGCTACTGAGGGAACAATATTCTCAGCAGGGTGACTAACAGGCTTAGCTCGTTGAGGAGTATTGTAGTCATATGGGATAGCAACCTTGCTCCTTTTAAAGGGGTCAACAGCTTTAGACTTAACTGTCAAAAGCAGAGGAGCAAGAGGTTTGTAACCATCACTTGAAGAATCTCCTTCAAATGTTTGGGAAGAGGAATATTGAACTCTGCCTTCATTAGGCATCATATCAATAATGGGATGATTTGGGAAGACAGTTTTAGCGAAGCTAGCTGAGGAATTAGTTTCAGCTTGTGAGGAAGAATTGGAAGTGCTGGGAGAATGTGACTCATCATTCAATTCAGAATGATAGTCATTCATGCCTTTAATAAAATAGTATTTCAGCATTTCCTCTGGAGATGCCACAGCACTGGGAGGAATCCTCTCTTCAGAAGCAGGACTGCCGCTGAACATATTGGTAATGACAGCGGCAGTTTCATAATCACCACCGATTATGGCTTTCATTTGAGCAGGGACCTGCTTGCTGAAGATTTGGTCGTGAAGCCTGGAGGCTTTAGACCATGAGGTAACAATTTTTTCGAAGCAGGACTGCCGCTGAACATATTGGCTCTCTCTTAGGGTTTTGAGGGTTACTTCGACTTAAATAGGTGTGAAAGTCTGTTGTTGATCTGGGCCGCCCAGCGGCGCTGGGATGGGCTCCAGCGGCGCTGGGACTGGGCCAGCGGCGCTGGCAGCTGCTGCTGCTTCTCGATTTGCTTCGTTCGGCTCCCGAATCACCTCCTTGTGTCTTGTAACTTCATAGGCTTCCATCTTGAGTCACTTGATGCCATTTACCCTCACTCGCATCTTCCGTGAACCTGCGTAAACATACAATTCATTAAGTACCGATAGTTCCGTAATATTAACTCATTTAAGACATAGAAATGAAGCCTTTTGATAGGGTTTTTATCACAAAATGGACGCTCATCAAGGGCCAGGATAAGTCTGGACAACTCGCTGACCTTCTTGCTGAGGGGGTCTGACCTGCTGAACAGGTTTAGGTTGTTAAGGGACATATGTTCCCTTTTGAACATAGACAATGTTAGGTTGCTGATAACGAGCATCAGCGAACTTAACTCTTCTCTTTATTAAACGATCATGCATAGCAGACTTACTGTCAGCATGAGGAAGGTTGGATGAAGACAAAGGCTGAGGCGCAGGGCGTTTAGCAGCTACTGAGGGAACAATATTCTCAGCAGGGTGACTAACAGGCTTAGCTCGTTGAGGAGTATTGTAGTCATATGGGATAGCAACCTTGCTCCTTTTAAAGGGGTCAACAGCTTTAGACTTAACTGTCAAAAGCAGAGGAGCAAGAGGTTTGTAACCATCACTTGAAGAATCTCCTTCAAATGTTTGGGAAGAGGAATATTGAACTCTGCCTTCATTAGGCATCATATCAATAATGGGATGATTTGGGAAGACAGTTTTAGCGAAGCTAGCTGAGGAATTAGTTTCAGCTTGTGAGGAAGAATTGGAAGTGCTGGGAGAATGTGACTCATCATTCAATTCAGAATGATAGTCATTCATGCCTTTAATAAAATAGTATTTCAGCATTTCCTCTGGAGATGCCACAGCACTGGGAGGAATCCTCTCTTTAGAAGCAGGACTGCCGCTGAACATATTGGTAATGACAGCGGCAGTTTCATAATCACCACCGATTATGGCTTTCATTTGAGCAGGGACCTGCTTGCTGAAGATTTGGTCGTGAAGCCTGGAGGCTTTAGACCATGAGGTAACAATTTTTTCGAGGTCAGCTGATAAACGCCTAAAACGCATGATCTTAATGGATAAAATTGGACCCCTTTATGCTTGTTAATAGACGAGTAGGGCGTTTTTATGTAACATCCGTGAATTTTGACCCGTTGACTTTTTGTGTAATTTGACTAACAATCTTGTTGAATGAAATAATTGGGTCGTTTGGTGAATTAAATGACAATGTGTGTTATTTGAGTCGATAATATGTTTTGATGGGTGTTTAAACGTGTAACGATTGTTTTATGGCTTGTGGGAGAAACGGGTCGGCCCGTGGGTAGTCCAAGACCCACCAGCCCCAATGACCCATTTCCCCCCCCCCTTATCCTTTCCTTCCTCCCCCTTCTCATTCTATCTCTTTATCTCTTTCTCTCTTCTCTCAAAATCTAGCAAAAGAACCAATTTAATCTCTTCACCATTTCTTGCATCAAACTAGTAGTGGGTCGATTATAACACAAGAATCTTAGCCATCTTAACCTCGTTTGCTTCATATCGAAGAATCAAAGTCAAGTTCTTACCATTTTATCCATTTGACCTAAATTTGGGTTCTAGCTCAAGGAGACGTTTTGGTAAGTCAAATTCATCCCATGTACTTCTATTTATACTTGTTCAAATGTTTCTAGTCGTTTTTATGGGATTTCAAGACATGTTTATGGTAAAAATGGAAATTAGGTTTAGGGTTAGGGTTTGAATGATTCTCGAGTGATTTTGATGTTTTGGTCGAAATTGTGGGTTGGGTTATGTGTATTTATGGTCATTGATGTTTAGTTATGCTTCAAAATGGGTTACAAATCGTTTTGGTGTGGTTTGGGTTGAATTTGGGGGTTTTGGGTTCGTTTTCCTGCACTTGATGCTGCTGGTGTAGTTGCTGCCCAGTATGGGGCGTAACCTACGCCCCTTGGGGCCGTAGGTTACGCTGGTTGTTTTTCCTTGGGCGTAGGCTACGCCCATTTGGGCCGTAGCTTACGCTTATCCCCATCTTTAAATTGGACCTTACGCCAAAATGTTTCTGTCTACGCCAACTTTTACGCCAAAAATGTATTTTCTAGAGGACCGTAGGTTACGCCCCTGTTGACCGTACCTTACGCCCCTCCAGACTTTGCCTAGCGTAGCTTACGCCCCATGACACCGTACATTACGCCAGTTAATTTCTGACCGCCGTAACCTACGCCCCTGTTGGCCGTAAGTTACGGCAGTTGTTTCCTGAAATGTTCCTTGTTTGACCTAGTTTGACCTTCTGAGCCTTTTTGCGCGCCGAGTCTTAATCTAATTCACTTATTATCTTATATAACTTTGATTTAGAGTCGTAGAAGTCATTTAACGTCGGAAAGCATTTTGGAAACCTAATTAGGGTTTTGTCGAGAAATTGTTAAGTTACGTATATGTGTTCATACGTGTTAATGTGTATGTATATGATCAATATTTAGGTGTTGGACGCGAGGTGAACTTCGTTCGGAGATAACTTAACTTTATATCGATCTTATCTTTCATAACCAATCAAGGTGAGTTTCGTATCTCCCTACCCGCTTGGGATTCGGGCTGAAAAGTGTAAACCTGGCGTGTTTACTTGTATTTATTGATGCATTGTTTGTTTGACTTGATTGTTGGATTGATGTGACGTATCTGTTCGTTTGATTGACTTGGGTTGTGTTTCGTTAAGTATTACTTATACATTAGGATAGACGTACATACATGGAAGTCGGTTATGCTTCCTTTGGGTTTTAGATGTGGTGGGAAGGCTGCGGGTGACCCTATACATAAGCATCTGGGACTTGAAGAAAGTAGAATCCTCTGAAGTATATGTACGTATAGTTGGTTTATATTGTGATTTGTGGCTCATGTTTCGTTGATTATTGTCGTTGGCTTTTGGTTATCATATATTGATTTCTGGGTTATGTTGAGTAATATTGATTGTTGGCACAGGTTATCGGATATTGGTTGTTGGTTTATGAAGTATGCATTTACATTCGTTTGTAAGCATTGCATACATTATTGTTGGACCCTCGGCAGGGGATTGCCGGCATCCTGGTGCATAGATGTATGCACCCATTTTTGATGTAGACCTGACCCCGAGTATATAGACATATATATCTCGATGGTTTTGAGATACAGCCCTGTCCATGGCGATGGCAGAGGGGTATCGTTGCATACGTGATTGAAGGTCACGCTTGGGATAGGCATATTTGCTTATTCATACATTTGGCACTTGCATTGATACATACATCATTTGTGCATCCTCATTACACTCTCATTTCTTTTGTGTAATCTTGTTGTTGGACGATATTGTGTTACTTAGAGGCTCGCTGTAAGTCATGTCTAGCCTCTATTCTTATATTGTGATTATTGATGTTGGTTCATTACGAACCATTACTACGAACTCACCAACCTTGTGTTGACTATGCTTAGTACACTTTTCAGGTAATCAGGTACTCCCAGGACGTGGAGTTTAGTTGCTTGCTTGCTATCTAACCCGGACTTGGACCTCATGGATCAAGGATTCATTAGCCTGTCTTTTGCATTATACTTAGGAATTGTTCGTCATCTTTGGATGTTATTATGTAGACTTTGATGGCTATTTGCTCCTGTTGTATTTGTTACTTGTTTTGCTATGTTTTGGATTCACCGAATCTATAATTGCATTTAGATAGTTCTATTGTAATTCCACCGGGTGCTATGTGTTTTCCGTGACATTTCGAGCTCCGGCTTGGGGTGTTACATTTTATGTTTGTTTAAGTGTTTCAGGTCATTGGTGACAATTTGGAGCTAAATGAATCATAAACAAGTCAAGCGAAGTCGCGAATCAAGTGAAGAAGAAAATCTGGAATCTGGAATTCTGAAAATACAAGGGGCGTAGGTTACGCCCACCCAGGCCGTACCTTACGCCAGGAAAAAACTCAAGAGGCGTACCTTACGCCCAATCTGGGCGTAGGTTACGCCAGTTGCTGTGCAGAAAATCCGAATTTTTGGGTTTTAATTAATTTTCAGTTTATATGACTTTATTGGACGACTTGGGAAGTTACCATTCATATTTTTCACACACAATAGCAGTTCCAAAAGTTCCCAAGACCCGAAAATCACTACCATATCACAATTCCATGGAGATCATAGCCAACATTGAAGAATCATTGATGAAGATGATAGGCTAGGTTTTCTTTTGATCATTCTCATGTGAACAATTATGTAAGCCATTTATGTTCAACCTTTCTCATATTCATGTTGGATTAGATGTTTAATTCCTCATTAGTCTTTTACATCTAATGTTGTTTGGATTGTTTGAATGATTACTTATTTATGACTTTCAATGAAATTCATCCATCATTTGGTTTTAACTTGTTAATTACTCATTGATTATTGAATAAATCTCTGATATCGCCTATTTTATACATATTCTTTTACGCGATATCATTTCTTTTATGTTTACATTTTGTTTAATTTTATGGACTTTTGATACTTAATCAATGATTTATTCGAATTGTAGGTTCATACGGTGAAAGTATAATAAAAAGCTTAAAATATGTTGCTGCACTCTATTTTGCATGTGAGACTTCAACTTGATGGCTGGTGGCCTCGTGAATAAAAAGAAAAGAAAGACAGCCCAAAGTGGGCTCGGCTACATCAATTCACAAGGCAGAAGACTAAAAGCCCATCAAGTAAAAATAAACCTACATGTTTATAAACTCATAGAAAATAAAGAATACTGGGGCTGAGGGGGCGCAGAAGAGGGCAGCCGCCAAAAAGGAGAATACACCCTCACTTGGTGAGGGGAGGAGCGGCCAAAACAAAAAGGGCCAAAAATTCCTTTTGGTACTTGTCTATTTATGTGCTAAGTGTTGTCGTCTACTAGATGACGTGAAATAATTATGTGACGGTTGTGATGTTTAGTTGGTACACTTAATGTTTTGCCGTGATCTTGATGAATTAATTCCTTGTCATTTGTTATTATTATTGTTGGTGATATATGTGTGGTTCGTTGGTGGTACCAGTTGTATGCATATGTGATTTTAATTGTCTGTCTATAAACAATTAGCACTAGTTCATGGTATGATAGTGAACAATATAATAGTAATAGGAATTGATCTGTCAAGTGGGATTAGCGGTTGGTGGTACCACGTTACCCCACATTAGGCAAAACTATTATTTAAATAACCAAACAAACTAACTAATTAGGAAAACTATAAACGGAAAGGGTGGTACTCACGGTTATAGTGGAACTCATTGGTTAGGGTTTCAGGTAGAGGATACGGACTTGCTAGCGGTTGGTGGTACCACGTGAACTTGTCTAGTGATTTGCTTGATGCTCGGTTATTGTATCAACTATTTTAAATGCAACCTGAACTGTTATGGATCTGATTCGAAGTAGATGATACTTTTTATTTTTATTGTTTTTATATTAAAATCTTTTCAGTGTTTCTTTTGAAACAACCTGCCCCGGTAATACCGGATTCCATTGTCTTTTATTATTATTAGTTTAAGCATCGTGACAACTCGGTCACAGAACCCCCCATCTTCTATAATTACATTAAACTCACATTTTTCCTAAATAAATAGTCCCTGTGTTCGATCCTGACTTACCATTTTCTATACTATACACGAACGGGTCCACTGCCCGAGAGTGTGCTTTAGTTAATTAATTGGTATATCTTGTTTATAAATTTAAGACTCGATAATGCACATCAAGTTTTTGGCGCCGCTGCCGGGGACTATTTTATTTAGGAGTTTTGTTTGAGATTTTTGTAATTCGATCCTTTCTTGTATTCATTTATAAAAATGTTACTTGCTTTCTTAGTTTAGCATAGTTTAGTGTTATTTTTATTTTATTTAGTTTAATTAGTTTTTTTTACTTTTATTTAGTCTATTTTGTGTTACACACTTGCTTTTCACGGGGTTTCTTGCTTGTACTTTTACAGGTAAAAATGAATATGGAAGAATTCTTGCATGAATTTGGCGAGCTGAATGATACTTATTCACATTCTGATCTTGGTGACATGACCATGGAAGAGTTTCTGGAGAAATTCATGGAGTCAGGTGATATTTTGAGTAAGATAATTGCGCAAGAGGCTCAAGTGGCCGAGTCACTTTCATTGTCTATGATGAAAGTTGATTTAAAAGAAGATGAGTATGTAGACTTCCATGATTATTTGAAGAAGCCCACAAGTGTATTCCAATCTTACGTAAATCTGACTGAGCATATTGATTCTCCTTTCCATCTTTGGTTAGGTAATTTATTTTTCACAGGTATGTATCACTACTATCACCCCCACTTAAACTTAAGTGTGGGGGGAGACACCCTAGTACCTAATAAATAAGGGTGGAGTCAAGCTAATGACTCGAACAAAAATTAGCGCTTCCGGGAGGCAACCCGAGGTTTCTTTATTTAAATTTTTGTCTAGTTTAAATGTCATTTAATTTTTATAAAACATAAAAAAATCCAAAAACATTTGAAAAACAAAGAAAATACAAAAAGATTTTGATTTTTAGTTTAGTTTATTTTTATTTTTATTTTCCGTATTTAGGATTTTAGTCTTATTTTTAGTTTTTCACTTCTACCTTTTCTTTTATTTTTGCCCAATTTTTACATGAACTCATTCGGTTTTGAGAATGTTACTTGCTTTCTTAGTTTAGCATAGTTTAGTGTTATTTTTATTTTATTTAGTTTAATTAGTTTTTTTTACTTTTATTTAGTCTATTTTGTGTTACACACTTGCTTTTCACGGGGTTTCTTGCTTGTACTTTTACAGGTAAAAATGAATATGGAAGAATTCTTGCATGAATTTGGCGAGCTGAATGATACTTATTCACATTCTGATCTTGGTGACATGACCATGGAAGAGTTTCTGGAGAAATTCATGGAGTCAGGTGATATTTTGAGTAAGATAATTGCGCAAGAGGCTCAAGTGGCCGAGTCACTTTCATTGTCTATGATGAAAGTTGATTTAAAAGAAGATGAGTATGTAGACTTCCATGATTATTTGAAGAAGCCCACAAGTGTATTCCAATCTTACGTAAATCTGACTGAGCATATTGATTCTCCTTTCCATCTTTGGTTAGGTAATTTATTTTTCACAGGTATGTATCACTACTATCACCCCCACTTAAACTTAAGTGTGGGGGAGAGACACCCTAGTACCTAATAAATAAGGGTGGAGTCAAGCTAATGACTCGAACAAAAATTAGCGCTTCCGGGAGGCAACCCGAGGTTTCTTTATTTAAATTTTTGTCTAGTTTAAATGTCATTTAATTTTCATAAAACATAAAAAAATCCAAAAACATTTGAAAAACAAAGAAAATACAAAAAGATTTTGATTTTTAGTTTAGTTTATTTTTATTTTTATTTTCCGTATTTAGGATTTTAGTCTTATTTTTAGTTTTTCACTTCTTACCTTTTCTTTTTATTTTGGTGCATTTTGATGTGTTTGTCGAGTGTGTGCTAGAGATATAAGAATGGAGCTGAATGCGGTTGAAATAAAGTTTAGCGCTTACATTATCTTTGGAATAAACCGAGAATTTTGGAACACACATTAAACCCGGGAAGTTTCACTTTCTTATTCTTTTATTTTACCTTTTCCCTATTTCCCTTAGTTTTAATTAGTTTATTGTACATTGGGGACACTGTACAAATCAAGTGTGGGGGAGAGGTAAATAGGAAAAAACTGGAAAAAAATGCGAAATTTTGAAGTTTCCTACCTTTACTAGCATTTTGGTTATGTTTTTAAAATTTTGAGGCTATAGGTTTTGTGCAAAGACGAGAAATGAGGTAAACTTGAATTTTGCTAATGTAGGATAGAACTTGAGATTAGTTACCTTTGGCTTTCCTTTCCTAGTGTTTGTGGCATTTCATCGTTCCAAGGGGTCATAAGCTTGTTCCGAACTTCAAATAATCTAGGTTGCTTGCAAATTGTACTTTAATGATGAATCTAATATGAATGATAGCTTCACTAGATGATGTATTGGTAGGCACCTCTTGGGGGTTTCCATTTTATTTTGCAACTTGTGCATGAAGAGCTTGAAATGTATTTAATATACTTGTGGTAATTTGACTTAACATATGGTTTGCACACCGGATGTCCGGTCCTTAATTCTTATGTTATAGGTTGCAACTCTAGTCATTATGTTTGGTCTTTATATCGGGGTGTCTGGGGTGCTTCGGCATCAAATGGGTGGCACATGCGGGAATGCGCTTAAACTTTTTCTAATAGTCTAATGCTAATGTGGTCTTTGAGATTCGAACAAGTAAGTCCTTGGGGTAACTTCGTTTTACCTAGCTCACCTAAAGCTTCCAACTTGGGATGGGTTGTCAGAAAAGTTCGCTACACGGGTCTCATCGAAAATCATGGGTGTTAAATTATAAAACTTTTTATTCTCGCATGTGTTTGTGTTTAGAGCATGGTCTCTGGATATGCAACCCAACCTTGAGTTCTGGCGTAAGTCTCTTAACGATACTCACGTATCCGTAGCGAACCGCTGGCCTGGCGCTTAGAGTACACTTTCGTATGATCACCCGATGTGTGGATAGAGTTGCAATTCTAGACCGTAGGAGTATGTTTTGTCAAGGGACTCATAAGTATACCGTAATGAAAACCAAATGGAAACCCAATGGCGTGAGTGTTTAAGAGGACAAATATACCAATAATTATTGTAGAATATTGCTTATGTTGCCAATAATGATTGTGAAGCTTTCTAGTAGATTGTATGTTTAGTAGGAACGAGCTTAAGGTCAATTGGAGTGATAGAAATGTTAAAGAGGTGAACACAAGCATAGGGAGGATTCTAATTGTAACTGAAAGATGGTTTTGTTCTAGATTAGTATAATTTTCTGATTTCGTCTAAAACTTTGCTCATTAGTTTTTAAATGCATTTGCTTTTGGTATTCAACACCGCTTGGTTGGAATCTTCCCATATAACTATGTATTGTTTTGTGACATTTTGAATTGGTTATTGAGATTGGTTAAAGTGTAGACTTGCTTGAGGGCAAGCAAAGTTTAAGTGTGGGGGAATTTGATATCGCCTATTTTATACATATTCTTTTACGCGATATCATTTCTTTTATGTTTACATTTTGTTTAATTTTATGGACTTTTGATACTTAATCAATGATTTATTCGAATTGTAGGTTCATACGGTGAAAGTATAATAAAAAGCTTAAAATATGTTGCTGCACTCTATTTTGCATGTGAGACTTCAACTTGATGGCTGGTGGCCTCGTGAATAAAAAGAAAAGAAAGACAGCCCAAAACTCTTTGGTGGGCTCGGCTACATCAATTCACAAGGCAGAAGACTAAAAGCCCATCAAGTAAAAATAAACCTACATGTTTATAAACTCATAGAAAATAAAGAATACTGGGGCTGAGGGGGCGCAGAAGAGGGCAGCCGCCAAAAAGGAGAATACACCCTCACTTGGTGAGGGGAGGAGCGGCCAAAACAAAAAGGGCCAAAAATTCCTTTTGGTACTTGTCTTGTGAGGTGCTAGTGAAGGAGAGAAAAGGAGCAGCCGTAGATAGGACGATTTGAAAGACAACAACAAAAGCATATAAGTATTTGGTTTTTATTCCATCTCGTGCGAACTACTACTGCCATCTCATTGCTTTTTTTCTCTTTTAGTCTTTGCTACAAGATTTCAAGTATTATTGCACCATATAATTATTTTGTTTGAGTTTGATTAATCGTATGATTATTAACTCTTTCCCATTCATAGTTATTTATGATCTTTATTAATCCATTTATGTGCTAAGTGTTGTCGTCTACTAGATGACGTGAAATAATTATGTGACGGTTGTGATGTTTAGTTGGTACACTTAATGTTTTGCCGTGATCTTGATGAATTAATTCCTTGTCATTTGTTATTATTATTGTTGGTGATATATGTGTGCTTCGTTGGTGGTACCAGTTGTATGCATATGTGATTTTAATTGTCTGTCTATAAACAATTAGCACTAGTTCATGGTATGATAGTGAACAATATAATAGTAATAGGAATTGATCTGTCAAGTGGGATTAGCGGTTGGTGGTACCACGTTACCCCACATTAGGCAAAACTATTATTTAAATAACCAAACAAACTAACTAATTAGGAAAACTATAAACGGAAAGGGTGGTACTCACGGTTATAGTGGAACTCATTGGTTAGGGTTTCAGGTAGAGGATACGGACTTGCTAGCAGTTGGTGGTACCACGTGAACTTGTCTAGTGATTTGCTTGATGCTCGGTTATTGTATCAACTATTTTAAATGCAACCTGAACTGTTATGGATCTGATTCGAAGTAGATGATACTTTTTATTTTTATTGTTTTTATATTAAAATCTTTTCAGTGTTTCTTTTGAAACAACCTGCCCCGGTAATACCGGATTCCATTGTCTTTTATTATTATTAGTTTAAGCATCGTGACAACTCGGTCACAGAACCCCCCATCTTCTATAATTACATTAAACTCACATTTTTCCTAAATAAATAGTCCCTGTGTTCGATCCTGACTTACCATTTTCTATACTATACACGAACGGGTCCACTGCCCGAGAGTGTGCTTTAGTTAATTAATTGGTATATCTTGTTTATAAATCTCTCATGAATCTGTAATTTTATGTTAATGAATTGAAAATCTAGTTGTGTCAATTCCCCGGTTTTCGTTATCGTGAATCATCACAACCGATTAATTTAATTCTTACGTTCATTCAATCCAAACGTTATAACGAATCATGTCTATGTGATTTCCAACGAATATAAGTTAGGTTACATATTTGAAAACATACTTTGAAGCATGAGAATGGTCTCCCTTTTTATTATTGCATTATTTTGTTAAGTTCACAAGTAATTGTAGTTTAATCAACTCAATCAAAATCAATCAATCAATCGGTTTTAAGTTTATGTTTAGATTAATTAACTTTTGTAACTTGTTTAACACTTTCCTTTGATTCCCTGTGGAAACGATACTCGACTTACCCTAGCTAATTAGTGGTATTTAGTTTATATTTTTGATCGGTCCAACGACATCGATCAAATTTTGGCGCCGCTGCCGGGGAATCGGTGTGCAAAGTGTTAAAGTTTGTTTTAAATTGGTTTAGTTCAAAATTTTCAGAAAATTCAAAAAAGAATTAGTTTAGTTTTAGTTAGTAGTTTGTTTATTTCCTTTTGAATTCTTGTAGTTCAGTGTTACACGAGGTGTGTTGTTTGTGTAGATTACAGGTTGTGTATGCATACGAGGTATTCAAAGAAGAAGTCACCTTTGTTGTTTGATCCGGAAATTGAGAAAACAGCTAGGAGAAACCGAGTACTTCACCGTGCAACCATGAGCGACCCCGGTAACTCACAAAGAAACATTCCACCAGCCGGTATCCAACTAGAACCTAACCTTGAACAAAATGCCCAACCTCTAAACCAACATCAACCACAACATCCACCGCGATCAATAAGGAGTGGTTACACAAATCCCAACCGACAAGGAACACCAACCTATGTTGGAGATGCATCACGAGGTGCGGAGGAGTCGGTATATGATAGGGTTGATAATTGGGATGATGGGAGATTTGATGATCATGCGGATGGGTATGGTTGGAATGATGGGGAAGATTATGTGCAACCGCAAAACTATCAATACAACCAATATAACCAACCTCAATACATCCACCAAGGACCAAGAGTTCCTCATGGTCTACCACCTCGCCACTACCGTCGTGGAGTTCCACCCAACAACCAACCACATAACCGAGCCATGCCAAACATGAACTATCAACCTCCACCACAAGGAGTTGATAGTCAGTTCCGACCCGCCATAGCCGTTAATGCTTCACCTATAGTACCACCGGTTTTGAGGGGTAGAGCTTTTGAAGTTAGACCTCAATGTTTGAGTATTTTGCCAAGTTTCTATGGGAAAGCATCGGAGGAGCCTTATTTGCATTTGTCGGAGTTTGAGGCCATTTGTGGAACCATTGGAGGGCAAGGATTTTCACCGGATGAAGTTAAACTAGTCTTATTTCAGTTCACTTTGAAGGATAAGGCAAAGCAATGGTTCTTGGCATTGCCATCGGGTAGTATCTTTACATGGGCTGAAATGCAACAACAATTTTTAGATGAGTATTACACCATGCAAAAGACTAGTGATGCGAGGACTTCCATTAGAACTTTTCAGCAACAATTGGGTGAAACATTTCATGAATCATTCAAGAGGTTTAATGAGTTGTTGAGAACTTGTCCACACCATGGGATTGCTAGATGGGAGTTAATCACGGCTTTCTATGATGGTTTGTTACCGGAAGAGAAAAGAGATGTGAATTTAATTAGCAATGGTACTTTCTTGACAAATCCCGAAGATGTTGATTGGGAATTCTTGGAGAAAATGAGTGTGAATTCGAAAAGGCAAGCTCAATCGAATAGGAGAGCAAGGCATCCAATAGCTTCTACTTCATCAACAAGTGATCAAGCCACCAAAGATCGACTTGAAGCTTTGGAACGAAAGTTTGCTAAGTTGGGGAAAGCTAAAAATCGGGGTGTTGCTCAAGTTTCTCAAGAATACCCGATTTGTGAGAGTTGTGATGAACTTGGACATACGGCTTTGCAATGTCCATTGGTCCCGGAACATGTTGAAGAGGTGAATCAGGTGTATGGAGAAAAGAGGCCATTTGACATGAACTCCAACACTTATCACCCGGGAATGAGAAACCATCCAAACTTCCAAGGAAACAACCAAACCGGTGGAGCACCATCTCAACCATTCCAAGGCCGAAATTACAACCAAGGGAATTACCAAGGTGGCCAAAATCAGGGAGGATTCAATAGAGGCTACCCAAGGAACTATCAACAAGGTAATAATCAAGGTGGGCCTTCGGGAGATAATGATGTGTCAACCCGGGAGATCATGGAGTACTTGAAAGAAATGGATAGGAAGAATGAGATTCGGGATAAAACGGTTGAGAGTTTGCAAAAGCAAGTTAGGCAATTGGCGGAGGATGTATCGGAATTGAGGAAGAATCCGGGGAAGCTACCAAGTGATACGAAGATCAATCCACAACATCAAAGTGGCGGCTCCAAGAATGTCAAAAATGTGGAAATCAACAATGTAAGTCTTATTCGTAGTGGTAAAGTTTATGATAATAAAGTTGTGCCTCCATCATCACTTGTTGATGGTGTGGTGGAGGATGTTGATGAGAATGAAGATAGTGAGCATGAACCGGAACTTGTTCTACCTAAATCAAATAAAAAAGTGTCTTTTAAAGAGGTAGAAAACAATAGGTCTAGTGAAATTTTCTGAAAAACAAGGAAAGGATATGGAGGGTAATACCATTCCTTTTCCTTTGGCTTTGATTGATCCAAAACTTAGGCCTACACTTAAGAAAAGAGGTCCACATGAGGAAGAAATGTGGGAAATTTTTAAACAAGTGAAAATCAATATACCTCTTATTGACATTATCAAGCAAGTTCCGGCTTATGTTAAGTACCTTAAGGAGTTGTGTACCCAAAAACGGCACCATAAGCTTCCAAAGAAATTTGTTTTAAATGAGGAAGTTAGTGTCGTTGTGATGGGTATACTCCCACCTAAACTCCAAGATCCGGGAGCGTCTTTAATTACAATTCAAGTTGGTGATTTTAAAATGAATAGGCACTTTTGGATATGGGGGCGGGTGTGAGTATCTTACCAGGTATTTTGTATGATCAATATGACTTTGGACTCTTAGAAAAAGTCGACACCACCTTGGTGATGGCTGATTTGTCACTAAAACTTCCAAGAGGAATTGTCCAAGATGTCATTGTTAAAGTGGAGGACTTTTATTACCCCGTAGACTTTTTGGTACTTGATTTTGCACCAAGCGGTAATGTTAGGCAGCCCAATGTCATCATGGGTAGACCCTTTTTGGCCACCGCTAATGTATTAATTGATTGTAGAAGGGGTACGGTTGAAATGACTTTTGGCAACCGTAAGATAAGATTGAATGTTTTTGCTAGTGTTCCTAACCCCGTAGTTAGTGACGAATGCTTTATGGCGGACGTCATTGATGAGTACATTCCTCATGAAAATGAGGAAGACACACGGGAGAATTGTGCTTTGGTTGACATGTTGATTTTGGAGCATAGTGAAACATTGAAGAAGGAAGAAAAGGATTGGGAGATTATGGCAATTCAAGAAGGTAGACCACCATGGACTCATTTGGTGGAAAGTCTACCGGACCATATTGACACCCATCTCAAGCCATCAATCAAGAGTCCATCACAAGTTGAGTTGAAAGAGCTCTCATCTCATTTGAAGTATGCATTTTTAGGAGATGAAAAGACTTTGCCGGTGATCATTGCATCGAATTTGGAAGAAATGCAAGAAAGAGCATTACTAAAGGTACTCAAGGAGTATAAGGCGGCCATTGGATGGACAATTGCCGACTTGAAAGGCATTAGTCCATCAATTATGATGCACAAAATCATCACCGACTCTGAAGCAAAACCTTCACGTGATGCTCAAAGAAGATTGAATCCTCATATGCGTGAAGTTGTGAAAAAGGAGGTGCTAAAGTGGTTGGATGCTGGAATTATTTACCCAATTTCGGATAGCACATGGGTAAGTCCAACATAAACGGTACCTAAGAAAGCTGGAATTCAAGTGGTGAAAGGAGATAGTGGTGAACAAATTGCAACCCGACCCATCACCGGGTGGAGGGTGTGCATTGACTACCGAAAGTTGAACACCGCTACTTCCAAGGATCATTTCCCATTGCCATTCATTGATCAAATCATCGAAAAGCTTGCAGGTCAGAAGTTTTATTGTTTTCTAGATGGTTATTCGGGTTATAATCAAATTGCTATCCATCCCGATGATCAACACAAGACCACATTTACATGCCCTTATGGGACTTTTGCCTTTAGGCGAATGCCATTCGGGTTATGTAATGCTCCCGCCACCTTCCAAAGGTGCATGATGAGTATCTTCTCGGATATGGTCGGTGATTCCCTAGAAATCTTTATGGATGATTTTTCAATTTTGGCCAAACTTTTGATAATTGTCTCAATGAGTTAACTAAGGTTTTGAAAAGATGTGTTGAGACAAATTTGGTTTTAAGTTGGGAAAAGAGCCACTTTATGGTTCAAGAGGGGACGGTTTTGGGTCATGTGATTTCAAGTAAAGGCATGGAAGTTGACCGGGCCAAAATCAAAGTCATTTCTACTTTACCCCCTCCAACCAATGTTAAGGGTGTCCGTTCATTTCTTGGACATGCCGGATTTTATAGAAGGTTCATAAAAGGATTTAGTGTCATTACCAAACCATTGTACAATTTGTTGTTGAAAGATGTACCTTTTGTGTTTGATAATGAGTGTTTGAAAGCTTTTGAAACCTTGAAAGAAAAGTTGGTTGAAGCCCCCATTTTGCAATCACCTAATTGGTCCATGCCTTTTGAAATTATGTGTGATGCAAGTGATTTTGCAATTGGGGCTGTTTTGGGACAACGGGTGGACAAGAAACCCGTTGTGATTTATTATGCAAGCAAGACTTTATCGGATGCCCAATTGAACTATACAACCACCGAAAAAGAATTGCTTGTGGTTGTTTATGCACTTGACAAGTTTCGTTCTTATATTTGTGGTAGCAAGGTTATAGTGTACACAGATCATAGCGCGGTTAAGCATTTGATGGAGAAAAAGGATGCAAAGCCAAGGCTAATTAGATGGGTGTTGCTACTACAAGAGTTTGACTTGGAAATCCGAGACAAGAAAGGAAGTGAGAACGTGGTGGCGGACCACTTGTCAAGAATTCAAGTTATGGATGATGATTCTACCAAGGAGATCAATGAGACCTTTCCGGATAAACATTTACTAACCGTTTATGTTGTCCCTTGGTATGCAAACATTGTGAATTTTCTGTCCGCAGGTAAGCTACCGGAGCATTGGGCCAAGAGAAAGAAGCAACAATTCCTTGCACAAGCCAAACAATACATTTGGGATGAGCCGGATTTGTTCAAAGTTGGCCCGGATCAATTGGTGAGAAGATGTGTTCCGGAAGAGGAGATTCAAGAGGTGTTGACGCATGCACACTCATTTGCATGTGGAGGTCATTTCAGCGGTCAAAATACAGGTTACAAGGTTTTAAATTGTGGTTTGTTTTGGCCTAGTATCTTTAAAGATGCCGCTGAATTTGTCAAAAAGTGTGTTAAGTGTCAGCAACTAGGTAGTATCACCAAAAGGAATGAAATGCCCATGCAACCTATTTTAGTTGTTAATATTTTTGATGTTTGGGGCATTGACTTTATGGGTCCCTTCCCTAATTCCTTTGGTAATTACTACATTTTAGTGGCCGTAGACTATGTTTCCAAATGGGTAGAAGCCATAGCCACTAGAACCAATGACCATACCGTTGTATGCAAGTTTGTCCAAAGCAACATTTTCTCAAGATTTGGAATCCCTCGTGTGATTATAAGCGATGGGGGATCCCATTTCAAAAAATTTCAGTTTGGCAAACTTCTTAAAAGGTATGGCATAAACCACCGGATTGCTACCCCATATCACCCACAAACAAGTGGGCAAGTAGAAGTGTCCAATAGGCAAATCAAGGAGATTTTGCAAAAGACGGTAAGACCCGATAGAAAAGATTGGTCAACCAAACTCAATGATGCTTTATGGGCTTACCATACCGCTTTCAAAACACCTATTGGCACTACTCCTTACCGGTTGGTTTATGGAAAGGGTTGTCATCTTCCGTGTTAGGTCCAGATTTACTAGACTCGCTCCAGACTCGACTACTGGAGACTTACTGAAGATCTGTCCAGAAACGTGTTCT
>CM067170.1:30591415-30638113 GCA_034093135.1 Erigeron breviscapus | reverse complement strand
GATTTGTGTGACAATAGCAACGTAGCTTTGATTAACGTTTTTGTTCTTAGGATTATCTGTGTAATCGTTTAAATAATAAGTCATTAGGACTTACGTTTGTATTTAATGATTACGTTTGAACTTTAATATAAGATCATGTTATGTTTGTGTGTTATATAATTGTTTTGCACGTACAAGAATGTAGAGCCAAGGTTTATAAGTGTCATAGAATACTTAAACGATGGCTAAACGTTATGTACTAAGCAAAATAAGCATCCAAGATACGCACTTCGTGCTGACATCATCAGTACGTTGTGGTGTCCTCGTGCTGACGTCAGCACGAAGGCAAGCCGTATGATGGATCTGGGCTTAATTACTTCGTGTGAAGCGCAAGCCCACACAAACACAAACCCTAGTAGTATAATTACATGTAATTTTAAGCGATTCGCAACGAATTAAGAACTTAGAAGTCGAATTGTTGCTCGTGTGACCTCCTACACGAACTAGCACTTCATGTGTGACCTTAGGTTGATTAATTACTAATTAATTGACAAAAGGCAGTAGCAATCTAGTTATCTCAATAGGATTCCGCACTCTTGACATAACGAATCACGTCTTATTTACGATCCATTCAACGGTAGGGACTTACAGAAAACAACTGGCAGATGGGATACCTTCAGTTTCCTTCAAAAAGGAAAGGCCATGTCCAGGATGTGAAATGGGTAAGCAGAAACGTGTCAGTTTCAAGACCAAGCAGAATTTCAGCATCTCTGAACCACTTCATATGCTACATATGGATCTTTTTGGTCCAGTAAATGTTCAGACTCGTGCTGGTAAAAGATACACCCTGGTGACTGTCGATGAATTCTCCAGATATTGTTGGGTTATCTTTCTCAGGTCTAAAAATGAAGCTGCTGCTGAAATCATTGCTCTTATCAAGCAAATTGAACTCAAATACAAGAGAAAGGTGTGTCAGTTAAGAAGTGACAATGGAACAGAATTCCAGAATGCTACACTGGAGTCATTCTGTACTGACACTGGCATCTCCCAGAACTTCTCTTCAGCACGCACTCCAGAGCAGAATGGAGTTGTAGAAAGAAAGAATCGAACGCTGATAGAAGCTGCCAGGAGTATGCTTGCTGAATCTGGTCTTCCTACCAGTTTTTGGGCTGAAGCAAATGCTACTCCGTGCCACACCCAGAACAGGTCAGTTTACATCAAGAGGCACAAAAAGACTGCCTATGAAGTCCTCAGGAATCGAAAACCAAATATTGGTTATTTTCATGTCTTTGGATGTCCAGTGTACATCCTGAACGATTCCAGTCAGTTAGGCAAATTTGATGCAAAAGCTGATGAGGGTTACTTCTTGGGTTATTCAGCCATTCGCAAGGCCTTCAGAGTCTATAATAAGAGACTGGAGAAGGTCCATGAGTCAATACATCTCACATTTGATGAGTCAAATACTGCAATCAATAAAAAGCTAGCCCTTGAATCACCCCCAGTAACTCCAATTGTCTTCTGTGAATCTGATCCTATCAACTACAATAAAGATTTAGAAGATACAGCTTCCAGTCATCCTGATCAGGAACTTGTTCAGATTGTGAAACCTCCCAGTAGTACTCCTTTCTATCCTTCAATAAGTTTCAAACTACCCTCTGAACTTGTTATTGGATCAGATGTTCGTACTACTCCCCCAGTATCAGTTCCAATTGAAACTGAGCCAGTACTCCAAGAAATGCCTTCAAATGAAGAATTTCATGATGCAAATCATGATCTTAATGATTCAGATGAAGATGTTGAAATAGTCTGGCAAGATCCTCATCCTGAAGCAACACCAGAGGAAAATCAACTGAATTCTTGCACTGATATTGTTGTTCATAACAATCCTGGTCAATACTCTAGGTGGACAAAAGTACATCCTATTGATCAAATCATAGGAGACTCCAGTAGAGGGGTTCAGACCAGAAGAGCCTCCAGTGAACAATGTCTGTACGCTAGCTTCTTATCACTGATAGAACCGAAGAAGATTTACGAGGCTATGGAAGATCCAAGCTGGGTGATTGCAATGCAAGAAGAGCTTCACCAGTTTGAAAGGAACAAGGTTTGGAATCTGGTTCCTTTCCTACTTGGTAAGAAACAACCAATTGGAACAAGATAGGTCTTCAGGAATAAGGTAGATGAAGATGGCCATGTTGTCAGAAACAAGGCCAGATTGGTTGCACAGGGGTATTGTCAATCAGATGTTGATTTTAATGAATCATTTGCTCTAGTGGTTAGACTTGAAGCGATCAGAATTTTCTTAGCAATTGCTGCTCATCATCAATTCAAGGTCTACCAGATGGATGTAAAGAGTGCATTTTTAAATAGAAAGTTGGAAGAAGAAGTTTACTTCAAGCAACCACCAGGCTTCGTTGATGAGAAGCATCCCCACTGGGTATATCGTCTGGACAAAGCACTTTATGGTCTCAGACAAGCCCCACGTGCCTGGTATGATACTCTGACTAAACACTTGTTGAAAAATGGTTTCAAAAGGGGTGCAATCGACAGTACCTTTTTCATTCTTCGTGAAAAAGGTAATCTTTTACTGGTACAAATTTATGTTGATGATATTATTTTTGGTTCTACTAATGAAAATATGTGCAAGAAATTTTCAAAAATTATGGCTTCTGAATATGAGATGAGTTTAATGGGTGAATTAACATATTTTCTAGGACTTCAGATTAAACAAACCAATGATGGTATTTTTATTAATCAAGAGAAATATGTTAGAGATCTTTTAAAGAAATATGATATGAACTCTTCACCATCTAAACCCACTCCCATTTCTGCACCACTTACTCTGGACTCGGATCCAGATGGGAAACCAATGAATACCACTGTCTATAGAGGCATGGTAGGTTCACTGATGTATTTAACTGCCAGTAGACCAGATATAATGTTTTCAACATGTTTATGTGCCAGATATCAGTCTAATCCAAAAGAATCTCATATGTAGGGCTGCCAACGAGCCGAGCTTTTTTCGAGCAACTCGAGCTTAGCTCGAGCTATTATCAAACTCGAGCTCGAGCCCCAGCCTAAAATCAAGCTCGAAATATTTATCGAGCCGAGCTCGAGCCTACCAGTTTTTCTTCGAGCCGAGCTCGAGCCTACCAGTTTTCTTCGAGCCGAGCTCGAGCCTACAGTTTTCTTCGAGCCGAGCTCGAGCCTACCAGTTTTCTTCGAGCCGAGCTCGAGCCTACAGTCTTCGAGCCGAGCTCGAGCCTACCAGTTTTTCTTCGAGCCGAGCTCGAGCCTACCAGTTTTTCTTCGAGCCGAGCTCGAGCCTAATTTCTTCGAGCCGAGCTCGAGCCTACCAGTTTTTCTTCGAGCCGAGCTCGAGCCTACCAGTTTTTCTTCGAGCCGAGCTCGAGCCTACCAGTTTTTCTTCGAGCCGAGCTCGAGCCTACCAGTTTTTCTATCGAGTCGAGCTCGAGCTTACATACTGAAAGCTCGTCGAGCTATCGAGCCGAGCTCGAGCCTACCAGTTTTTCATCCAGCCGAGCTCGAGCCTACCAGTTTTTCTTCGAGCCGAGCTCAAGCCCTATCGAGCTCGAGCTCGGCTCTGCTCGGTAACACCCCTACTCATATGCTTGCTGTAAAGCGCATACTGAAATACCTTAAGGGTGTCCCCAGTTTGGGCCTTTGGTATCCCAAAGGCTCAGGCATGGATCTAATGGGTTATTCAGATTCAGATCATGCAGGTTGTAAGATAGACAGGAAATCCACTACTGGTGGATGTCATTTCCTTGGTGGCAAACTGGTCAGCTGGACCAGTAAGAAGCAAACTTCAGTTTCATTGTCAACTGCTGAAGCTGAGTATGTATCTGCAGCCAGTTGTTGTGCTCAGATACTCTGGATGAAGAACCAGTTGCTTGATTATGGTATTAAGTATTCAAAGACTCCCATCCTTTGTGATAATACCAGTGCCATTGCTATCTCATACAATCCAGTCATGCACTCCAAGACAAAGTATATTGATATCAGGTATCACTTTATTCGTGATCATATTATGAAAAATGACATAGAACTCCATTTTATCCCCACTGACAAACAACTCGCTGACATTTTTACTAAACCATTGGATGTAAAGACTTTTGAACATCTTGTTGGTGAGTTGGGAATGTTGAACCCTTAAATCTGGAACCTTTTTATGAACGCCTTTACTGGCAGGGTTCTTTGATTTCCAGATTTATAAATCTATTCCAGCTTAGCTATCGAACGCCTTTGTGATACTATCTTTGCATTATAGATTTGTGGATCAACAATCCAGGGGGAAGACTCAAAAGAATATTTTTGTCCTTAAAATGATTTTAATTTCAGGGGGAATTTATTTTCCCACTGGAAGAATTTTCTGGAAAATATCACTGGTACATTACTGGAAGTCCTCCAGTGTACCTTCAGTGCATATTTCACTGGCATAAAACACCAGTGATCCTGGAGTGTCCAGTCAACCTCCAGATGCATTGAAATGAGTCATGGTATGTCAGTCATAATTGTTTAATTACTTGGTCTTTGTGCGTGCCACGTGAGCAAACTTTTTAAATGGATAGTAACTTTTATCCTACGTGGCATGACCCTTTTTCAAACTAAATGATGATATTTTTTACCTTGGGAAGACAAAAAGGCATCAAGTTGGTTTCTGTGGGCTGTCAAACGTCACGCATTTATGTGTGATGGGGTGAATTTAATGCGGATTTCAAACCCGATCAAAATTACAATGAATAAAATTCAAAATAACCGTTTGAAATTCCAAGTTTCTCTCTCATCTATAAATACCCACATTTACTTTCATTTTCCTTTATCTCGAAAAGTATTTACTCCCAAATTCCTTCATTTACTATCTTCTTCATTCAATTCCCAATCATCACTCATAAATTCATAAATCAAACCCTAAAAAGCTTAAAACACCAATTTTCTTTCTTTCATTCTGGGAAATTGATTGTACATGATGGCCCCTCGACAATCAAATTCAGATAAAAATCTTCCTTCTTCCTCATATAATCCAGTTGCTGCCGTCACAAAAACACCAAATATAACTCTAGATCCGGCAGCCATTCGTATTAATATGAATAACTGGATGGCAAAACTCTCAGGCACCCATCAACCCCAATCCATTATTGGGCGACTGACTGCCTTTTTCCTCAGTTGTCCATTATATGGAGCCCTAACTCTGAATCCGGGCAAAACATGTACCATGAATATTTATGTAAGTTCTGGTACACAGCTCATTTCGTGGAAGGTAATAATGAAACCATCCACTTTACTCTGAAACAAGGCACCAGGCCACTATCGAAAACTGTTGACACTATCAGAGAAGCTCTTCAGTTGAATTACTTTGCGGACAATGAGCTGGCCATACAACTTCCCTCTGGTCTCAATTACAGGGAAGTGTGTAGGCTAATGGGGCATGCTGATATTCTAGATGAGCATGGGGTGCTGAAAAGAAAGGGCACCATCTACATGAGTAAATTAACTGACTCATGGAGATATTTCTTCACTCACATTGTTGAGTGTTTGGGAGGCAGTTCTGGAGGACTTGATCAGATCAATCAGACGCAACTCCAGATTGCATACTGCCTATGGTTTGGTTATAGAGTTGATTTTGCCCAGATCTTCTTTGATGACCTCGCTGAACGTCTGAAAGGTAAAAGCAAAAAACCACATGAACCTTTCATTCGTTTTCTTTCCCTTATTTTTAAAAGGTTATTGGGTGAGCAGTACGATTATAACTCACGATACTTTTCAGTATCTGAGTATCTGAGGGATTTGAATAATTTAACTTCAAAACCTGGTGAAATAGATATCCCTCAGAACATGCTCCTCCATTTCATAACACCAGATGAGTCGTCAGAGGCTCCAGGCGGGCTTCAAAATAGTGAAGGACCCACTGGAGTCCTCATTGCTGAAGTGGGGTCACCAGAAACCGAGGTGGCCTCTGACCCACAACAAAATGTGAATATCTTACCAGAAAACCCCCCAAACGACCAAGAAATCAAACCAGGCGTCTTAGGAGAGGAGGACAATTGGTCGCCTCCAGTAGAACCCAAGCCAGTCATCCAGATTCCTCCCAACAGGGATCTGGAGATGTAATAAGGGATAACCTATAAGCAACCACTTCCAATCTTCTTTTAGGGGATAATGGTGAAGATATTAGAAGGACAACCCATCCTTCAGTAGAGTCCGTGTCAGCACAAACTATTGTACTTAGCCAAATTTCTGACACTTCTTTACTTGCACGAACAGACGATGTCACTGGTGCATCACCACTAGTGATTAATGTTCAAAGTTCTACGGCAGGTGATGTGATGGCTGCAGATGGTACAGTCATCACAGATGCAATCCCAGTGACTACGATCGGAGGTGAGGTTTCGACTGAGCCTCAACCTGGCAATAATACTACGGTTGAGCCGGTAACTGGTCAGCTTGATCTGAACCAGGACATAACTGACCAGACTGTTGGGCAACCTCCAGTTTGGAATGAAGTTGAGTCACCCATGTCAGATATCAATTTTGATACTGATGTGAATATTTTTGGTGAAGACTTGATATTGGAAGAGGAACATTCTTCAGTTCCACTGCCTACTTCCAGTCAAGTTGACACTTCTGTTATTCCACCTCCTTCTTCATCAGATATGCTTACAGTCATCCTCCCAGGTTGTTTCTGACTTCAAATCTCTACTTTCAAATAATCTTAAGTCAGAAATGAACTTGTTCGCTGGGAATGAAAAGCTTGTATTTGAAAAGCTTAATGACCTGGTACTGGCCACCAACAACACCACTGAAAATTTCAAAGTGGCAGTCCATAGTTTAGAGGAGAAGCTGTTATCTTCTGTTCAGACTGCAGTTAAAGCCGAAATTGAACAACCCCTTGCAGGTCTGAAAGAAGAGGTCCAGAATTTGGCCAGGTCAGTAACAAATTTGGAAAATAGGCCAACTCTTGACCAGAGCACCATCATCAGTAATATAAGTGATGAAACTGCCAGAAAGTTGAAGGCAATGATGATGAAAGAAATATGTAACATCTCAAAACTTTTTGACGTTGATCGTTAACTTGTCGTTAGTGACCGTTAGTTACTATGTGTTTTATATGTGTTTGTGTGAATTAAATGATTAACGTGAGTTATGTGTTAAAGTGATTAAAGTAATGAAAAATAAAGTTGATAATGATTAATAAAGTCATTTAGTGTTCCCGGTAAGATAATAGGTTTTTAAGTGTTCCCGTATGCGTTAAACGAACAGTTAAGTGCCGAAACGAGTTGTAAGGAAGTGTGAGGGCCTAGATGTAAAGTTTTGAAAGTTGTTCCAGTATATAAGGGACCCCATGCACGACCCTAATGCTTAAAAATCAGATCAAAACCCTAGAAAACTCTTACACATAAAACCCTAGGTCAGTTCCTCAAGTTCTAGTCGATTTCGGGGGTTTTCGGAAGGGATTTCGTTTGGTTTTTGATCCGTTAATCAACCCTACAGGTATAATAACATTAGTTGAATGTTGATTAAGTTTTAAAGTATGTTTTGTCCCTGTAGATTCGACCATTAGGGTTGGGGTTGTTTAAAGTTGATGTTTTCGGTTAAAAACGACGTTTTCGTGAGTAAAATCATTAATTGAGTTGGTTAGCTACATCAAGATGCTAACTTTAATGATGAATTATGTTATTTATATGTAAATAAAGGAAACCCAGGTGTTTAATTAGATCCATATGGGTTCAATTATGTTTTTGTATAAAACGATGCGGTTTTGAGTCGTTTTGATGATCAAAAGAGGGATTCGTGTATGCAAATGATTCGAGGATCAATTGGTGTTTTCAATAAGTGATTTTGGTCTTAATTTAAGTGTATTTGATGTTCATAAGGCCTAAAGTTGTGTTAAAGTCGAATGGGAGTCGAATTAGGTTAAAGATGGAAATTGCTGATCTGGTCATCAGTCTCGACGAGGGCAACATTCCCCCTCGGCGAGATCAGTATGGCTAGTATGGGTCTGGAGTTCAATCTCGACGAGGTCACTATTTCCCCTCGACGAGATCAAACATCAGAAAGGTTTAGGGTACTTTTAAGTCTCTAGTTGATTTACTTCAATCGTTCTTGTACCTTAGGTTGTCGGGAACACTTGTCAAGCACGGTAAACTCGATTGTGATTGTTGAGTACTCCATTGAGGTAAGATACATGACTTTTCTCACGCTGGAGGCACAACAAAATGTAGTTTTCTATAATTAACCTCTTAATCGGATTATCTTATATGTGTTGGGTTTTCCGGGTTATGCGGGAGGTTATGTGGGAATGTATGCAAGTTGAAATGATATATGTTGATATGATGTTTAAAGTAGAAGTAAGTATGTGCATATGAAGTATGATGCTTATAATTACGTTGCCATGATATGTTTAAGATATGTGTTGTTGATAATGTCGTTGATATGCCTTAATGTTGATATGTGATGGCTTGAATGTGGGACTTAAGTATGACATGTCTAGTTCACTAGATACACGTGGGAATTGCTATGAGTTGTACACGTTAGTGGGATTAAATGCAAAAGTAGACGTGGGACTAATTAGGTAACGATTGTACCTAATGTTAAATGTGAGATGTGGAAAACCATTCTAGCCTTAGTGTTAGTGCATAAAAAGTAAGAAAGATATAAATACGTGGGAAATGCTATAGCTAAATACGTGAGATTGACGTGGGAAGTGTTAAGCTTAACCCGTGCTAGTTGAAAAGCTAGTGCGTACGTGGTCGCTTGAGTGGCTCCTTGCGACATAGTTATGTGGGACTAGTATTTCCGGGTGGAGTGACTAACCACCAATGTTAAAAGCATGACGGGATACTATGGAAATGACATTGCCTTTCCTAAAAGTTAAGACGTGGGAAATCGTGCTAGTTGTAAAGCTAGTGCGTAATATGTAAGATGTAAGAATAAGTTGATTAAGTTGATTATAAGAATATGTGAGAAAGATGTACATATAGTTTAAGACGTGGGATTACAATGTGACGTGAGATTTAATAAGATATGTTGAGACGTGTGATAAGTATGATGTATCGTTGATAGGCACAATTAGGAGTATATACTCTACATGTGCTAATATGAATACATGTGACAAGTTTATGTGTGATATGCCAAGATATGATATGAAGTTACGTTTAAGTGGTAAGTCTATGTTGATATGATATAAGATATTGATTAAGATGTGAGTATATGATGATATGATGTATATGTTGATATGAAATGAAATGTGATGCAATGTGGGAAAAGGGAAGTGTCGGTTGATCTATGATTGTTGTGGATGATATGTAATGTGATTATGTTTTGATAAGTAAAATATGACGAAGTTTTATGAAAGTAAAATGAAGAACGTTTTATAAATGTGTGTATCTTACTTAGCTAATTTATAAGCTAACACTTGCTTTTATGAAAATGGTGTGTCCTTCAGGATAAGCAGGTTTGAGCTAGAGAGAGATTTAGCTCGTGAGATGGGTAGAAGAATAAAGGAAGATTAGCAATAGTGTCCCGATGCTTAGACTTCACCTTTAGCCATTGTTTGGCTACTCTATTTATGATTTATGTTTCATGTAATGTTGATGCCAAGACTTGGATTTCATTTACATTATTTTGATGATGCACTTAGTAACACCATTTTATAAAAGGTACTATCCTTTACGGATGGGGCAATTTTTATGTGATCCTTTCCGCTACGTTTAAACGTCGTTTGACAAAGTCTTTGAAAATCCAAGTTTTAAAATGACGGGTGTTACAAAATATCTGATGGGGTCTCTAAGTCAATCATCAGAAATTTGCAAGAAGAGTTGATGCCTAAGGTTGTTGATTTGATTGAGAAGGCATTGCCCAAGAACTTGTCCAGTGATATGGTTATTCTGAACAAGGACGTCCAGGGGCTCAGAAATACTGTGAATATAATTTCTCCAGTGGCAGGTCGTATGTTTGGATCCTCTGATAGGCATATGTTGGAACAATTGTGGAATGACCTCCAGTCAAGAACTGGTGGTAATTCCAAGGGGGAAGAATCATCTGCTACTGAGAAATTGGTACAAAAGAAACAGGAAGTGTTGAAGAAAGTGACTGGTACTGATGCGAGTGCACAAGAAGCACAAAAAACCCTTGGTTCTGAAACCATTGTGCAAGAGGAAGAGGCTGCTGGTACTGATGTCAGTGAGCCTCAGTTTAAAGCATTCCCAGATATCACAACCACAATGAAAAATCTAAAAAGAAAGAAGCATGTGGTATCTGGAGGTGAAATAGAGGAAACCACTGAAGGTTCTCCAGAAAGGGTGTCCGTGGATGATGAAACTTCTAAGAGACTGGAGCAGGAGGGCATAATGATTGATATTTTTCAAAGAATGCAAAAAGATGAACTGCTGGCCCATAAAAGGGAGATGGCAAAAATGGGGCTCTTGATTCTTACAATGCTGGTAGGCTGGGTGTTCATGTTGATGTCTATAAAAGAATGAAGGAAGACCCTAGAGTTCATGTAACATCCTAATCATTTTTCGATCTTTGACTATTAGTTGACTGTTAACTCCGTTAGTTGACCTATTAGTTGACTCTTAACTCCGTTAGTATTTAGACGACCCATTAGTTGATTTAGTTGAATTTATTATAAATTAAATGTTTTATAAACATTAATTGCCCAAAAAGATGAAATAGTTAAATCGTTGCTCACTTCGTGGTTGTCGGTCATTTATTGATTTATTTCGATAAATCGATATATATGCTAAGTTGAAAGTTGCAAATTTATCGTTGACTGAAAATTGTGTTATAAAATGATTATTGTGCCTCATTTGTAGTAGTAAAAGGTCCTTATATGTTAGGTATATGATAACGGGTCATTTAGAAGTATAATGAAGGCATTAGTTACTTTAGGGGTCAAAATTGCCAAGTGCTCAAACTTAAAACGGGTTTAAGGAGTTAGGGGGTGTCTTGAGGTTGTCGATTACAGATTATTCATTCCCTAAACAAACCCTAGCAGCCCCATATCATCCCTTCATCAATTGCAAACCGAAAAGTCTTCCAACGTGTGATTCGAGAGAGTTTGGTCTAGTATTTTGCTTCCCTATAGCGATCTACAGGTAATATGAGTATTTACCATTTGAGATCTGAATGTTGGAGTCTTATATTAGTCTTAATCCAGGCCATAAGGGTTTGGGTTGGGTTAATTAATTGGTTGATCATTGATTTCATGCTTTCGGGTGATTCAATGATTTATTTATGTCGTAAAGGATTAAAGGATTGATTGATAGATTAAAGTCATCAAAAGTGTTGTCAAAGAGGTCAATTTTATGTCTCCAGGTCGGGCTAAGGGTTGGAGATCGAATGGGAATCGTTTAGAGCAAGTTTGAAATTGATTTTGCTGGTCGGCACCTAAGGTGCGACGCACCAAATGGGTGGTGCGACGCACCACTTGGGAGGTGCGGCGCACCTCTGGTCAGTTTGGAATTTTGGGATTTTCTGAAGGATTGGTGCGACGCACCACTTGGCAGGTGCGGCGCACCTCTGGTCAGTTTGGAATTTTGGGATTTTCTGAAGGATTGGTGCGACGCACCACTTGGCAGGTGCGGCGCACCTCTGGTCAGTTTGGAATTTTGGGATTTTCTGAAGGATTGGTGCGACGCACCACTTGGCAGGTGCGGCGCACCACTTGGGAGGTGCGGCGCACCTCTGGTCAGTTTGGAATTTTGGGATTTTCTGAAGGATTGGTGCGACGCACCACTTGGCAGGTGCGGCGCACCACTTGGGAGGTGCGGCGCACCTCTGGTCAGTTTGGAATTTTGGGATTTTCTGAAGGATTGGTGCGACGCACCACTTGGCAGGTGCGGCGCACCACTTGGGAGGTGCGGCGCACCTCTGGTCAGTTTGGAATTTTGGGATTTTCTGAAGGATTGGTGCGACGCACCACTTGGCAGGTGCGGCGCACCAAATGGGTGGTGCGGCGCACCACTACCCAGTTTGGGAAACTTGATTTTTGAATGGAGCCCGATATGCGACGCACCACTTGGGAGGTGCGGCGCACCTCTGGTCAGTTTGGAATTTTGGGATTTTCTGAAGGATTGGTGCGACGCACCACTTGGCAGGTGCGGCGCACCTCATGCCCAGATTTCACAAAACACTTCGTTTAGCTTATACTTCGATCTTATACTCATTATAGGTTGTCGAGAGCATTTAGCAAGCACTTTAAGATACTCTTAGCTTGTTGGTAAGCTGTATCAAGGTAAGATATATCATTTTTGACACGCTGGGGTGCACAACGAAAATAGTGATTTCGTAAAAGTGGTTTAAAACCTTTCTTTCTCATACGCTAGTTTGGGTAATGGGACTTTTGGAGGGTTTCGCGAAATGGGTAGATTTGCATGATTAGGTTGATTTATATTGTTGTTGTTGTTACATGCTCGACTGCGTATGATTCTTTATTAAGTTGTTTTAAATTGGCAATCATTTATATTAACCTGTGGTATATCTTACTCGGCTTTAAAGCTGACACTTGTTCTTTTGTTGAAAATGTTGTGCCACCTCAGGTTGATGCTTAGTTGAGATGAAGTTTAGAGTGAGGATGGGTAGAAGATACAGCTGAAGGCTTTTACCTAGACTGCCTCATTTATTCAAACTCGTTTATTATATTTCGTTGACCGTTATCGTTATTTGACGTTTATGGGTTTCATTTGATTATGGTTAGATCCGACGAGTAACACCGTCATTTAAGTTGAACATTTTTATTTTGGAAATGTAATAATTGATGGAAACTTCCGCAATACTCTGTGTTTTTAAGAAAAATTTTGAAATCCATATTTTTATATAGTTCGGTGTTACAGTTCATCAATGCCTGGATGCTATGGATGATGTGTATGTCCGCTCCAGATATTCTCAAGAGGAACATAAGTTTGATTCTGAAACATATGGTGTAAGTGTGCAAGATTTGATCAACCAGAGGAAAGAAGAGTTAGTCAACCTTCAAAAACAGGTTAGAAAGAATGTTTCAGCTCTGGAGAACGAATACAAAATAAGTTGAAAGTGGTAAGCTTATCCCATACTGGAACCGCGTAGGAACCAGTGTGATTTAGTTGGTCAGCGGGAGTAGACTAGTTGCTTCCAATGGCACGGCCTCGAAGTTTAAGATTAGCTGGGTGACTAGGTCCAGTCACTACAAGTTGCGTAACAGCTTTCTCCTGGATTTGGTTATGCCTATCCTTAACGACACTGATGGACCCCGATAGGACTACCCATCAAGTCGGGTGCAAGGTCCCTTAAAGGCCTTAAAGCCGCCTTTGCACACATTTGTAGTTGTATTCATTGTGGTGACGCGAGTCATCCACCTTTAGTTGTAATAAAAAAGGGCATAACCTATTGTTGAATAAAGTTGTTGAAGTTGATTAAGTTGCTAGATGGAATACGTAGATAAAGTTGAATATTGTTGATTAAGTCGATAGGCACACGTAGGATTGTTAATCATTCTTATGGGTATTCGATTGCTATATATTGTTGTTGTTGTTACATGCTCGACTGCGTATGATTCTTTATTAAGTTGTTTTAAATTGGCAATCATTTATATTAACCTGTGGTATATCTTACTCGGCTTTAAAGCTGACACTTGTTCTTTTGTTGAAAATGTTGTGCCACCTCAGGTTGATGCTTAGTTGAGATGAAGTTTAGAGTGAGGATGGGTAGAAGA
Organism: Erigeron breviscapus; assembly: GCA_034093135.1. Lineage (NCBI taxonomy): Eukaryota > Viridiplantae > Streptophyta > Magnoliopsida > Asterales > Asteraceae > Erigeron > Erigeron breviscapus. Next base: position 30,624,423 of record CM067170.1, on the reverse strand, counting down.
TACAGCTGAAGGCTTTTACCTAGACTGCCTCATTTATTCAAACTCGTTTATTATATTTCGTTGACCGTTATCGTTATTTGACGTTTATGGGTTTCATTTGATTATGGTTAGATCCGACGAGTAACACCGTCATTTAAGTTGAACATTTTTATTTTGGAAATGTAATAATTGATGGAAACTTCCGCAATACTCTGTGTTTTTAAGAAAAATTTTGAAATCCATATTTTTATATAGTTCGGTGTTACAGTTCATCAATGCCTGGATGCTATGGATGATGTGTATGTCCGCTCCAGATATTCTCAAGAGGAACATAAGTTTGATTCTGAAACATATGGTGTAAGTGTGCAAGATTTGATCAACCAGAGGAAAGAAGAGTTAGTCAACCTTCAAAAACAGGTTAGAAAGAATGTTGCAGCTCTGGAGAACGAATACAAAAAGAAGTTGAAGGGCTTGCCCAAACTTCCAGCCAGACAGACCAAGGCTGCCAGAGATGCAGATCTTAGCACCTTCATTCCCTTGGACACTTCCAGAAAAATCAACCAGACTGATGTCCAACAGGCCATGGAACAAATAAGGGTGTCTAGGGAAACTGAAGAGATGATTCAGGTTGCCAAGACTCAGTCAAAATATGATGAACTGATGAGGTACAGAGCCAATGCCAGGAAAATCATAGGTGCTGAGATAAAGTGTTAGGTCCAGATTTACTGGACTCGCTCCAGACTCGACTACTGGAGCCTTACTGAAGATCTGTCCAGAAACGTGTTCTACTGGACCTACTCCAGACTTGGAATATGGAGTCCCTCTGAAGATTTGTCCAGAAATAATGGAAGACCAGTGAGCAAATACTTGTATAGGAAATCTGGAGTATTCTCCAGATTAGCTCACTGGACTTCACCCCAGTCCAGATCTACTCTACTGAAGACATTCTCACTGAAGTCAGAATAAAGAAGACTGACAAATGGCGGAGTCCACTGGAAGTCTTACCAGATCTGTACACTGGAGGATTGTCAGTGTTCTAGACCTTACAAGTCTGAACACTGATATCGAGTATTTGACTTTTGCCTTTACACACTTTCCAAAGAACAATCCACTTGTTCTTTCCCAAAGTTTATACGTGTGTAAAGGTGGTTGGTTAAAAGGATACAAAGTCATTTGATGTGACTTTATCCTTATACCTTATCCAATGCATTTAATGTTCTTGTCGGATCATTAAATGCATGCAACCATATTTGTACGACACAAAATTCACTGGTGAATTTTGTTGCCTATAAATACAAAGTCATTTCCTTGAGAAAAATACTTTTAAGCATACATTTTGCATTAGAGTGAATTTGTCTAAATACTCTCAATCTTAAACAGGGATACTTCACAACTTTAAGTATCTCGATCCAAAAGAGTTATTTGACAAATATAGATCATTTGTAATTCATAGGTTGTTAGGATACATACTTATTTGTATTATCTTGATTCCGCACAACCTTGTATTTTATTTAACATCAGAAATAAAATACACCATTGAAAAATACATAATGTTCCACTTTACTTGTTTATTGCTTTAAGTCTTGTATTACTTTATTTATATACTTGCATTTATATTTAAGTAATACTAGTCCATTCTAGTGATTATTAGACTTGTTGTATTTTACACTTTCTAGGTTAACCATCGTATTTCAGGGACTAACATAAAGTTCGCTGAAAATCATGAAAATATGACCAAGTTTGAGGTTAAGCTGACCAGAGAAGGCAATTTTGTTGATGAAAGGAAAAGTACTTCAGTTCAGGCCTTTGGATTATCTGAACTGAAGGAAATTGGATTGACGTTCAAGGAGAGAACAGATGTGACTCCAGATGTGAAAGCCTTCCTGAAGAGGATTCAGAAGGTATGGCAGAGAAAGAATGATATGGAGGTTGCACTGGGTATTCGCTCTGGAAATACTTCCCCTTCACCCAAGAGAAAGGCTACTGATGATGCACCTGGGCATGCTGAAAAGAGAAGAGCCTGACTCTTTTATCATTTACTTGTATTTGTATTTAATTTCAATCAAAATTGTAACTTATTATCTGTTGATGTTTGTAAATAAAGTTGCAAGTTTTTGATTCACAAGTAAGTGATCAGACTAGGTCTAAGTTAGAATTAAAAGACAAAACTGGAACACTGATGATCTATAAAGTGTTCTCCAGTAACTCAAATTTTAGACTTAGTCAAAAACAAGTGTTTTTCAAGCATACAAGTTGTATAGATAGAAACTTGAAAAACCTTGCATTATTTCTGAACAAATAGGGGGAATTTGTTAAGTCCAGTTTTACTGGACTCACTCCAGACCTGAAGACTGGAGCTCCACTGAAGATTTGTCCAGAAATAATAGAAGACCAGTGAGCGTCTTACTTGTACAGGGAATCTGGAAGGCACCAGATTTCAGCTCACTAGACTGCACTCCAGTCCAGATCAATTCCACTGAAGACATTCTCACTGAAGTCAAAGACTGAAGTCTGAAGAAAGAAGACTGACAAAAGGTCGGGCCCACTGGCAGTCTTAACTGATCGACGACTGGAGCTTTATCAGTGTTCTAGACCTTACAAATCTGAACACTGATTACGAGGATTTAGCTTTTGCCTTTACACGCTTTTATCCGGACAATCCATTTTTCTATTGTTAAAAGTACAACACACGTGTAAAGGTGGTTGGTTAAAAGGATGACAAGTCACATCAATATGACTTTATCCTTGTACTTTAACCAATGCATTTAAGGAATTAAAGTTGTTTCCTTAAATGCATGCAACCATATTTGTACGACATAATAAATTCACTGTTGAATTTATTTGCCTATAAATACCAAGTCATTTCCTTGTACAAATTACTTTTTGCAATTTGGTGAACTTGGCTAAATACTCTCGATCGTAAAAAGGAATACTTCACAACTTTAAGTGTTTCGATCCAAGAAGAATATTTAACAAGTATAGATCATTTGTAATTGATAGATTGTTAGGATATTTGCACTTGTGTAATATCTTGGTTCCGCAACAATCTTGTATTTTATTTAACATCAATAAATAAAATACACTTGAAAATTACATTGTGTTCCACCTTTAATTTATTTATTGCTTTAAGTCTTGTATTACTTTATTTATATTCTTGCATTTACATTTAAAGTAATACTAGTCCATTCTAGTGCATACTTGACTTGTTGTATTTTACACTAGTGGGTTAAACCACCAAGTGAGGGACTTACAGTATATTTCAATAAATCATTTGATTAGTGGTTTGACAACAATTCTTAATGATTTAATTAATACTAGATGTTAAATGGGAGAACCTCAACAAGCTTCTTGATGTGGTGGTGCTGTCTGGCGTAAGGGATAAGTGGATATGGATGCGGGGTAAGGAGAAAGTTATGAAGACCTGGAATGTGAAGGATTTTTTGAATAGTGACAAAGACTATAGCAACAGGTATGTTTTTGATTGGTGTAAATGGGTTCCAAAAACTGTAATGTGTTCATGTGGAGGGCGGTCATGGATCGCATTCCTACCATGTCAGCTCTTCGGGCTCGGAATTGTGTTTTTGGGGAGTTGGACTGTGTATTCTGTGGAGATGGGCCTGAAACCGTCAATCATCTTTTCTGTGAATGTGTGGTGCTGAGGTGTGGCATGTCATTGGTGTGTGGTGTAGAACCAGCCCTTTTCTTGTTTTCAGTGTCAAAGATCTTTTAGAGTTCCATGAGCAGAAAGGAAAGAACAAAGACGAAAAGGAGGCGATCAAAGGTATTATCATGACTAGCTGCTGGGCAATTTGGATCAACAAGAACGAGAAGAGATTTGGTAATGGCGATGTGAATGTCTCTTCGATCATTCAAAGTATTAAATCCTTAGGATATCTTTGGTACAAGAATCGCTCAAAGCATCATAGTATTAGTTGTCAAGATTGGTGTAATTTCAAAGTGATGTAAATAGTTGTATATATTGGCCGCTGGTGTTTTTACCGAGGCGAGTGTGAATAAAACTTACCTTTAAAAAAAAGAGATGAAATAGTGTTACTCTGTTACTTTTGAAAGACATCTAGCTAGTAAAGTGTACGTGTCATTAAGTTTATGTACGTGTTTAAGATTCTGTTGGAAAATAAACTTTTAATTTGTTTCAAAACTTATAAATAATAGACTTTGTTAGATTTCATTCGGAAACACACAAACGAAAATACGGGGTACGTTATTTTCATATCTTAAAAATCAAAACTACCTTTTTGTGTTTGACGTACAATTTTTTTCTCTTATAAACTATTTTACTTTTATATAGCTCATTTAATTATAGTTTAATTAGTAAAGGTAAATATTAATAAGTATATGTATAAGTCACAAGTCTACTCGTACGAATCAAGTCAAAACATAAATATTATTTTTTTTGTAAAGTTAGTTTCGATTCAGACGTGTTAGAGGCAATTTTAACCAGCGATTTGCTGGACCTCCAACCCTCTCCTCATGGAAAATACCTTGAGATGAGAAACCCAAGACTCGAACCTGAGACCTTGAGGAAAACTTACCTCTGGGGTCCACATAGTGGATTTAAAAGATACCCCTGGTCAACCCACCTAAGTGGAGTTGGTTAAGTCAAAACATAATGATCCTAGACATACACTCGGACCATCTTTTGACCCGGGCTGTCTCGTGCGAGTCATGTCGTGACTCGGTCCGTATCAAGGGAGGGTGGATAAACAAAACTTAAATTAAACATAATTCATAAACTCTTTTTCCCCATATTTAAGGGGGTGGAAATTCCTCTGGTTAAAAGTTTTCGGGTGGGGTTGAGGTTGGGCCGGAACAACAATTTTGTCAATAATTGCTTCTTAATTAGAAGAGGAAAGAAGCCGATAGATTTGATGAAAGCAATATGGAAGATCTTTCTAGCCCGAACTATTTTTAAAAATTTGTGCGGCTCAGAATGTTGCTGCAAAATTTAACGCGCGTGTTTTTCATAGCTAAGAGGGTACTTATGTAATTACACTATTAAACATAAAGTTCTATCCTGTAGATCTCATTTCTAAAAATCATCACACAAAAGTCGTATCCTCTTCTACTTATGTAATTACACTGTTAAACATAAAGTTCTATCCTGTAGATCTCATTTCTAAAAATCATCACACAAAAGTCGTATCCTCTTCTCAACCAATTTCTTCCTCTGCCATTGATCTCTGCCACTAACGTCTCACGTACCGTTATTCTGAGCGATTTCAGTTTATAACAGAATTTGGAGCTGAAAATTGGCAGCTTAGTTGCCGGATTTGGTGACGCCGGCGGCGAGGAGCCGTCGGTGACGGAACAGAGAGGCGGTGGTCGGAAACGGAGAGATTCTAATTCTGAAGATGAATATTATAATCTTGTGTCTGATTTGGTAATTTAATTTTTAATTTAATTTAATTTTTATTTAACTTGATTTATGGTCTAATTAGGGTTTACACTATGTAATGTATCAATTACATATAAAATATATGTTATTTTGTGTATATACATACAAATTATGTGTGTTTTTTGTGACAAAAATAATCATGTCCTTGATCTTTCTTTCAACCAATTTTCCGGCAAGCTTCCCTGGAAAATATCCCTTTTCCGGCAGCTCCAGGTGCTAAACTTGGGCCAAAATCAGTTTTCCGGCGAAATACCGCCGGAAAAATAGTCATCATTTGAGATGGTCATTTGTTAGTAATTGCAGCAATTTGTCAATTTAGATGGTCATACACTCATACCCGTGGTACATTTTCATTAAAAAGTATCATCATTGTATATAGTCAAGGGAATGCATATCTGGTGTAGGTTGCTTAGCCGTTATTAGTCTTTGTGCTTCACGAGCTGGTTATTGAATATATGATTTCAAGTCGAATGTATATCTTGAGTAGCTTGATCTAAGACCAGCACTTGCTTTGTCTACTGGTCCCCACAATTAAATGACTTTGTCCATGGCCCCGAGGAGATGAAGTAAGATTATAAAAGTCTTTGATGTAACCGTTTTTTTGATAGTGTCCATTAGAGGTTTTGTATGGTTAGGCTTTTGTGCTTTTACATACTGGTTAGTTTGAATATATGATTTCAAGTCGAATGTATATCTTGAGTAGCTTGATCTAAGACCAGCACTTGCTTTGTCTACTGGTCCCCACTATTAAATGACTTTGTCCATGGCCCCGAGGAGATGAAGTAAGATTATAAAAGTCTTTGATGTAACCGTTTTTTTGATAGCGTCCATTAGAGGTTTTGTATGCTTAGCCTTTTGTGCTTTTACATACTAGTTAGTTTGAATATATGATTTCAAGTCGAATGTATATCTTGAGTAGCTTGATCTAAGACCAGCACTTGCTTTGTCTACTGGTCCCCACTATTAAATGACTTTGTCCATGGCCCCGAGGAGATGAAGTAAGATTATAAAAGTCTTTGATGTAACGTTTTTTTGATTTTATAAAAAAGTATCATCATTGTATATAGTCAAGGGAATGCATATCTGGTGTAGGTTGCTTAGCCGTTATTAGTCTTTGTGCTTCACGAGCTGGTTATTGAATATATGATTTCAAGTCGAATGTATATCTTGAGTAGCTTGATCTAAGACCAGCACTTGCTTTGTCTACTGGTCCCCACTATTAAATGACTTTGTCCATGGCCCCGAGGAGATGAAGTAAGATTATAAAAGTCTTTGATGTAACCGTTTTTTTGATAGTGTCCATTAGAGGTTTTGTATGGTTAGGCTTTTGTGCTTTTACATACTGGTTAGTTTGAATATATGATTTCAAATCGAATGCATTTTTGGAAATCTTTGTATCTAGAAGGAAACCTTGAACATATTCACTAAATGAGTGTCACATAAATTGGAAATCTGCTGTCAGTTAACCTTATTGGACATGTAAGTTAACTAACACCAGACTACTTTCATGAGTTAATTAATTATAGTGTTCTTATCTAATGCGTTACTATTGTATTTGGATTTATATTCTTAGCTTTTATGTCAATAACAAAGATTTAATGTTTTTTAGATTACATTAAGGGTGGTGGTTGTGGTACTGATGGGTGGCTCTGGTAGTGGTGCAGAATCGAAGATGAGCTAGGGGTGGCATTGGGTACACTCAAACCACCATGAGCTAAGAAGGAATTACAAATCAACTTTACCAAAATGTTAATAGGATCTGCTCAATGGTTGAAACCTATGAAGAAAAATATGGATGTGGTGATTAACAAGATTGATATGGATTTTTTGGCATCCCATTACCTCCTAAAGGTATGCTAAAATGTTAACTTCTCGTTTCCTTTGAAATTTGAATTCAGTTAGATAGGTTTGTATGCGACTATGTGCTCTACTTTATTTAACTGGCTGTGCTGCTCTTCTCGTATGGGAAGCTGTACGAAACTCTTATTGGTAAATAGGTTGGTGTCTCTAACCGGTTGCAACTCAAATCTTCACCTAGCTTTAGTTCCAGATGGTATGTCTTCTTTAGGTCTCTTCAAACATCATGATCTTCATATTTAGTTTCTTTGTCTTGTGTGAAATTGAATTATGGACACATTCAGTATATCCATTCCCCTTTTGTACAGATGTAATGTAATTATCTAATTGCTACATAGAATGTAGGTTAAATATGTATACATCCAATATACAATACATGGGTCCCTTCTTTTTTCTAAAAACAATCTAGTATATTGACAGAGGGTTAATTGAATTAAAAGTTAACTAACTTTGGTCCAATTTTCTATTTCTGGTATGTTTCTCAGCACCATGTAAATAAAGTCATTATTTTGACTAGGAAACAGGTATAAATGTCCTTAAATTGAAAATATAGAAAGTTCAAGGGTTTTATTTGTGTAAACTAAGTTGGTTCAAGAGTAAAAATTCGGACTTAAGCTTCCTACCTTTCTACGCAGAGAACACTATTATAATGCAACTGGCAATCCTGAAAGCATTCTGCTGTCACATTAAAAAGTACACATAACACCAACTTTCATGTGTTTAGTGTCGTGCAGTGAAAACTTAACCATGTCATGACATAAGTTACATTAGTCACTCTCCTTTAGTGACAGTGTAGTTCTCTAAATCTATGAATTTAGTATTCTTGTGTTAGATGAAAGAAAGCACCTTTTTGTTGTGCCCTTAAATTCCTTTGGTCCTTACATAACAATAATCGTTGGCTAATGAACCTAATGTGATAGTTTCTTACTTCCCATCCTAAGTTGGTTATTGTAGACTGTATTCATGTCATATACCCCAATTAGTATTTTATTCATAATCCTAATCATAACTTCCCCGCACTCTTTATTTCGTAAAAACTTTTATTTATATCTTCTGTTGTTTTGACCTGTGTATATGGGAAGTTTTGTGTTTTTTTCTTGTTGAATGATACAGTATCATAATGTGATGGATTTGCGCAACTTATTCAAGCAGGTGCTGCGGCTAACCATGCTCAAGCAATCATTACTTTGCTAGAGGAATATGATAATATATTTGGGGTACGTTTTAGAGATATCCTTATTCTAATGTTCTAACTGTTGACCAAAAATGAAATCTCAGTAAAGTAACATCTATATATAGCGAGTTTTGATAAACTAGACAGATTATCTCAACTAGACGTCCCAAAAATGAGAGAGTTGGGTAATGGGTCAATATTTGCCTGGTCGGGTTGACCCAAAATACTTTTACTCCCAAAAACCTTTAAATAGTTTAGTGCATCAAATATGAATTAAAAAGTTAAACTGTATCTAAGACAGCTAGGATTTGGAATAAAAACGATTTGGAATACTGCTTGCATCAAATATACAAACTGGTCGCCTTTTTAAATGTTTGAATCATTTTCGTGTAAGCCATTTTTTACCCCATTTAACATATTAGAAATAAGACGTACCCAGATCGACTCATTTATTAACAAATGGGTAAAGTTCGCCACCTCTATGTAAACATCATTTCGAAGATTTATGTCAGTTCAGATTAACGGTATGCACATACTTTCACGGTAAAAGTGGCATGATGAATGGGCGGGGTAGGTTGGACAACCAATCAAAAGAGGTCATCTTTTGACCTTTAGTGCGGGTTGAAAGGGGCCGATCATGTACGTTTGACTCCAAAAAACCGTTTTGCACATTTTTTTAGTAAATAATGCATTAACTACGATGAGTAAAACAGTCAACTTGTTACTACAGTATACAAGCAATGAACAGGAATAAAGAACTATATGACGTATACAAAATACTTGACCCGACCATTGGATTGAGCAGTCAACTAAAAGGTTTAGAGAGGTTTGTGAATTTGTCACTAAAGTGTGTCGAAGAGACTGGGAATCATAGACCAGCAATGAGTCAAGTTGTGAAAGAGTTGGAGAGTCTCATAGCATTGGTAGGGCTTAACCCGTGGCTCTGACTCATCGTCATCAGCTTCAGCAAGTTATGAAGGCACCAAAAATCATGACTACAACCATCCCTACAGTAATGATAACCTTTTCTCTTATAGTGCAGGTTTTCTGCCACCATAGTTGGTTCCGAAGATAAAATTCTTGGATTTTGCATCAATGTACACCCATGTATATCGTTTGGACCAACAAGTAAAAGAACATATTCGTGCAGAGTATAGAAGCAGATTCCAAGTCGCAAGAGCTTCTTGCTAAACTTGCTGAAAGTTGTATAAAGTTTCTCACTTATCCTTTGAGTTTTTTATTCAAATTTTGATTGCATTTCTTGGTATACCTACAATGTATGTTGCTACAAAGTTTCTTGCTAATTTATCCTTCAGGCTCACTAGCAAATTCAGCAGGCACCACTAAAATAGCATCCTATGCAAATGCAGCCATCTGGGAGACTGGGTCATTACTTCCAGCTGAAATGGCAGCTCTGTTTCCACGACCACCGCCTCATATGCGTCAGCCTCAACCTCCTCATATGTTACCACCTCAGAAGCATCCTATTATGCATCAGGTTCAGCAACCAATGCCTCCACAATAATGCAGCAGCCTCAAGCATTTCCAGGACAAGCACCTGGTCAACTTCAAGGTTAGCCACACCATGCTGGTCCACCTCAGCCAACGCAACAACCTCCTCTTGGGTATGTTCAATCGCAGCAAGGGACTGCATTTCTACCTCATTCATCTCATAGCTAACTATTAACAAAGAACTTGGGGATTGACTTGTCTTCACATAATCACATTGCAACATAATCACATTGCAGAATAGAAATGCAAAGAAGGAAGCTAGCGAGAAGAAGTTTTATGAAGAGAGATTTATTACACTTTATAATTAAGTATGGTGTTTGTAAACTCCATTCTTTATTGTTCATAGATTGTAGGAAAAACTCTTTCCATTGTCGCATAAGAAGGAACTATCTCTTATATATCCCATTATTCATATGCTGATTTATTGAATGAAAATCAGAATAAAAAACGCAAAGGATGATTCGGGTTAAATAAAAATGTATCAAGTTTTCAAAAATGTATCATGATATTTATGCACCTATGTAAATACAAATAATAATATGCGACTATCCTATATTGATCATTCTTTCGCTTTTATGATTTAAAATATATGATGTAATATATTGTTGTTTCACATAAGTTTTTTTATTTTGTTATTATTTGTTATAAATAAAGATGTAATTCACGAATATTATACCTTACACATGTGTAAGTATTACAACTTAGACATGTGTAAGTTAGGTATCAAAATCAAATAATTATCCAGAATGGTAAATTGTTTAACTTACACATATGTAAGTTGTAAGATATTAAAATAAAATGATTATTGAGAACTGTAAGTTGTATATCTTACACATGTGTAAGTTGGATACTTACACATGTGTAAGTATAATCTACACATGTGTAAGTTAGATATCCAAAGCAAATGATTATTCAGAGAAGGTACTTATACATGTGTAAGTATAACTTATACAGTACCTCATATATGGGTCGACGGAGCTGGCATCAAGGCTAATATTAGTGAGGTGGACAACATTAATCTTTGTATGATACTATACAAATAACTACATTAGCTTATGATTAGCTTATTGTTCATAGGATATCACTCAAGATAGCAAACTTACATATGGAATTTCTATGAAAAAGAGACGACACGTGATGGAAGTAATCATATTACTTCAAATAGTACAATTTCTTGAAGAGATTGGATTTGTTTCGTTGGTACCTATCAAGTGGGAGGAGTTAAGTTGGTCATTTCCCGTTGTTTTATCAAGGGTTTTCAACACTGTCTCAAACAGGTGTACTGAATCAGAAAAATCCAAGTTTTCATACACTAAAACGATCACTTGAATCTGCAACACTATGAAGCTCCACTGATGTCTTGAAACTTTCTTTTGTAGGCTTTTTCATACATATTTCAGTGCATATAATGATCCTTTTGACTCTAGTATGTAAAGTTATGCATCAAATTTCATAAAAATGTATGCGCATTTTGTACTGCATATCTATGGTAATTTTTTTGTTTTAAACCTTGGGACATTTGGATAATTATGATATGAGTTTAGGCTTTGGGCTTATAACGTTAGCCTATTATCACCCAAAACCATAAACCCTTAATGTTAGCCGAATGAAATTTGTTCTAAGAATTTTTCTAACCCTTATAAATGGAAACGATTTAATTTTGGGACAATGTTTACGATATAATTTTGGGACAATGTTTATGCACATTTCGGTATTACATGTATATGACAAGATTTATGCACATTTCGATATTGCAGGCATATGACAATATTTTATTCCCAAAATTATAACAATCTTTTGAGTAATTGATATTTAATCTTCTTGCAATTCCTTTGGTTTTGATACACAAGTTACACATGCGTAAGTACACAACTTACACATGTGTAAGTGTACTAGTTCCGAATAATCATTTGATTTAGATATTTAACTTACATATGTCTAAGCAGCTTACACATGTGTAAGTACACAGATTACACATGTGTAAGGTATACAACTTACCAGTTCTCAATAATCATTTGATTTTGCTATCTAACTTACACATGTGTAAGTTGTGTAAGTTATACAACTTACACATGTGTAAATCATACAACTTACCAGTTTTAAATAATCGTTTTATTTTGATATCTAACTTACGTATGTGTAAGTTATACTACTTACCCATGTGTAAGGTACAATACTCATGATTAGTTATATACAACTTACCAGTTCTCAATAATCATTTGATTTTGCTATCTAACTTACACATGTGTAAGTTGTGTAAGTTATACAACTTACACATGTGTAAATCATACAACTTACCAGTTTTAAATAATCGTTTTATTTTGATATCTAACTTACGTATGTGTAAGTTATACTACTTACTCATGTGTAAGGTACAATACTCATGATTAGTTATATTACTTACACAAGTTATCACGACGTGAAATCATGCAAAGCAAAGTAGTGCAATATAAATAAGATGTTGCAATATTATCATATGCAGCCAACAACCCAAAAAAGACAAATAACATCATTTTGGAGTTAAGTAAGAAACATACATTTTTATATAAATCTTGATACATTTTTATATAAAATGGATACATTTTTATCAATGCTATTATATTTATATGACATATATTCTCTATAAAAAGCTCATGTGATAAGCACTATGTATACCAAAAAACTCCTATCAATGTACTCGAGTTCAACAATTTCTTTAGCTTTTAAAGGTCCCTCATCGACAAGCTGACTGATGGTAGGCCCCTCGTCTACACCCTCACCGCCACTCGTATGAGCGCCAGCTTCATCAAATGGAGCAGGTAATTCGGTCAGAGGGAAATGGTGGTCTAGCATTGCCTCACACTCCACTAGCTTGAAAATTAAGTCAGTGGTGAAAAATGGTTGCTGTAGAACTTCTTGAATGAAATCTAAACGAAGTAGAGCTCCTGTTCTTTTGTCGTATTTCTTCAGTATCTTAACTATTCCTGTTTTAAGCAAAAGGTCAAAGGTCAACACAGGGGACAACAAGATGATAACTTTTGCAACCAATATGAAAGAGGCAGACCTGAAGCATGAATGCCACAACTAACACCATGATAAAGAGGGTGGCAATCTCAAAGAGCTGAAAGTTCAAGTCCATTGGCTGCCCCGAGATCCAACCAATAACCACACAAAAAGGGATATGAAGAGGTAAAGAAATGCGTCTGATGCTATTAATATAAAGCACGACAAAAAACTTCAATGAAATGTAATATGAAAAGACCAATCAATATTAACAAGTCAAAATCCAGAGAAACAACCATAGATTTCAAGGCCCTACTCGCAATCATATATCATCATCCTTTTCTCAAGTTAAAACTCGTAGAAAAGGCCATAACCTAAGAAGAAAGCTGTAGTAAGTGATATTTATTTTGACAATCAAGCAAAGATCAAGGGCGTTACCACAAACATTGATATTTAATTTGATGATCCGATTGCCACCCCAAGCGTAAGTCCTGTAAAATATAAACATTAGCCGATGATTACATAATCTCATACCAATTTCCCTAAAACGATTGGGATGCTTACAAGTTTGTCTTCATGGCAAACATTATGGAGCTTTTGTCAAGGGTATTGGTGCCAACGTACACCTTTTGTCAAGAATAAATGTACTGAATCAAGAATAAATGTACTGAACCATTATCCAACCCGACTGACCCGCTCATATTGCCACCCTTACTGAATCAAGTACGGGAATAAGTCTACCTGCTTCGCTTGTTTAACAAGATGTCTGTTGTTCGTCTTTTGGCTGCACCTCGTTCCAAGAGATTATATATATCATTGGCACTGTATACAGCTTCTTCTTCCAAACCTCTTACAATTACACAGCCTTTCTTATCTTCCATCAATGAAATGGGCTTCTTTTGCCTCTCCTCAAAAGATCTGGAGTAGTCGTCTGTGGTAAGAAGATATACTATTTCTTCATTGTAAAGTTCCAAGAAAGTAACCTTCATACTATAATCAGCATTCTAAGCCTCTAATGTATCAAAAATTTGCCGAACTGCTCTTGGAATTACTCCAGCCTTGGCAGGCAACTCTCTACCCTTAAATTAAAGTAATTCAATTAACAAGACGATAAAATCAAGTAAATTGTTACTATGTCATCAGGAATATGCAACAAGTGGTGACCGACTATTTAAGTGTGAGTAAATCAGTAGACAAGGGCCAATAAAGTAAATTCTTACTATGACATATAGTATCCGACTATCTGCATAAAGCCAAACTATATACAATTATACATGTGAATACTTAAGTTAATATGTGATTACTTAAGTAGATAGTCGCTATGTCACAAGGTATATGCAAAATAGTATTAAATTCTTAACTACCTTATTTCTCGTTCCTCCCTCCATGGTATATGTTTTCCCAGTACCAGTCTAGCCATATGCAACAACCATGCAGTTGAAGCCTTCAAGAACTTCATTTACAATAGGAAAACTCGCCAAAGATTAACTTGCTAGCACCCTCTTTGTTTAAAAAAAACATTCAACAATATACTTGCTGCAATCATATTGAAAGGAAAAAAAAGTGTCAGTAGGTCAACCCCACACGTCCCTTTCTGGTCCATACTTAATAAACCACCCGCTGTTTTAGACTTTTACACAACCCGCCCACCCTAACCATGTTGGAATCTCCAAAATGCAACATTACTTACTCTCAACATTTCTGGTCCTGCTAGTAGAATGTATTGAAATCATTGTAGCCATCCCTGCAGCAAGAAAAGGTCTTGCTGTTAAAATATGATGAATGACGGCAAGGGTTGCATTCATTCGTTTAAGCTATTATTACATGCTAATAGATCCTTGAGAAAATAAATATAACCATCACCGATTACATAAAGTAGACACATAGGTGTAGTGAAACTTATTTAACTGAAAAACTGTAAGTGGCAAAGGTTTTTGATGATAAAAAGGTCGTCATCTTTTCCCAAGATGCAATTAGAATAAAAACATGTGAGAAAAAAATGAGAAGTTCCAAAAGAAAGTCAACAAGATATAATATCATGTAGTAAAGCAAATCAAAGAAGATGATGATCAACAATAATGAAAACAAAAAAAAATAGTTACTAGACCTATCTAATCTACCCACCAAAATGGCTATAACTTAATTTTCGACAAATGAGGATACAGATCCTTGAATGAGTTCCTTATAGTCCCTTCTGCAACGCCTGTTGCTAGAGATACATCTGCAACAAATCCTCACACTTTATGTCGAGTTCAGGTATTAAACATGCTTTAATGACACATAAATAAAGAATAATAGGATATACGGATTTGTTTATCAAAGTTCTCAGATTTCGACATTAAATTATACCCATCCATGATATGCTCGACGAATCAATATCGTGCGGAAGGGTGGTCGATGATAATGTTCTAGTATCGGTTTCAAGAAGGGTACTCTAGTATATGCAAATGTAACAGTTTTATTCAGAGTTTATGTCGATTATTCAGCAGATGGAAGAAGTTTACCTTTGAGAGGTTTCTTATCATCAGAAAGTTGAGTTACTATGTAAATAACAGCTGCAGCAATAGAGATTGGGCTTCTCCTGCAACAACATAACAAATGTATATGGTTATACACTTATACATGGTTCAATTTGACAAAACTTCAGATTACAGTATCACAATTATCTATAAATGCAAGATACACTTTTGTGGGTTCAGACTAAGAAGCTTAACCAAACAGCCGTTTAATAAAAATAAATAAATATCTAAGTAGTTAAGGACCGAAATTTCGGTGTTTCGGTCAAGGACCGGTATGCGAAATATCGATTATTTCGGTGGTATTTCGGTGGTATACCGGTAATTTTAAATATTAATATTTTATATATTTTATATATAAATTTTTATATTTTATATAACATATCTATAGTTTTTTAGTAAAAAGTGGTTAATATTAATTATTTAAAAGTTTATATATTTATTTATATATTACAATTACAATAAAGTAATAAAATGCTACAAAGTTTCTCCGTATTTTCCTTAGATATTTGGAATCTAGGCAAAATTAATTAAAGGCGTGTGGGATCCCGACCTACTAGCTGGTATCTCCACCAGACTATTTGCAGCGATAATCGCTGCAAATAGTGGTGTTTTGTCCATATCCAACTATTTGCAGCGATTATCGCTGCAAATAGAGGGGGGGCCCGATATTTCTTTGCCAGATTTGCCATTACTGGCAGGGGGCCCGCACTATTTGCAGCGATTATCGCTGCAAATAGTCGTAGTGGTCGAGATACCAAAAAAAAAAGGTTGGGATCCATGAGGCGTAATTAAATGGTAGTATGGTACACAAGTTGTTATTATTATAATGGAAATACTAATCTTCTGTTGAATCCAGCACATTGACATAACTTAAATATATAATACGTGGCTTCACATTGACCATATCTACCAATTACAAGTACTTATCACCCATCATTTTCACTGTCATCCACACTTAGAAATCCAAACATATTTTACAAATCTTCAAACACACAGTCCGGTGCCACCATCATCGAAGACCATTATGGCCGGAAACACAAACCACCACCACACATCGCACATCAGAGACCATTATGGCTTAACAGGTGACAGATCTGCCTCCCCCTTTCCCCCCCTTCACTCTCTATATTTTTTCTCTTCTCTTTATCCTCCACCAGTGACCACCGTTACCGCCGTTGACCACCGTCGACATAATCGCCTCCTCCAGCCACCATTTTTACGACCTTGCTTCTACCTTCTTTTCTCCCTTGTTTTATTATGTATGACCCAGAAAAGTTTAGAAAAATAAAAACAAAACCGATAAAACCACTGGTACCACCGAAATTGGAAAGTCCAAATTTCGGTCAATACCACCGAAAATTTCGGAAACGAAATCCTAACCGAAATTTGAAACCGAAATTATGTTGATGCACCGAAAACTGGTATACCACCGAAATTGATAACATAGATAAATATATAAACGAATAGCAGTTTAATAAGGCCATGCATAATTGTAAAAAATGCAAAGGGTGAGAAGCTAGAGCTGATGATAAGTTCACGAGTTCATCATAGAGCGGAAAAAAGGGAAAGGAAAAGTCTGCAAACTTTTAATGAAGGCAACATACAAAAAAAGAACATGAAATAACTAAGCAGGCATGTCGCATTACATAATACTTGATCATGCAACTGAAGTTTGAAGAGGTCAACATTAAGAGAGCAGAATTACCTTATATCAAACTCTTCTGACTTCTTGACAGATTCTTGGGCCGCTTTGACAGTCTGGTTAGTCATACCAAGATTGGAACAAAAGCGCCTCTATCATTTCAAATGAGATCAATCATTAGTCAAACATCCCAAAAGAATACCTATCTTCCACAATTCAATCTCGCGAAACAAGATAAATCACAACCACTCTTGTAAAGTATAAACTGTTACTTTATTTAAAAAAAAAGGAAACTGACCATGAAATCACCAGCGTGTATAGTCCCCATTTCAACTGATTGACCCATTTCAAGCTCAAGTTGCTTCACAATGTATTCTTTTGCCCGGCCAATTTCCTTTTTAGTAGCTCCATTGGCAACAGAACAGATTTCTATTTGAACACATGTTCAAAGAAATCTATTTCATATACAGACAAGAGAGAGAGAGAGAGAGACCATCAATCAATCAAGCATAAACAAAGGTAAAGTACCCTTTACAGTGCGTGGCTTGTCTTCCTGACGACAAGCAATGTAAAGACAAGCCGCCAATATCGCATCCTGGTTTCTTCCTCGACTTGGCTTTTGATCTTCTACCTTCTTGAATATCTCATTAGCCCGATCCTATAAAACGAAACCCATTAAGTAACAAAAAAAATGTAAAACAGCTAAGAAGCCAAGAACATGGTTTTAAACGTCGAACGGAATATACAAGGAGACTCTGCCACTGATAGTTCTTTTCAATACCTTAATCGTTGCAACGAGGCCCAACCTGAATGACAAATTAAATGCATCAGAACAAATTCAAACAGCTCAGCTATGTGTTCATGCAAGAATATTATACAAATCAAAGTTTTATTATTCGAAAAAGTGAAATAGATACAATATATATTGCACAGCTAATTTTTAACTTTCTTGAGAATGAAACAGAACAATGAACGGATGAAAATCATAATAATTTTTATATAGCCATCCTTTTTAATACATGAAAACTGAAGCATATTTAGAAAACATGATTTCTTCCTCATGTCTGAATTGCATTACAATTACTGAAGCATATTTACAAAACAGATATCCATTTAAAAATAACATTAATTAATTCCTATTTCAACCAAACCCTAATTTCCCAAAATTCCAAAAAAACGTATCAATCAAAAAACAGTTAATTAGGGTTAGGGTTATAACCTATCAGACATAGTAGCGATAGTTTTAAAAGCCATTTGTTATAACCTATCAGACATTGGCGGAAAATAACCATTTGTTATAACCACAAATAGTTATAACAAGTTTGCCACTAGCTATGACAAACTTGGTTTGGTTTTTAAGATATTTAGGTATAAAATTTTTAGTGCTGGAAATTCTCCAAACAGTTGTAACTTGTATCAATCAAATTCAAATGAGAACATAAAATGGTGACCTCACTACATTTGTCAAAATAGAGATAACAACTTAACAAGCTTGGGCATATCCATCACCAATGTCTCACAGGCACCTGCAACAAAAGATCGTGTCATATTGTGGTTCTATATAGAGCTGAGCGCAAACTTACTCTTCAAATTTATTAATGGGAAAGGTTATTAGATCTTAGTTACATTTTTACCATTTCTATTATCGCCACCACCAACTATAAACCACTTTTCATCAATAGTGACCCCAGCTTCGCACTAAATCATCGGGAATCTGTGACTTAGACCATTCTAACTGCACAAAATAAAAAATGTATGACTATCTCCATATCTGGTAATCAAGTGTGGTTTAAAAAGTTGTGTCTTATGGTATGGAGTATGCTTGTATACTTGCTAGGGATGTAGATATATACATAAAAATAAAAAAACAACCTTTCAAAATTAAAATGATACCACAAGAAACGACATCCGCTTACTGCCTCCAAATCCAGCACGTGGAGATCATTGAAGAAATTGGAATGGGTACAACCACAAAATACTTGAAGGTAGCGGCCTGCATGCACGGATGCACGAGCAATAAGATCAAACCTGGGAGTTGGAGGAGTCTGTCTATCAAAGCAGAAGATATCATTTAAACATTTCAACGTTGTTCTTATGTTGACATACATTATAATCGAGAAAAAAAAAAGAATATAAATAAAGACAAACCAACAAATAATTGATACAAGCAATATTCATTTGTTGTTTCCACAGTCCTAACAGATAAGTTACAATCAAACCTTATATCGAGCTGACGGTCGTTTCCCATCTACAGGGAGAGCAACCCATTGGTTGTATTCCAGATTTGAACGCCAATCGCCACTATCTGTACCCATATTAGCTCTCCTAAATCATAATAACAGGCTATATATCAGACTAACCAACTCAACAATGATAGTAACAAACTAACAAGTGCTACATTAATTAACAACCTTCTGTCCCAAAACGATTAGAGCTTTTGGCTAGTTACGTTGTTCAGTAAATATAATCAACTCGAAGTCAAGATAACCCAAATGTATCAGCAATGTTTTAAGATAAGAATGAGCAAATACATAAGTTCGTAATTAGCTGATCCATTCTAACATAAATTAAAATCATACAACCAGAATCCGAACCTTTTTTTCATTCTTACAAATTAGATATTAATCTATTATAGATCAAAAGCATTGCTGAAAGTGCACAATACTATATATAATTATTCAAACATATTCCAATACAATGCATCAATATCCTCAATATCTACATATAATCCTCTATCCAGCAGCATTAATCAAAAAACAAATATCTACATATAATCCTCTATCCAGCAGCATTAATCAAAAAACAAACTAAGTTTAACTGTATCGATCAAATTACAAGAACGAAACAGCAGATCATATAAAATTACTATTTTTATATGATACTACTGACTATAGATGAAATATCTTAAGCTTTGTTATACTCTTGGCAAACATAAAAATGACTCGACTACCATGGAGCTTTGTAATACTCTTGGCAAACATATATAGTAATTATTATTAGAGAGACATGAAGATGCAGTTACATCACACATGAGAACAATATTGGAATAATCATCTGAACATGTATGTTTGATCAATGCCTGATCTAATTGTTGTCTCCCCATAAACTACCAAACCTCTTAATGTAATATTGATACTTTTTTATGCAATGTTGATACTTTTTTGACTCTCTACTTAGTGGTGACAATTTTGATCTGTTTATATATGACTGAATCAACTTGGCTATGCGCCTAAAGGGCTAACGCCAAAGTTCCTAACGACTAATATAAACATAACTTCTTGTGCACATAAGCATCAAAACACAAGATTCTTCAACACACTCATTCAGGAATTTTATCAAACAGTTACAAGACACAAAATTAGATATCAAAACAAGCTAAAATATAAATAACCGGATTACAAGAATTTTAAAAATCCCCAATTTCTAGATTTAAATGAATAAACATAATAAATAGCATAAATCTAAAAACTGAAATAAATTCATAATAATACATAATAATAATAATAAAAAAAAAGAATCAAGGTTTTTTTTTTAAATTAAAACCAGGGTCAACTTATTTTACAATACCTAGAGAAAAAAAATCAAAAATCCAAACAAATCAATTACCCACCATACCAAAAACAATCATATACTTACAATTAATGTATTAAAACGTATTAATCTAATTATAACAAAAAACAAATTATAAAAATTAAAACTGTTTAATGAAACAATCATTAAAAGTATCAAAATTAGGTTAAACTTACGAATAATTGACGGATCAGTGTCCGTGATTCTTCATCTATTAATGGAAATTAAAACACCGGCGGCCGGAATGTGCAATTTGTAATTTCAGAGGAAAAACCTAGCTGGCCGGAATCTACAATTTGCAATTTCAGAGGAAAAAACACCGCTGGCCGGATTCTGAAAATTGATCCGATAGGATTATTTGCCGGAATGTGCAGCTAACGAGGAAGAAGAAGAAGGTGTTGATTGAGAGGACGGCGGTGTCAGATGATGGAGGACGACGGTGGCAGATGATGGAGGACGACAGTGGTGTGGCAGATGATGACGGTGAATGGAAAAGTCGGGTTTTAGGTTAGAATGGAACGAATTATTGGTATTTATAATAGTAGACGTAAAAAGACCATCATGCCCTTCCGCGTTTTTGATCTCATCTGGAAAATGGACGGTCCAGATCTGGACCCTGGACTTTTTTTAAGAGGTGGACTCATTTTATCCCACCCATATGGTATCAGAGCCAAGTTTTCTATCTAATTAAGGATCTTTATAATTGAATCAGTATGAAAATTTATTTAATACAAGAATTTAATGAAAAAATAAAGTATAATTTTAAGGTATGGGTAAGTATTGCGTTGGTAAGCCCTGTCGACCGACGGTTGGATTAGCGTAAAGCCCGTTATTTGATTTGAAAAGGGTGGCCGGACCACGACGGTATGGGGGTGTTCCCGGAATATAAACCTATTACTTTAAAATTAAACTAGATTTTTTCATCAAACTCTTAAGTATTAAAATCTTTTCATTATGAATCAATTATCTAGAATCTTAAATAGACGGAATCATAGTTCAAATGCTATAGAGCAGGAAGAAGATATAGACATGAACTCTTTACATATGAATTCAGTTGAATTAAACATTTCTCAAATTGAAAATAATTTATTAGATTGGAGTATTCCAAAACAAAATGTAAATACTATTTACAAAATTGGTACTTTTGATTTTTTACAAGATTATTCTATTAAAACTCATGAACAAACTATACCTATAAATAAAGAGTATCAAAACATGCAATTATTATCAGCATAAGCTATAAAAAGACATAGAAAACTTTATAAGTTTTTACATATAGGATTAATTCAAGTAGCAGTAAAACCCATGTTTAGATTAGGAATAGATGCTCCAGTATTATTAATTCTAAGAGATGCTAGACATACGAATTTTAATAATTCTCTATTAGCTATGGCCGAATCAAATATATCAAATGGTCCTATTTATTTTAATTGTTATCCTAATTTTACAATTGGCTTATTTGATCCAAATATATTAGATACTTTGACTTTAACTATTAAGACAAAAAATTTAGAATTTAAAGAAAGAACAAATGCTGCTGTAGTAATATATAGAATATATTATAAGACTATGACTACAACTATAGAACCTAAGACAAAGATAGTATCTCCAAGAGATGAAACTATAATATTTGAAGCCAATACTATGCATACAAAAGTAAAAACACCTAAGAGATTAAAATGGAATGAAATAACTCAATCATTGACATGGAATCTTCAAGATATTAATCCACCAAAACCAATTGAAATAGAAAATCAAACGTCTACTATTACAGAACATTCAGATGGTTCAATAGATATTTCTTTCAATAATCAAGAATTACCAAGAAATTCTATAGGAACTAGTACATCTAGAAATACTATAGATGAAAGTATATTAAGAAGATGTCAATCTATGAAAATTAAAGGAATAGATTTTTCAACTAATATTCCCAGACCTTTATATGAAGAAAATTTAAGTGAAACTAATACTTATAATCCAAATAAATTTGATATGGAAAATTATGAAGAATTAAATGTCTGATTCTAAAGTACAAGTAAGAAGAAATCATAAAGTATTTTTTATAAAATATTGTGATCAAAGAATAAAATGGTTAGAAGAATGTATAAAAAAGGAAGAAAGATGTTTTTATTGGTTAGAAAATAATCAACACCTTAACTTTTTAAAATTTAGATTAAAAGAAGAACTAAAATATAGGAAAAAGCTTTCTCAACAAATTACTGCAACTACTTGTTAAAAATGGATAAAGAAATGATAAAATTTTAAAAGAAGAGATGTTCAATGAATATAATAATAAAAATTTAATATGGTATTATATGACTTTCAATGAAAACGAAAGATTTTTACATATGAACTCTTTACATATGAATTCAGTTGAATTAAACATTTCTCAAATTGAAAATAATTTATTAGATTGGAGTATTCCAAAACAAAATGTAAATACTATTTACAAAATTGGTACTTTTGATTTTTTACAAGATTATTCTATTAAAACTCATGAACAAACTATACCTATAAATAAAGAGTATCAAAACATGCAATTATTATCAGCATAAGCTATAAAAAGACATAGAAAACTTTATAAGTTTTTACATATAGGATTAATTCAAGTAGCAGTAAAACCCATGTTTAGATTAGGAATAGATGCTCCAGTATTATTAATTCTAAGAGATGCTAGACATACGAATTTTAATAATTCTCTATTAGCTATGGCCTGAATCAAATATATCAAATGGTCCTATTTATTTTAATTGTTATCCTAATTTTACAATGGATTTGATAAATAATTAAGAACCAAGTACTTCAAATTCAAAAAATATTACAATAACTTCTAATACAATTGAAAGACCAATATTTAAACCTTTTAACATAGATATACCAATTAATTTGAACAAACAAAATGATTTATTAAAAGATATTTCATCAAAATTATCCAAATTAAATATAAATACTATTTCAACAAATATTAATACAATTTCAGGAGACGAAGAAGAAGATTTTCAAGAAATTGAAAAACAATTTAATAATTTTACAATAGAAGATTCTATAAATAAGCTTAAAGGAAAAATTATTATAATTTTTCAAAAAATAATTCTTATACTACAAGACCAGAAACAAGAAATTATTATCCAAGACCAACTCCACCCGATTTACAATATGAAGAAAGACATACTTTAGTTCAATCAAAATATGAAGGAAGTTCTTTATATGAATGGAATATTGATGGTCAAACTGAACATCAAATATTAAATCTATTACAAGAAATGATTATGGCTACTAATGCTTATAAAGCAAATGGTAATAATGAACTCCAAATTTTCCAAATGATAACTTCAGGATTCACTGGAACTCTTAGAGGCTGGTGGGATAACTATTATACTGAACAAGATAGACAATTTATTCAAAATGCTAAAAAGATAATAGTCGTCAAAAATGAAAGTACGAATAATCAAGAAATACCAACAGAAACAACTGATATAATAAATACTTTAATATTTGCTATAATAAAACATTTTGTAGGAAGTCCTAGTGATTATCAAGAAAGAAACTCTTTAATATTATTAAATTTAACATGTAGAAAATTACAAGATTTTAGATGGTATAAAGATATATTTCTTTCTAAGGTAATGAGTAGAGAAGATTGTAGAGAAGCTTATTGGAAAGAAAGATTTATTGCAGGATTACCAAAATTATTTGCAGAAAGAATAAGAGAAAAGATTAAAAGGATTTTAATAATAATATTCCATATAAAGATTTATCTTATGGTCAAATAATAAATTATATAAATCAAGAAGGATTAACTATATGCAATGATATGAAATTAAAAGAAAAAATGAAAAAAGATGGTATTCAAGGTCGTAGTGAATTAGGAAATTTTTTGTCAACAATATGGGTTTGAACCAATAAAAATTCCTACAAAATCAAGAAAGAAAACTTATAAACAATTTATTAAGAAAAACTATAATAAAAAACCATACATTAAGAATAAATATAATCAACAGAAATATGAACAAAAATACGATAAAAAATATAAAAGAAATATTCAAAATAAAAAACAAGGCAAACAAGATGTTATAATTTGTTATAAATGTGGAAGACAAGGCCATTATTCAAGAAATTGTGAAACTAAGAAGAAAATTAATGAGTTAAATATTTCAAAAGAATTAAAAGAACAAATTAATAAAATACTTATTGATGATAGTACAAGTGATGAAAGTATTACTGATTATGAAGATAATGATTTAAATTGTTTAAACAATAGTTCAAATTATAGTTCAGAAGATGATGTATGTGAATGCATTGGTCCTTGTATTTGTGAAATTAATGGAGAAATAAATGTTATAACCAAAGATAATAAAGAGTTATTAGATTTAATAGAAGGAATTAGTGATAAAGATATAAAAGAAGTATATTTAAAACAATTAAAAGAAAAATATAATAAAGAAGAAGAGACATCATATAATTTTAAAGATATTTGTCAAAATGCTAAAAAGATAATAGTCGTCAAAAATGAAAGTACGAATAATCAAGAAATACCAACAGAAACAACTGATATAATAAATACTTTAATATTTGCTATAATAAAACATTTTGTAGGAAGTCCTAGTGATTATCAAGAAAGAAACTCTTTAATATTATTAAATTTAACATGTAGAAAATTACAAGATTTTAGATGGTATAAAGATATATTTCTTTCTAAGGTAATGAGTAGAGAAGATTGTAGAGAAGCTTATTGGAAAGAAAGATTTATTGCAGGATTACCAAAATTATTTGCAGAAAGAATAAGAGAAAAGATTAAAAGGATTTTAATAATAATATTCCATATAAAGATTTATCTTATGGTCAAATAATAAATTATATAAATCAAGAAGGATTAACTATATGCAATGATATGAAATTAAAAGAAAAAATGAAAAAAGATGGTATTCAAGGTCGTAGTGAATTAGGAAATTTTTTGTCAACAATATGGGTTTGAACCAATAAAAATTCCTACAAAATCAAGAAAGAAAACTTATAAACAATTTATTAAGAAAAACTATAATAAAAAACCATACATTAAGAATAAATATAATCAACAGAAATATGAACAAAAATACGATAAAAAATATAAAAGAAATATTCAAAATAAAAAACAAGGCAAACAAGATGTTATAATTTGTTATAAATGTGGAAGACAAGGCCATTATTCAAGAAATTGTGAAACTAAGAAGAAAATTAATGAGTTAAATATTTCAAAAGAATTAAAAGAACAAATTAATAAAATACTTATTGATGATAGTACAAGTGATGAAAGTATTACTGATTATGAAGATAATGATTTAAATTGTTTAAACAATAGTTCAAATTATAGTTCAGAAGATGATGTATGTGAATGCATTGGTCCTTGTATTTGTGAAATTAATGGAGAAATAAATGTTATAACCAAAGATAATAAAGAGTTATTAGATTTAATAGAAGGAATTAGTGATAAAGATATAAAAGAAGTATATTTAAAACAATTAAAAGAAAAATATAATAAAGAAGAAGAGACATCATATAATTTTAAAGATATTTGTCAAAAATTCTAAAATAATCAAATAACAAAAACTCCTGTTACTATAACAGAATTACAAGCAGAAGTAAAAGTTATTAAAGAAGAAATTAGAGAAATAAAAACTAAAATAAAAGAACTAGATAAACAAAAAGGTATAAAAATTGAATCAAGTAATGAAGAAGAAAATAAAGGAGAAATTATAATTAATCGAATAAAAGAAATCAATTCTCAAAGATGGTATACTAAATTAAATATTATTGTTAATAACGAATTTAGAATATCTTTAGTTGCCATGATAGATAGTGGTGCAGATATGAATTGTATTCAAGAAGGTTTAATACCTACAAAATATTATGAAAAAACTTTATATAGATTATCTAGTGCTAATGGATCTAGATTAAATGTTAATTACAAATTATCAAATGTACATATTTGCAAAGAAAATTATTGTTATAAAACTCAATTAATTCTAGTAAAAGATTTAACGTCTCAAATATTATTAGGATCACCATTTATAAGTCAATTATATCCTTTTATGGTAACTAAAAATGGAATTATTACCAAAGTTTTAGGAAAAGATATTTGTTTCGAATTTACTCAACCCATTATTACAAGACAAATAAATATATTAAATTTAAAAGAAAAACAAAAACATTTTCTAATAAATGAGATAGATTATATTAGAATAAAGAATCAATTACAAGATAATATAATTAAACAAAGAATTCAAGATATTGAAGAAAAATTTAAAAATAATGTTTGTGCTAATATCCCAAATGCTTTCTGGGAAAGAAAGCAACATATAGTCAACCTACCTTATATTAAAGAATTTAATGAAAAGGATATTCCAACAAAATCTAAAGCTATACACATGTCTCAAGAATTAGAAACTTATTGCAAAAAGGAAATACAAGAATTATTAGATAAAAAATTAATTAGGCCATCTAAATCCCCTTGGTCTTGCTCAGCCTTCTATGTTCAAAATAGTGCTGAAATTGAAAGAGGAGCACCCAGATTAGTAATCAATTATAAGCCTTTAAACAAAGTATTAGAATGGATTAGATATCCTATACCTAATAAAAGAGATTTATTAAAAAAGATTTATGATGCTAAGATATTTTCAAAATTTGATATGAAATCAGGTTTTTGGCAAATTCAAATTGGTGAAAAGGATAAGTATAAGACAGGTTTTAATGTACCCTTTGGACATTACGAATGGAATGTAATGCCTTTTGGATTAAAAAATGCTCCATCGGAATTTCAAAATATTATGAATGATATTATCATACCATTAGGAAATTATGCTATAGTATATATTGATGATGTTTTAATATTTTCAAATACTATAGACCAACATTTTAAACACTTAAATGCTTTTTATAATATTATTCATAAAAATGGATTAGTTGTATCACCTACTAAGATAAGTTTATTCCAAACAGAAATAAGATTTTTAGGCCATAATATTGTTCAAGGAACTATAAAACCTATTAATAGAAGTTTAGAATTCTCAAATAAATTTCCAGATGAAATTAAAGATAAAAAACAATTACAAAGATTTTTAGGATGTTTAAATTATATTCATGATTTTTTCAAAGATTTAGGAATTATATGCAAACCTTTATATGATAGACTTAAAAAGAATCCAAAACCTTGGACTCAAGAACATACTAATATAATAAGACATATTAAAAGTAAAATAAAATATTTACCTTGTTTACATATTCCTCATCCTAATGCTAAAATTATAGTAGAAACAGATGCTAGTGATTTAGGATTTGGAGGTATATTAAAACAAAATTTGCAAAATAAAGAAGAATTAGTTAGATATTATTCAGGTGCATGGAATGATACTCAAAAGAACTATTCTACTGTTAAAAAAGAAATTTTAAGTATTGTTTTATGTATAAAGAAATTCGAAGATGATTTATATATGAAACCATTTTTATTAAGAATTGATTGTTTATCTGCAAAATACATTTTAGAAAAAGATGTTAAAATTTAATTTCCAAACAAATTTTTGCAAGATGGCAAGCATTATTAAGCAACTTTGATTTTCAAATTGAATTTATAAAAGGAGAGAATAATTCTCTTCCAGATTTTTTATCAAGAGAATTTTTACAGGGAATATGAGCTCAGATTCTTCAAAAAAGATTGTTTTAGCAAAAAACAAATTCTCAAGTTCTCAATTATCAAATTCTCAATTCTCAAGATCTCCTTCTCACACACCTCATTTTCCACCACTTCCGATAATACAAAATAGATTTGCTCCATTAACTCCAGGCCCAAGACCTAGACCTCCATTTTCATCCATTATACAAACCTTAGAATCAAAACCTATTGTTCAAAGATCAACCCCATCTGCTTCATCATCCAATTCTCCAGCTACCATTCCTTATCTTACAAACCCCAATACTAAGATTATAAAAATTTTAGAATCAATTGAAGTTGAAAAGGTGCAAAAAAGTTTTTTCACCTTAATAGATTTTCTATATCCCAAAGGTTGTCATTTCTTTAATGGAGAATATAAAACCAGAGAATATTGTCAAGCTATTCTCGTTGATTCAGAATCTGCAATAATTCGACATAACTTTAATAAAGAAGATCCCTCTAAAATAGCTTATAGTCAAGTTAAGATTTTAAGAGTTCTTACTTTAGAAGATTGGAATTCAAAGCCTTATATTTCAAAAACTCTCTCAAATTTTCCTTCTTATCCTCAGTATAATTATTATGATTATCAAGAAGCTTGGGAAAAAACCTTTTTATTAAGAAATTATGATCATTCTTGGTTTTTCCAATTTGATGACGATTTCTCAAATATTTATCCTACATGGTTTATCAAATGGTTTAAATATATGGGAATTCGACCTGAAGCTTTTTCTAAAGATATATCCGAAGCATTCTCAAAGTTTACAAATTATTTTCAACAAGATGGAACCCCTATTTTCGAATACACCTTACAATTTATGAGTACATTTAGAATCCCATGGATCTCTTCATGGACTTATATTTTTGAAGAAGAGAAAAATACAGAACTTTCTCCACCTTTACTTTATAGACAATATAAATTCAAATGGTGGAATAAGTTTTCCATAGAAAAAGCAAATGTTCAAGTTGTCAACAGATATTACAAGGAATTAACAAATCAATATGAAAAAAGTCTCAAGTCTCCAGTTCAAGATTCCAAAGTTCACAAAGAAGATCAAGAGTATATTCAAAGGATTCAAGCTTGCAGTTCTCAAGAAGAAATGTTAAAATTGTAGAAACACGTAGATGACGTGTTCCCAGATCGTTTAACACGTGGATAAATTCCTGGATGGTTTGCCGAAAGCTTACAAAGAGTTTCGTCATGGATTGCAAGAAAGAACTGATTATGCATCTCTTCGTATAGATGGAGTAATATCCACTCTAAGAAACAGAGAAATGAAGGATAAGGCAAAGGATCTTCAAGACAACTTCACACAAGATCCATCTCTCTATCATGCCACTATGAAAAATCCAACAGCTGATGTTAATGCCTTCTTTTCTGGAGTTGGTAATACTGGTGAGACAGACAATCATGGTCCACTGATGGATGGAGATGATTCTTCCGGATTCATGGCTACTGATGCTGGTAACAGGGGTAAAAAGGCTAATGAAGGTGCAAAGACTGGAAATATGAAGTTTGGTAACATTACATCCTCTTCTGCTGGTTACAAGTCCATGCCAATGAATATGAAATCAGCTGAGGGTAGGATGAATGTATTTGCTGCCATGTGTGATGCACATGAAGCTTTTGTTGCGGGTAGAATCACAGATCCAGCACTCATTGATGAAGATTACGACCAGATAGATCCAGATGATGTTGAAGAAATGGATCTCAAATGGCAACTGGCCATGATCACCAGGAGAGTGCAAAAGTTTATGCATAGAACAGGCAGACAGCTTACTGGAGGTACTCAGGCTTTGACAAGTCAAAGGTGAAGTGCTATAACTGCGAAGGTTTTGGACATTTTGCCAGAGAGTGTCAACGGCCTAAGAGAGAGGCCAATGTTACCTCTACACGTCAAGATAGAGGTGGTAATCGTCCGTTCAATCAAAATTCAACTAGAGCTCTTTTGTTGACTGATGATCCTACTGCAAATGTCAACGGCAATGACAAGGCTATAGTAGCTGTTCAACCCGATGGTTCTTATGTTTGGAATCTTCCACATGATGAGACCAATAACGCTTATTTGGCTGAAATCCTTGATGATATGGCTCAAATAGTTGATTCTCCTGATGACTTCTTGGACACCACAGTTTACCACAGTGAAGAGCAATTGTATGAAAATACTAAAAGTTCGAAACTGGAATCTGTTGCTACTGGTGTACATGATTCTGATTCCGAATCTGATGTTGAGTTAGAAAATGTCAAAAACCTTGATGAAGTGAAAGCTACTGAAGAAGTGAAAGCTGCTGAGGTTAAAGAAGATTCTGCTACAGAAAAGGGTAAAAAGACAATTGAAGAGCAGATGCAAGAGTTTGAGATTCCGGCTGGCATGACTGTGGATGACTTTGTTGCTTACATGGCAGATTGCAAAGAGGCAGACCAACAGGTATCTTATTCTTTACATACTATTGTTCATGTTTGCAAAATTGTTAATCGAATGTTTGATGAAATTGAACAAAAGAATGAACAAATTAAGAAATTAGAATCTGCTGTCAATGCTGCTCATGATGAAAGAGATAAGTTAATTAAAAAGGGTCTAACTGTAAATGATAAAGAAAAATTTTTCAAGGAAAAGATTAGATCTTTAAAGTCTGACATTAGAGCTATGAAAGATAAAGTTAATCAGTCTGTGGCCGTAGAAAGAGTAGGTAGTGAAGCTTACTCCTTGTTAGCTAGAAAGTGTGGTACCATTGAAAAGGAACTTGCTGATGCTAGGATAGAAATCTTGGAATTAAATGCTAAATCTGATTCTGCTAGACATGCTGAGCTTTTAATGCATATGACAAAGTTTGAGGATTCTTCCTCTAAGAGTCTTGACACTGCTAAGATCTCTTATAAAGACGTGCCTCCTCCTTTCAATAATAACTATACTTCTGTTGAACCTAATATTCCTGAAATCCTACTTCAACCTAGTGTTGTAGATGGTAATCCAAAAGACTCAATTCCTGAGGCAAAGATGCCTGAGGGATCAAAAGAGTCTAAAGAAGTTTCTTCTCAACCTAACAAGGAAGAGAAATTGAAAGGTGTTGTCCTAAATCAGTCTACTCCTTATGGTCAGAAAGACAGTATTGTACACTTTACACTTCATAAGAGTAATAGGTCTATACTGAGTTAGAATTCCCATTAGAATCTATTGACCCTAAGAGGATTGATAAAGTCTGGGATGTAGCTATTGAGGATATGAAGAAATTAAGTCAGCAACGTCTCACTCCATTACCTAAGCAGTCTAGGATTAGAAAATCTGAAGACAAATTAGCCATTAATGAGGAAGCAACTAAGGCTTTAAAGCACATCTTAATGCCTGCACTTAAGAAATCTCCAAGTAAAGGTAAACATGAGAAAGATGGTGCTAGAAAGTCTAAAATATCACCAACTAAACGAGACCCTGAAAAAGAAGATCAAAGAAAAACAAGTAAGTCAGTGGACACTAGTGCTAACAATTAATCTGTAGGTACCGATAAAAAGGTAGATACAAACAAAAAGTTCAAGGTCCTCTCTTGCTTTGCTTGTCATGAAAAGGGTCATGTTTATAGTGTATGTCCAAATAGACCTCGAAGATCAGGTTCTCCTTCAAAGGTTTCCACCTCGGAAGGAAAAAGGGGGTTGGGTAATGATAAACAAGTTGATGAGGCTAAAGTTCAATCTTCTCCAAAACCGTTTACTATACCTCAACGACGTAAATCTCCACTGAAAGGTTCATCAGGAAATGTTCATGAGAATTCAAATCGTTTTCAAACACCTCCACGACCTGCTCGTTCTGCTCCTAGAAATCAAAATTCATATTATGACCAATTCATTCGAGTGTTCGACCTTCTTATGGCCCTCATTCTCCTAGACCTTCTCCGACGAGAGGTCAGAAGTCTCCTCCAGTGAGAAGACGAGACGAGAATCATGTTCTACCCACGGCTTCGAGCAATGGATATTGGACTGAACTGATTCTCAGGGATGAGAAGGGTCGACCCAAACCTAAAAGGTTTGGGTCCCCAATGAAAACTAATTTTTCTCATTTTATGTGCAGGGAGTTCCTAGGAAACCAATTCATTTATGGTACCTTGACAGTGGATGCTCCAGGCACATGACAGGGGACAGGAAGCTCTTGTCCAATTATACTGGTATAAATGGGTCGTACGTTAGTTTTGCTGGTTCCAAGGGCGGCAACATCACCGGTCAAGGAGATGTCGTTAATGGACAACTTACTCTAGAAAGAGTAAACTATGTGGAACAACTTACTCATAATCTAATGAGTGTCTCCCAGATCTGTGACAAGGGCAACAATGTTCATTTCACAGAAAAGGAGGCATTCATCTTGAAGCCGGGTTTCGTTATTCCAGCAGAATGGATAATGCTCAGAGCTCCTAGGAAGAGAGACATCTATGGCTTAGTTTTAGGTGTTGATAATCCAACGGAGCCCCTCTGTTTGTTGAGCAAAGCAAATGAGTCTGAATCTCTCCTCTGGCATCGTAGAATGGACATATCAACTTTCGGAAGATGAATGAACTTGTTAGTCTTGGATTAGTTGAAGGTGTTCCAGTTAAGAAGTTTGGGATGGAAGATAAATGTGTACCTTGTTTGAAAGGAAAGCAACATAAGAATCCTCATAAACCAAAAGTGCACAACACTTTATTCAAACCAT
>CM067170.1:30516246-30590415 GCA_034093135.1 Erigeron breviscapus | reverse complement strand
CGATCGCCCTGCACATCCACCAGATTGATTAGTTAGATTTGGGAACCCATCGACTGATGGGTTCACTGGACTCTCCCTTATAAGTCCCTGGAGGTATCTGGTTGAGTTCACTTTCTTGTATAACAGATTTTTTGAAAATACAATTGGAGTTGTGATAGTTTTGATACCTTTTTCTTTTTCTTTTCGACTGGAGAAACATTTGTATCTTTCTTTGAAAAAGGTTTAGAATTTTGTTTAGGGCCAGAAGAAGTACCCTCAAAATTGTTCAGTCTTGCATTACAACTTTGAACCTGACGAGCCAGTAGTTGAAACTGGCTTTCCAACCTTAACAAAATGCTTTCATCAGATGACACCTGAGCCTTTCCAGTTGACTGGACTTTAGGCTTAGGAAAGGAGACATTCTTTTTCTTTGGAACTGAGGGTTCCTTTGAAGCAGACTGAGGCAAAGGTTTCTTTTGATTGACCTTTTTAACTGGAGCAGTCATCTGTGATGCTCCAGTCTTAACCTCTGTGGATTGAACTGGTAGAACACTAGGACTAGGGGTAACAGGCTCATCATAGATGGTGCTGGGCCTGACCTCCTTTGGTAAACGATCAATAACTGGGACCAGTGATGCAACATGGGTATTTCCATCCAGATAGGCTCGACTTTGAGTGGGATATTGATTTACTGCTGCATAATATGGCTTTTTGGTTTCTAGCCATGATTTTATGACCTGTTTTTCTTTTTCCAAAATGATTTCCAGGTCTTGTTTCTTCTGGACCAGACTTGTGCTTTAAAAGCCAGTTCAATATCTTGAAGTTCTTTTAATTTTGATTGTAAAATTGAAAGTTCAGTAAAATCTGTTTCTAGACCTTTAACACTGTCAGATCTAACAGTTTCAACAAAAATTAAATCAGAATTAAGAGCTTCAGCAATGTCCAATTTTAGTTCAGGGTCAGTCTCAGCATCATATTCACTGACCTTTTTGATAACAATGTCCACCCATCTACCAGATGTGACATCTTCCTTCACCAGATGCTCTTGGTCTGCCAGAGTCATATAACAACAATCTCTTTCCTCTTCTTCATCAACTTGATGAATCATCAGAGGGAACCCATTTTTCTTCAGTGGTTGCAATCATGCATTTATTATTATCTTTTTCAGTAGACATGAGAGCAATTTGAGCCTTAAGCTTTTTATACTTGGACTTATAGCTATCATCAGGCTTTTGATAAGAAACAGATGGACCAGACTGGGATGCAAACTGACTGGACTTGCATTCCTTCATGAAATGACCTCTTCTGCCACACTTAAAGCATGTCAGATTGGCCTTATCAGTAGAAGTACTGGAAGCATGTTGTCCACTGGACCTATTTGCTCTTGCTTTGAAACGGTTAAACATTTTAGCAATCATTGCAACCAAGTCATCATTGTCAGATTCATCACAGTCTGGAGAGATGTTATTTGTTACTCCAGATTCCATTAGTTCAGACATCATCTTCTTCATAGAAAATACATTCTCGGAAGACATTAATGTTGCACAAGGTAGTTCAGTATGACTGGCCACTGTGGAACTACTTGAAGCATGGTTTAAGGCATCTTGCTCAACCACAACTCTCTGAGCATGATTCTCTTAAGTGTATCTAAAGGCTCCATATAAGGATGCTAGAGTGTGGGTGTGCAAAGTTTTACCCTGCCTTAATACCAGGATCATATGAGACCATTTTGTGGGTAAAATATCACAAAATTTTTCAAGAAGTATATCCTTGTCTTTCTCAACCCCTAGTCCTTTCAACTGGTTTATGATGCTCATAAATCTGGTGTAAGTACCAGTAAGAGACTCATTGGGGAGAGCAAAAAATGACTCATACTTCTTATTTAAAGAGACTTTTCTGGTGACAATAGTGTCATCACCTCCTTCAAACTGGGTAACTAGTTCATCCCACATGGTTTTAGCACTGGGAAAGAGAACTAGTGTGGGAATTAGAGTTTCTGGAACGGCCCCGATGATCATGTTTTTGAGCTTGGTATCTAAATCAACCAGTCTCCTCTCCTCTTCAAACCAGTGTTCCTCCCTCTTTTCCCTTCCTCTTCTAGATCCAGTTGGATCAAGTAGAGGATTGAGAGGTGAAGTTGGTACATAGGGTCCTTCATTTAATTTTTATCATATACCTCTCAATCCCAGTAAAATGAAGTATCATCCTAGCTTTCCACGTCTCAAACTCATCACTGTTCCCACTGAATTTAGGAACAGGTGTGTTTGAGTAATGCACATGCACATGTGGAGAAGCAGAAGTAGGAGGAGGTGGGGGGTTAGTATTACCGGGCGGTGGTTCATTATTGTCATTTAAATTAGATTCAGGACCAGAACCTCCTTGAGTATTTTCTGGGGTGGCCATCAAGAAAACAGATCTAGGCAAGTTTGTTAGCCTTCTGCTCTGATACCACTTGTAAGTCCCTCACTTGACGGTTTAACACACTAGTGTAAAATACAACAAGTCAAGTATGCACTAGAATGGACTAGTATTACTTTAAATGTAAATGCAAGAATATAAATAAAGTAATACAAGACTTAAAGCAATAAATAAATTAAAGGTGTGGAACACAATGTAATTTTCAAGTGTATTTTATTTATTGATGTTAAATAAAATACAAGACTGTTGCGGAACCAAGATATTACACAAGTGCAAATATCCTAACAATCTATGAATTACAAATGATTTATACTTGTTAAATATTCTCCTTGGATCGAAACACTTAAAGTTGTGAAGTATTCCTTTTTACGATCGAGAGTATTTAGCCAAGTTCACCAAATTGCAAAAGGTAATTTGTACAAGGAAATGACTTGGTATTTATAGGCAAATAAATTTAACAGTTAATTTATTATGGCGTACAAATATGGTTGCATGCATTTAAGGAAACAACTTTAATTCCTTAAATGCATTTGTTAAAGTACAAGGATAAAGTCATATTGATGTGACTTGTCATCCTTTTAACCAACCACCTTTATTTAACAATAGACAAATGGATTGTCCGGATAAAAGCGTGTAAAGACAAAAGTCAAATCCTCGTAAT
Organism: Erigeron breviscapus; assembly: GCA_034093135.1. Lineage (NCBI taxonomy): Eukaryota > Viridiplantae > Streptophyta > Magnoliopsida > Asterales > Asteraceae > Erigeron > Erigeron breviscapus. Next base: position 30,587,357 of record CM067170.1, on the reverse strand, counting down.
CAGTGTTCAGATTTGTAAGGTCTAGAACACTGATAAAGCTCCAGTCGTCGATTAGTTAAGACTGTCAGTGGGCCCCGCCTTTTGTCAGTCTTCTTTCTTCAGACTTCAGTCTTTGACTTCAGTGAGAATGTCTTCAGTGGAATTGATCTGGACTGGACTGAAGTCCAGTGAGCTGAAATCTGGTGCCTTCCAGATTCCCTGTACAAGTAAGACGCTCACTGGTCTTCTATTATTTCTGGACAAATCTTCAGTGGAGCTCCAGTTTTCAGGTCTGGAGTGAGTCCAGTAAAACTGGACTTAACATATACTGTTTTTTAATTTAGATATATAAAATGATATGTCAAAAAATGCTCTTTTATATTAATACCTTAAATTTGATGAATAAAATTATAAACAATCTTTGAATAACTATCTACATCTTTTTTTTTTCTAATAATAATAATCTTTTCAACTCTTGAAATATCATAAATCTATACTATATTATAAAGCAAATAGCATCTGTCTAACATTTTAAGTTTCAACATTTACATCCCAAAATACCCCTGCTATCTATTCTATATTTACCTAAAATAACTATAATACTCTCTCTACTCAAATCTCAACCACTCATTTTTTTCTCTCTCCTCCATAAATAATTTTATTCCTCTAATTCATTCAAAATCTTTTATCTCAAAAACCGTACATCGATAAATTATAAAAATTATATGGGTGTTCTTAAAACTTCATTCTCTTTCATTAGAGAGGTCATTCGATATACTTTCGATGAATTTTTAAATCATCCCATCACCGCCACCGCCATTACATCACCACCCCGCCATCACCTTCATCACCGCATCAACACGCGGGGTACCTTTCTCTCGTAATCTCTTAATTACTTCTTGCTAATTAAACCTTGAATTTAAATATATATAAAAAAAAGCTAGATCTATATTAATCCTAAATCTACTTATTATTATGTATCTCAAAAAGAAGTATACATTATTAAAGTTATAAAACATAATAGTACAAATATTGATGAAAATTAATCTTATTTTTTGAAACGATCTGAAATCACCTTCAATTCATTATATAAGATGAGTTTCACATTATATTATTTTAACTGGACGGGTTTGGGCTATCACAAAATTTAATGGCTCTTTAAGAAAAAATTTCACAAAAATGTGAACATTAAGATTCCAATCCATGATTTATAGAAAAAACTCGAAATGCTTAACCAGTTGATCTGGTTTATTCTAATTTAAACTAACTATTAATTTGACCAATTTGGTGGGGGTGTTCCAATGTCCGACCAAATTATTTTTCGAATGAAACCAAATGACTGCACATGAATTGCGGGCACGTCTTTTTTGATACGTACAGTGTGTATGTCAAAACAATGTAAGCGTACGCCACCTTTTGTTTTCATGCAAAGCCAAATGACTAAATCATCCTTCCCCTTTCCCTTTACCCAAGCTGATGGATGGGTAGTCCATGACATGTGGTAAGGTACGACCACGGAACATCTTTTATATTTTTTGAGTTTTATCCTTCATGTTTTCAGGGTAAATTCTACTCGTGGTCCAAATCTTACCCCTTCATGGATATTGATTTCTTTTTCCAATTAACTTTTAGTCCACGAATTTTTTACAATAAAGAAGATAACGTGAATATCAGAATATCCATAACAAATTTAAAATATACTGTATCAATTTCGCTAAAAATATTTATGGGATTTTCACAAAATATATATCCAACAAAATCGTAATAAAAAAATCAAAATATTAAAGTTATTGTGATTTTAAAAAGAAAAAATTCATATTAAGATTTTAAAAATCACAATAAGATTCATAACGTAAAATCGCAATAAGATTTAAATGTTCTGTATGCAATTTTAAAGTTGTTTATGCGATTTTAAGTTTTTTATGAGATTTTGAAGTTCTTATTGCCATTAATTAAACAAGCTTATATTGGGGTGTACGTAAAAATCGCATAAAATATTACTTTAAGGTTTTATTAAGATTTTTCTTAAGATCTTATCATGACATTTCCTTTTTATTGCGACTTATTTGGATATTTTGTTAGAATCTAAAATTACTTAGCTAAATTAATATAGTTTTTAAAAAGAATCGAGTATTTACGTATTTTCTTTTTTCAACATATTTTTTCTCTTAATTGACATTTATATATAAGAGCTTGTCACATTAGTTTTTTTTATGATTGTTATTTTTTCATTAAATTGTTTCATTTAAATTGTCATGTGTATAACCATGTTTAAAATAATGATCTTAAAATGGCTTCAAGCTATCAGGTGAGAATTGTTATTAGTTGATGTATTCCAGATTAAAATATTGCAGAAGCTCATTTCTTACTAGAACACCGTCATAATGAAGTTTGAGAGTAAGTGATGGATCTAAGTATCTAACACCAAAGATCCATAATGGCTTTAGGCGTTTCTGAGATTTCACAAAATTACTGCGTATTCTTTTTCAGAATCGATAGAAAATAAAAGTAAATACATGCATAATTAATTAGCTAAATGGTTGAAAGACCATCCCCTTGCATAAGGTCTTGTGTTCAAGCCTTGGGGAGGACATAAGAATTAAGTCCCTTTATGAAGACTTGGCTTGGGTATACCCAGGTTCAAGTCTGAGAGGCCAGGGTTTACCCCTATTAATCGTCGTGCCTTCGAGCGGATTAGTAGGGCGTTTTTCCCCATCGGGTATTTGAAATAGGCATTTCTACTTCGATGGAGCTCTCTAGCGCAGACCCGGTTAAGACAACGTATGCTAGACCTCCCGTTGTCGAATCGCGACACGGAGTTTTCAGCGAAATTCACCTTAAAAAAAATAATTAAATAAAAATTAGGTAGCTTACTAGCTTAAATACAACTTTTAATAGAGAATTATGAAAAAATTAATAAAAAGAGTAGCCTTATTTAGGTAGAAGAAAGAATAGTGGTCCAATTCTAAGATTATATATTTGGTCAATATTCAGATCTCCAAACTCTCTTTCTCTCTGCCCTCTCTCCTCTCCAACGGCTGTTTATATCCATATCTAGATCCGAGATTGAGGGTGGGATTGTGATTGAGAGGTTGAGGTTGAGATTGAGAGTTTGAGATCGAGAGGATCCCGGTTAAGCTTCCACTCCGGTGGATCTAACCCTATTTTTCACCCCGGGCCGGAGGTCCCTTCCAATTCGGTGGATCTGGAAGCAGCCTCTCTACCTTTGAGTAGAGATAAGGTATGTCTACATCTTATCTCCCCATAACCCGGCTTATGTCGGGATTGGGTTGTTGTTGTTGTAAAGAATAGTGGTCCAATTATGTTGTCACGTGTATCACACTGTAGATTCCTCTGCTCTTTATAAGCAGATGAGAGAGAGAGAGAGAGAGTAACGAGTATTCCGACTCACATCCAATGCCTCAGTTTTATTGACCATCAAAAAGATATATAGATACAAGTTTTATGTTCTATATTTTTTAAGTAATTTGTTTCTTTGATCATATATTTTAAACCTTTGTGCCTGCAATTCACTTTTAAAGCCTTTCCCAGTAAACCCCACAAAATTTTATATCAGCCTAAAGAAACTTTTTTGCCTCTTTATATAACACCCTATCTCGTCAACTTCTTCTTAGTTGACTTTAGTCAACGTTTGTTCTACAAAAACAAAAACAACAAAAAAAAAAAACAATCAAGATCAAAGATTAGTGTGCATTTGCATTTGAACAAATGGCATTAGACACTGCAATATATCCACAAGATCAAATTGGCATTTGGGGTTATGATTATTTGTTACAAGAAGATAAAAGTTTTTATGGTTTATTAGAAAGTAGTAACAACATTATTTGTCAAAATAATGAAAATGTTGCTAAAAGTGTCCATGCAAATAATTTGGACTATTGTTCACCTTCTTCTGTGATGCAAAATCACAATACTATTTCATCCCCGGAAATTTGTACGGGCGGTGAACTTGTGGCAGCTGCCGCCACTAAGGTGGCGGCCGCTGTCGGTAGCAGGAGAAAAAGAAGGAGAACCAAGAGTGGGAAGAACAAAGAAGAGTTGGAGAGTCAGAGAATGACTCATATCACGGTGGAACGGAATAGGCGAAAACAAATGAATGAGTATCTTGCTGTTATTCGATCAATGATGCCATCTTCATACGTTCAAAGGGTAAGCCCTATTTTTGGTTTATTTTATTTTCTAGTATTCTTTAACCATAGATATATTGAACATTCTCGGGTTCAAACCTGGACATAGAACGTGTAATCATTAATTTTGGGTGTTAATCTGTAACTGTTGGGTTGATTAATGAAATTTGCAAATAAAAATAAATTAGTTTACAAATTTATATATATATTTTAGAATCTTAATATATATAAATTCTGATAATCGATATGAAAGCTTTTTTGTGCAATTACATTACCCATGGTTACAAATAATTATGAAAGCTTTTTTGTGCAATTACATTACCCATGGTTACAAATAATTAACAAAAATGAGAACTTCTCATTATAGCTCAGTGATTGAGCACCAGCTTTACATGCTCGAGTTTCAGTTTGAGAACATGTGAAGACATTTCAAGGATATTTCACAAATAAATTCCTAGTGAAGCAGGTTTGAGTCCTGCAGAGGGAGCAGAGTTTTATCCCAATTATATGTCGTGCCTTCGGCCGGTTTAGTTGGGGGTTTCTCTCCTTCTAGGTAATGAGGGTGAGGAGGCTTTCTAGCGCGAACCCAGTTAAGACAACGTAAACTAGATCCTTGTTGCGAGCAAATGATCCACACCTTTCAGAAAGAAAAAAAAAAAGTCTTTAATAGCTGACACGTGTTTGTGAGTATGTAAATTATACTCGTAACAGAATAATCATTTCAAGTAATCAGTTTTAAGCCAAAAAGCCAAGAACAAAGTTTGTTAATTTTAACCAAACATGAATAATAAGCCCAAAAAAAACCTAACGACATCATATATATTTATTAGATACAATTAGTAGCTAAATATCAAAAGTTTCATCACTCGAGTGGTTACGTTTTTTTTCTTTCCTTTTCTACTAAAATACTTGAAATGTATGTAATTTGTCTTTTAGGGTTCAGTGACTTTTGTTTCACATCTTCGACTTATTTTATTTCATTTTTATTTATCGAAGGACAAGAAATGTTACATCACACAAACTTTTAAAATTAATTAACAGAATCTTGATATTTACTTTAAATTGCAGACCAGACAAAGTCACATCACTGAATTGTTTTTCTTGTATACGGAGTACGTGCATTGAATCTGAATCAGTTGAGATCACAATTCATAAGTTCATATACATTTATAAGTATGCAAAAATTTAAATATTTATAAAAAGTTAACACTTAAATTATACAAACAAAATATTGACACGGCAATTTTAACCAGCGATTTGCTGGACCTCCAACCCCCTCCTCATGGAAAATACCTTGAGATGAGAAATCCAAGACTCGAACCCAAGACCTTGGGAAAAAAACTCACATCCGGGCCACATAGTGGATTTAGAATGATACCCCTGGTCAACCCACCTAAGTGGAGTTGGTTAAGTACACACTTATATAAGTTATATCTATATACTTAGTATGAATATATGAATAAAAGTGTCAACATTAATTTCTAATATAAATTTTTCCATATTCTCTTTTATGCCTAAAATATTTTGGTGTTATTCATTGATCGACTTCATTTATAGATATGATTTCTCAATATATATGAGTTAGAATAAAATTGTTATTTCTATTTAAATTTTTGTCATATACTGGACATATTAAGTGTGAACAAACTAATAACCTATAGAAGCCTCGCTCTCTGTGTAGGCATTATGTACCATGTGCTTCTTTTTGGCCGTATGCCTACTATTTTTCACAACAGGAAATATCAATTATGAATGAATACACAGAAAACGATTATCAATATTTTAACTACATTTAATTATGTTAATCGGCGTTAATGGCGCCATGTAGTCCGACCTAAAAAAGGTAACCGGACCGGACTTTCCCCGGCGACCTCGCCGCTAATGAGGGGGGGCCCGCTAAAATTCTGTCAGATTAGCCATTAATGACATGGGGGCCCGCACTTTCCGCGGCGATATCGCCGCGGAAACTTTTGTCTTTTCCGACTTTCCGCGGCGACATCGCCGCGGAAAGTTTCTGGTCCGGTTACCCTTTATTCCATGGTCAGGGTACGCGTGGCGTTAATTAAAACCATCATTATGTTAGCCTATATCAGTCATGTGTGACATGTCAGGTTACTATGCATTAGATTTTTGACATCGTTTGTCACAGATAAATCATATTTAAGTGAAAAATAGATAATAAATATGCTTAAGTTTGTAGGTTTAAAAATATGATAATGAGATACATCAGCATTATCAGATTTTTGGTATGCATGTATTCAAGTATATCAAATTAAACACATACTCCCCACGTACCATTTTAATTGTCCTATTTTGACTGGTCAAGTCTTTTTATATCAACTTTGACCGTCAATATCTTTGTTTGTGTTATATATTAGTTGATGGAAGTTATATCAATGAAAAGTAAATTTAAAACTTAATCAATTTATATATGTTATATCAGCTGTTATATAACACAAACAAAAATATTTACGGTCAAAGATGAAAAGAAAAGAGTCAAAAAGTCAAACGGGGACACTTAATATGGGACATAGGGGAGTATATCATTATTTTTAGATAACAGTATATGTAAAAGCTGTATTTTTGATGAACTTTGAAAGAATGAATAACTGTGAAACTTGTATTTTGATGAACTTTGAAAGAATATTGAACTGATCATATCGAAAAGTTATAATACGTACATATATGTCGTGATGTACGTGGCTTAATTGGTTGCCTAGTGACCATTTTTAACTCTTTTCTTAGTCATCGAAAGATGTTTATTTAGAAAGGTTTTAAATCTGCTGAACCATTTGGCCTTAGCCGTACGTTATTTGTTAGTTGCATCGATTCTACATTATATGCCTCTATACCATTAACTCATTCCAAAATTCTGATTACTAATTATTAACTTTAATTAAAGGGAGATCAAGCTTCAATAATTGGAGGAGCCATAAACTTTGTCAAGGAGCTAGAACAACAACTACAAACTTTAGAGGTACAACAAATAGCTATGCATCAACAACCAACCATCAAAAATAACTCTTCTACTTCCCCACCACTCCCATTTAGTGAATTCTTCACATTCCCACAAATCTCGACTCGATCGCCAAATGATCAAGGCTGTGGTAGTTCGGTCACTTTGGTTGATAACCGGCCACGGGCTATGGCAGAGATTGAAGTAACAATAGTTGAAAACCATGCAAATCTAAAAATACTATCCAAGAAACGGACTAGGCAGCTCTTGAAAATGGTGTGTGGACTACAATGTTTGTGGCTCACTATTCTCCACCTTAATGTTACTACAGTTGATCAAATGGTACTCTATAGTCTTAGTGTCAAGGTTAGTTTTTATTGTATATTTTATTGTCCAATTATTTACGTTAATTATGTTATTAAATACTCCCTCCGTCCCATTAGAAATGTCATGTTTTGAATTTTCAAAGTCTAATATTTGTAAATTTAACCTTCAATAATTTTCTTTGTGTTAGATAATACTTGATGAAACTTATATGAATTGATTGTATTTTATAAGTGTTTTCAATGATATAACTTTCATCAATTTTTATATAACACAAAAAAATATATTTAAGGTCAAAGTTTAAAGATTAAGATTTTGAATATTCAAAGTAAGACACTTCTAATGGGACGGAGGGAGTAATATTTTGGTTGATTATGGTTATTATTTGACAGATGGAGGATGGATGCCAGCTGAATACAGTGGATGAGATTGCTGATGCAGTCAATTGCATGTTGGGAAGAATTGAAGATGAAACTCTGTAATCTAATAAATAAATTCCATTATAATAACCCTAGCCTAATATTGTTTTAAATAATAATTAGGGTATTTGTTTATAACTTTTACATTTCTTAATTAATTATTGCTACCTAATCTTGTGATTATGAGAGACATAGTGTTCAGTGAAAGATTCTCATATACCATTCTAAAATTATAAAATGGACTAAAAAGAAACCATCAATGGTTTAGAGTATACTTGTCAAAATTATCTGTAGCTGGTAATTGTAGTTTGTAGTTGTAACTTTAAATTAGTTGTATCTGTATAGTAAGTTGTAGCTTTAAATAAAGGTATTAGCTTCTTCTTTTTTTTGAAATTTAACTTTTATTCACAAACTGCCTACATCAACAAATCGTGATGAGGCCCCCTTACAAGTAGTATTTACAACAACTTAAATTTACACCAATCATCCCACGTAATTGAACGGAACTTGGTTCTATTCCTATACCACAAAAAACCTAATGTCTTCACATCTTGGAATATCTTCTCGACATTGACCTTCCCGTTAGCAAACTTCTTTTCATTCCGAGCCAACCATAAGCACCAACAAGTGATGAAAATAATACCTTGTAATCCCGAAGCCAATCTTTTCTCCAACCTAGCATTAGAGTGAATATCGAACAGATCCTTAACCGTGAACAAGAATATAGGTTGAATGCCACACCAAGATGAAACCTTTTGCCAAATTTCCATACTAACTTCACAGGAGCAAAAAAGGTGATTGACGTCCTCCTCCTCCTTCTCGCACAAAGCACAAAGTAGCGAATTAAAACGACACTTTCTGTCCCTAAGAGCAAGCATAGTAGGAATACGATCCAGGCCGATCCTCCACATGAGGATATTACACTTTTTAGGAGCCCATTTAGACCAAGAAAAAACGAAACTGTTGCTACTGTCTGTTCCGCCCCTTAGCCAATCTTTCACACCTTTTACACTGAAGCTGGTATTCTTCCCCCCTATCCACTCCCAATTACCTTCCCTCCTGACACTCTTTTACCTTCAAGTAAATGATCCAAAGTGTATCCTCCATTATCAGGGACATGATCCAGTAGGTCCCTGATCCTATCTCCCCCAAACCGGGTGAACCCAATTATATTTGGATCGAATTTCTCGAACACTAAACACTTTTTATCCTTTTCTTTTTTAAATAAAACCGGAAAAACTTCTTTCAATGGTTCGTTGCAAATCCAAGTATCGAGCCAGAACCTAATGCTTCTACCATCTTCACATTTACCTTTAACCAGAGAATTGAGATTGAGACCCGCCACCTTTACCTTATTTATCGTTTTGACAATGGAGCTCCACACTCCCGGAATCGCTTTATTACTAGGCAAGGGCTCCCAGCATCTTTTAGTGTCGTGAATAGCTTCAAATACTTTCCTCCAGAGTCCCTCATGATCAGTTTTGTACCTCCACAGCCACTTGGCAAGGAGCGACACGTTGCAATCCGTCATTCTACTTAACCCCAAACCTCCCATCAAAACAGGGGTAGTCACTTTGTCCTACGCCACCCAATGAATTTTGTGTTTTTCTTCTGAACCACCCCATAAAAACCGTCTAATTATCCTCTCTAACTCTTCAATCACCTTGACTGGCGCTTTAAACAAGGAAAGATAATAAGTCGGGAGACTTTCAAGGACCGCCTTTATCAACGTAACTCTCCCTCCAATGGACAAGCACGAAGCTTTCCATTGTGATAGTCTTTTTTTGAAGATTTCGAACAGAAAGTCCCAGTTGGAGATCCTGTTCATGTTTGCTCCGATTCGAATACCCAGGTGGGTAAAAGGAGAATAACCCATTTTGCATAGCATCACATCAGCCATCCTTCTGACCACTGCCTCATCAACTCCGACCCCATAAAGTTGAGATTTCGCCATATTGATCTTCAACCCTGAGCAAATATGAAAACTGCGGATTATCCTTGCTAAATTCTTTACGTTTTCATGGGACCAATCACCCATGAAGATACAATCATCTGCATACAATAGGTGAGAAAGAGAGGGTCCCTGGTTAGGAAGCGACACCCCTATAAAATCCCCATTGTTAGCCGCCTTTTTCATCATGCTTGAAAGACCCTGCATCACAATAAGAAAAAGAAATGGTGAAAGAGGATCGCCTTGTCTCATTCCTTTCGTACAGATAAACTCGAACGTAGGGGATCCATTGACCAGAACCGCCGATCTAGCCGAGGACAAAACCCCCATTATCCAATTGCACCACTTCTGAGGAAAACCCATCTGCCCCATAATGTCAATTAAGAAATTCCAATTGACATTGTCGTATGCTTTGTTGAAATCCACCTTGAAAAGAACAGCTTTATTCTTTTCTTTCCTGGCCCATGAGATGATCTCGTTAAGTATTAGAGGCCCATCAAGTATGAGCCACTCACTAAGGAAGGCAGTCTGAGTATTAGCAATAAGCGGGCCCACCACTATCCTTAATCTATTAACCAAAACCTTCGAAATAACATTACTTACCACCCCCACCAAGGTAATGGGTCGATAATCATTGAGACTTACCGGGTCATTAACCTTAGGGATTAGGGTAATGAAAGACGCTCCACACCCCTGACTAATCTTTCCATTCTGGTGGAAGCAGTTCATAATGCTCTCGAAATCTTTGGCGAAGAAATCCCAAAACCTTTTGATAAATTTGAACGTGAACCCATCCGGTCCAGGTGTTTTCTCATCTCCACAATTAAAAACCGCTCTTTTGATTTCCTCATTCGATAATACTTATAAGAAAGTTTGCTTCCCCATCCGAAACCCTTGACTCCAATTCGCACTCTATAGTGGGTCTAACCTTCCAATTTTCTTGAAATTTATTCCTGAAGAAGTTGAGAACCTCTTTTTTCACCAGCTTGGGCTTGGAAACCCACGACCCGTTGACTTCAAGACCATGGATGGTGTTCGTAATTTTCCTGTTATTAATTAGCCCATGGAAAAACCGAGTATTATCATCTCCATCCGTAGCCCATTTACATATAGCCGTTGTTTGAGATCTTTCGCCTTTACGTTTTCATGGGACCAATCACCCATGAAGATACAATCATCTGCATACAATAGGTGAGAAAGAGAGGGTCCCTGGTTAGGAAGCGACACCCCTATAAAATCCCCATTGTTAGCCGCCTTTTTCATCATGCTTGAAAGACCCTGCATCACAATAAGAAAAAGAAATGGTGAAAGAGGATCGCCTTGTCTCATTCCTTTCGTACAGATAAACTCGAACGTAGGGGATCCATTGACCAGAACCGCCGATCTAGCCGAGGACAAAACCCCCATTATCCAATTGCACCACTTCTGAGGAAAACCCATCTGCCCCATAATGTCAATTAAGAAATTCCAATTGACATTGTCGTATGCTTTGTTGAAATCCACCTTGAAAAGAACAGCTTTATTCTTTTCTTTCCTGGCCCATGAGATGATCTCGTTAAGTATTAGAGGCCCATCAAGTATGAGCCACTCACTAAGGAAGGCAGTCTGAGTATTAGCAATAAGCGGGCCCACCACTATCCTTAATCTATTAACCAAACCTATCGATCTTGCTTAATTTCTTTCCCCTCCCGTCTTCTTTCAAATAAGTAAATCTGCTCCCTTTCATTTCATATTAATGTAAATCCGCCCCATCAATAAAATTGTTAAACATCCTGGCACAATTTCTCTTAAAACTAGACCCCTTTCTTTCCTCCTCACTTCTTGTTGAAATCCACCTTGAAAAGAACAGCTTTATTCTTTTCTTTCCTGGCCCATGAGATGATCTCGTTAAGTATTAGAGGCCCATCAAGTATGAGCCACTCACTAAGGAAGGCAGTCTGAGTATTAGCAATAAGCGGGCCCACCACTATCCTTAATCTATTAACCAAAACCTTCGAAATAACATTACTTACCACCCCCACCAAGGTAATGGGTCGATAATCATTGAGACTTACCGGGTCATTAACCTTAGGGATTAGGGTAATGAAAGACGCTCCACACCCCTGACTAATCTTTCCATTCTGGTGGAAGCAGTTCATAATGCTCTCGAAATCTTTGGCGAAGAAATCCCAAAACCTTTTGATAAATTTGAACGTGAACCCATCTGGTCCAGGTGCTTTCTCATCTCCACAATTAAAAACCGCTCTTTTGATTTCATCATTCGAGAAGCTTCTTATAAGAAAGTTTGCTTCCCCTTCTGAGACCCTTGACTCCAATTCGCACTCTATAGTGGGTCTAACCTTCCAATTTTCTTGAAATTTATTCCTGAAGAAGTTGAGAACCTCTTTTTTCACCAGCTTGGGCTTGGAAACCCACGACCCGTTGACTTCAAGACCATGGATGGTGTTCGTAATTTTCCTGTTATTAATTAGCCCATGGAAAAACCGAGTATTATCATCTCCATCCGTAGCCCATTTACATATAGCCCGTTTTTTGAGATCTTTCGCCTTACGGTTTTCAATATCATCAACTTTTCTCTTGCATTCTTGTCTGATCCAAGCTTCCTCTTCCGACAATTCAGCCTCTTCCATTTGTAGGTCAAGTTCCATGATTTCCTTCCTGCAAATTTCTAGTTCCTCCCCTTCTTTAGTAAAGAGATCATCCCTCCAAGTCTTAAGATGATCACGAATCCATCTAAATTTTCTCACAAGTTTCACATCTGGAGGGCCATCAAAATAGAACGACTCCAATGCCTTATGAACGACCTCAATACAATCTTGCTTATCAAGCCATGAATTAAAGAATCTAAAAGGCTTTGGGCCAAAGTTCAAGTCCACCATAGAATGGAGGATGGGATTATGGTCCGAGTGTTGTCTCTGGAGGGATCTGAAACAAGCTTCAGGCCATTTATCAATAACCGATCTATTAACCAGGCACCTATCGATCTTGCTTAATTTCTTTCCCCTCCCGTCTTCTTTCAAATAAGTAAATCTACTCCCTTTCATTTCATATTCATGTAAATCCGCCCCATCAATAAAATTGTTAAACATCCTGGCACAATTTCTCTTAAAACTAGACCCCTTTCTTTCCTCCTCACTTCTTACCCAGTTGAAATCACCTATTAGAATCCACAGACCTTTCATCGAATCCATCAGGCCCTTCAAAGCATCCCAAAGAAGTTTTTTATCATTACTTCCTTGAGGTGCATAAACATTATTAATAAAAATCATTTCGTCACACCCCTTAATGATTCCTTTGGTTACCAAGTAATTTCTATCTTTCCAACAATCAATTTTTTTGAACACCCCTGGATCCCACATACTGACAATACCTCCCGATCTACCAATCGGCTCGACCAACTCCATCTCCATTTTCGAATTCCCACAAAATTTTCTAACCACCTCCTCATTTATCAAACCCCCCCCCCCCCCCCCCCCCCCCCCCCACCCCCCCCCCCCCCCCCCCCCCCCCCCCCGCGTTTGTGTTTCTTGTAATGCTAAAAAAGACACTTTTTGACTATTCTTTATACTCCTAATCCATTTACCCTTCACATCCCCACCTACACCTCTACAATTTAAAGATAACAAATTCATTGGAAAACCGCATTGTTACCTTCTTCGATGATAGCCTCTTTGACCTTGTCTTCAACCCCTTTGAGGTTGGCCCCTGCGTTCTTGCCAATATTCAATGTTTCTTGCACTTCAGCTTCAACTATCTCCATGTCTGACATCTCGTTCACCTTTTCCTTTTTTAATAACTGGTTCACCTTATCCTCTTTTATTGGCTGATCGCCTGGATTAATAATGTTATTCACATTAATATTTAGGTCACAATTATTGACCGTATCTTCCTTTACTAGATTAAAATCCTGAGTTTCAGACCCATTTTCATTTAGTTTATCCTCCTGATTGTCAGGCCCACAAGAAGTTGCCCCTACTTTGGAGTCCATAAGCCCATCAAAAGAGTAATCATTTTCTCTGGGCCTCTTCTTGGGCCTAGGAGAAACTCCAGCCATTTTATGGAACCACACCTCCTCAAACACTGCATCAGTGGGGCCCTTCTTCAATTGATGCTCACGTGCCTTATTTTTCTTGCAAATCGTTCCACCTTTTTTTCGTGGTAAATGTCTTTTCTCTTCCCCATGCAGCGGATTAAACTCCACTTCTTTATGCTTTGCCTTTTCATCTTCTTCTATGTTGCTCTTCCCCATCTCTACATCTTCCACCTGTGTCTTTTCTTCCACTGGTAACGATGTGGACCCCTCTGTATCAGATTTTTCCGACCAAGAGGACTGAGAACTTCCGTCACTGTCAATATGACAGTTAGGACTCCAGTTGACATGCTTTTCAATAACCCAAACCCGGAATCTTTTATCCTTCCATCTTAATGTGATAGTGTCTGACACCTCTTTGCCATCTCCTGTTAGGATACCAATGCCTTCCACGGACTTGTTACTAGACTTTTCAAGCATGTTTGACGGGACCACCACCTTTCCAAATCTTGCTCCAATCTTGTTGAAGGTCTCTTCCGAGGCTAAGTGTAATGGAACCCCGTAAATAGCCACCCAAGCAACTCTTTCGAATGGTAAGTACTGACCAGTCCATACGTCCATCATGGAGAACCAAGACCTCCATTCTTTTTCCATGTAAATAAGACTTTTTGCTTTGTCCTCATCGGGACAAATAACCAGCATGTAAAGGCCTCCTAGGTATCGCAGATTCAAACCCTCCATCCCCAATCCTCCCAGTAGGGAGCTAACTGAGGAAATAATATCAAAAGAAGTACACTTGACCACTAATGCCCTACCATGCAGGGAAGACAAAACGGTGGCATCGTCATTGATAAACATCTCCTTCTCGTTGTTAGTTTTTGTATTGGCTCCAGTTACCATATCTCTAAATGAAACGCCGGCCTTCAAACCTTGCTTTGGAAAACCATCTCCCCTTTGGAAGAACACACGACCACTTCTCCCCAATTTGAAGGTCTGATGATGGTGACCATCCATGGGAGGCTGCTGCATCTTCTTTTCCTCCCTTTTTTCCGGTTTAACTCCTGCTTCATCGTTTTCTACAGCAAACCTGGCGAGATTTATCCTCAACTGAAATTTCCCCAACCTAACATTCTTTAACCTTCTTTCTAAATCTTTCCAATCCCTCCCACATTTAAAACTGGAAAATCCGAACTTGGAATCGTATTTATCCCTCTTCCTAGCGATGTACACCCCAGCAAGGTCACCATAACTTTTTAGGCAAGAGGAAAGATCCCAAGGCCTACATCCATCAGGAATGTTGGAGATGAAGAACTTGATTATCTTCTCAGATGAACCGCCGCTATTTCTTTTTAGGGTTTTTTTGTTGATGACCTCTTCCCATTCTCCCTCTTCTCTCTCTATAGGACTTTATTTTTTAAATGAGATGTTTGGATCGTAGCTATAGCTTGCAACTTCAAGAGGTATTTGTGTAGTTTTTAAAAATTAAAATCTTCATCTAAACTAAAAGATCCTAAAACGCTACTTCAAGTAGCGTCTCATTTAGGAGTTTTTTTTTCTAAATAAAAGCTAAAACTAGTTGCATGCAAACAAAACTTTTAACATAATAAGAGTTTTTTACTTTTTTTTGTTCAAATTTAAAAAATAAGGCTCTTCAAAAGTTATTTGGAATACATTTGCCAAACATAGCCTTAGTGTTTAAATGCGAGTACATGCAAAGCCTTTATGAAATTCAACTATTGCTTACAAATGGGTCAACAGACTCAAAGGTTCAGTTTTTTCCTAACGCGCCTGGATTTTTGAAGGTGCATTTATGTGTCCGTAGCTAGGCACGCGATGTTTCAGACAGAGTTTTGGCGCCTAGAATCCAGTTTCTACACTGGAATCCCTTGCACTCGCTTAGGCATAGAAGTAAAGCACCACACCACACCAAGCAACTTGTTATGATTTGGAGCCTATCATTTATAAACCCCTTCTAAGTGTGTTCATTCACACACCAATGTGGAACAGATTGCAATCCATTAGTTACACCTTCCACTAAAATGAACACGGACAATATTTCCCGTTTGTTTAGTTAGATGAACATACACGATTATATGTCACATTCATTCATTTACGTTGTCCGTTGTTAATGTTCGTTTACCTGTTTGTAAATTTATATATCATAGGATGTTGTACACACATCCATATGACCATATGTATAGTACTAGCCAAATGCCCGCGCAATGCGGCGGTGAGATGGTGGAGGTAATAGGTCATAGAGTGTGATAGGTCATAGGAGGTGATCGATCATAGGGGGTGATAGGTCATAGGGGTGATCGGTGATGGGGTGATCTACCTGAACGGGCCCGCCCTTAGCCGTACGGGCTCCGCCCTCGGATTTAAAAATTCGTCGAAAGTATATCGAATGACCTCTCTAATGAAAGAGCATGAAATTTTAAGAACACCCATATAATTTTTATAATTTATCGATGTATGGTTTTTGAGATAAAAGATTTTGAATGAATTAGAGGAATAAAATGATTTATGGATGAGAGAAAAAAAAAATGAGAGGTTGAGATTATAGGGTATTATAGGTATATTAGGTGTTGATATTCAAACTAATGGATAAAAAAGAGGGGTAATTTGGGTAGATCAAGCTCTTTTTTAGAAAATGAGTGAGGGTTAGGGGTGTAAGAAATGAACCGGAAAACCGAAAAACCTGTCCGGAAAAACCGAAACCGGAAAAACCGAAACCGAAAAAACCGAAACCGGTTAAAACTGAAAACCGGAAAAACCGAAAACAAAATACCCGATGTGTTACGGTTCGGTTACGGTTTTCAATATTTATTACCCGCGGTTAACCGAACCGAACCGAATTTTGATTATACCTACACATAATCATATATATGTATATTTACACATATATGTATTACATGAATGCATCATTGACATATCTATTTAGTTAATTTTTTGTATTTGTTGTCTAAAATATTAACAATTTTACTAACTTTTTTTCACAATCTATGATTAATTTTGGACATTCGGATATTCTAAGTAATTTTCTTATATATATACTCTTTTTAAGAAAAGTTGTTAACTTTGTTTAAGATATTTATCAAAAATATTAGTAATATCATATAGAAGACATTTTAAGTAGTAAATCATGATACTCTTAAATAGAAACTTGCATTACATAAATATAACGTTAGAAAAAAGTAATTCAAAATTAGATGTAATGTAAATTTATTTATAAAACAAAATATTAATGTAGTTAAATAACTATTAAATACATAGAAAAATTAATTAATACAATGTAAATTGACTATTATAATTGAAAACTTAAACTTTATATTAGCATAACTTTGATAAATGGTTAACCGAAAATAAAACCGAAATTAACCGACTTTTTCGGGTAACCGATTTGCGGGTAACCGAAATTAACGGTTCAAAATTTCTAACTAACCAAACCGAACCGAAACCCGAAAAACGGTTCGAAATTTCTAGCTAACCGAACCGAACCGTTTACAGCCCTAATATCTAGGGTAGTATAATAATATAATACACAATATCATAAATATTGAAAATTATGATAAAATTGTAACTATCAATTAATGAATAAAATAAACGAAAAGGACATTATATATATTTTAAATATTGTATATCTGTGTATAAATGATAATGTTTGTGTTTTTGTGTTTATTTATCTGTTTTAAAGGGTGAAATTAATATTTTCTTAAGAACTATTTGTTCATTGTTTGTTCTCTTATACTAAATGAACGAACATGAGTACAATTTTTTCATTCATTTTATGTGTTCTGGTACGTTCGTTTGTTTGACTAAACTTAAACATCACAAGCTACTTTCGTGTTCGTTTTGCCCCGCCGATCAAATATTAATATCTACACATGGAGACTTGATCGCGATAGACCTTCAGCCAATCAACCTGATTAATTAATCTTTCTACTATTTGCTACCCAGTTTGTGACATAGGATCGAGACGAGAATCTCGATCATCTGTTTGTCAGTTTGTGCATTTCCTATTGATATTTAAAATCTCGTCAAGTGTTGGTTGAACGTCACTGATCCCATTACCTAGTCCATTTTGGGCTATACTCATTTTGGGCTAATTTGATGTTGTTATCCAAAGTTGTTTTTTTAGTAATTTGGAAAAGTCAGTTAGCGCATATTGTATTGTGTTGTATAGGTTATAATAAGTATGCATCTAGTTTAATAATCATTGTATGGACTATGGAGTATCAAGTATGGACCAAATTGTCTGTGCCCAACTCTAGGTAGTAAAGGAAGTGTCGATCATGGAGGAGTGAAAGTTGATAACCTTTATATATTTGATTATTATATCAAGTGAAAACGTTATCAAGAAGTTCATATTACATTATGGTATTACCCAAATAGATCAACCGGCCACGTGGACTATGAGAAGCCTTCTCGTGGTTTACTCACTTTCGACTCTTTGGAGTGACAAATCTGTGAGGATTTCTCTCTAAATTTTTTGGTTGAGTCTTGCATACTGCTAGTTTAGCTAGAGCAAGTATGTCCTGGCCCAAATCAAGCGTTCAGAAAATTTTAGTATTAGAGCGTTGTTCGAAATTCCCAAGATCGAGGGGTGAACATGCTAACCCAAAAATTGATTCATAACCAAATTACCCAAAAAACTAAGCCAAAATTAATCGATCCATTACGAAAACCATCTATCGGTTTTCAGAATTCTATTAACCAAAAGTTTTGGGTCTGTTATAAAATGATGATTTGCATGGGCTTGAGTTATCTAAGGGTATAATGGGCTTTTGCTTAGT
This sequence comes from Erigeron breviscapus, assembly GCA_034093135.1. Taxonomy (NCBI): domain Eukaryota; kingdom Viridiplantae; phylum Streptophyta; class Magnoliopsida; order Asterales; family Asteraceae; genus Erigeron; species Erigeron breviscapus. The sequence goes on along the minus strand of CM067170.1, from coordinate 30,568,757 downwards.
GTATTAATTTTTTTACAGGAACTTATACATGGGCTTGAGTTATCTTAGGTATAATGGACTTTTAATAAAATGCCAACTTAATTCATTGAGGGTCTTTTTTTTATTATTAAAACAAAATATGGTCTGTTTCACTTTTTTGCCTTTCGAGTGAAAGCCATCAGACTCGACTCGCTATTTCACTTCACATCTACATGAAAATGTTTCCGGACAATCATTCTAAAAAAAAAAAAACCTCGAGTCTCAAATGGTCACGAATAAATAATCTTTATACTTACTAGCATGGTGCTCGCACAATCCCACGGCGGTGGTGGTGGGTGGCGGCGACTGATGGTGGTGACGATAAGTAGTGTATGCGATTGATATATATGTAATTAATATAATGGTTAGTATAGTTATTTTAAAGGGACTGGTGGCGTAATTTATCTCATTAAGGATATTTTAGGTATATATATACTAAAAACCTATGTAAATGTACAAGTTTTTTATGCATGAAATGTACAAGTATTTATAGCACATAATAATTTTTACCAATTTTCATTTTAACCCCATAAAGTTTTTATCTTTTAACTTTTGCCCCACATCAAAGTTTTCGTTTTCATTTCCTTGACACTTAATATAATACCCTGAATTTTTAATAAATAAATAATAATATAGAAATAAAATCTGCTAAATGGAATGAAAATGATACTGTTGATATTTATATATATACGACCGAAGTTTTAGGAATTTTAGTTCATCTAAAACTTTGAAACAAATTAAAGAGATAAATGTGATGTAAGTTAAGGATAACCGAGAGCTCCTTTTTATTCGGCCAAATCACTAGGTGTCATGCTAAACTCGTTTATAAACGATTGTCACTCCTAGAGATATTCATTCACATCAATATTAAAAATTCTTTCATAGTGTAAACCACGTAGGTACGTCTCATTCCTTAAATTCATTAAGCCCATGTATACATAATTAATGTATACATAATATATATCAATCAAAATATTAGAAACTTGAGATGGTGATTCGGGTAAACAAAGAAAGCATGGAGATTTGTTTAGGACGTCTAAAGGAAGTTCATAACTAGATCAGTTTCGGGTTTAAAGCGTTCGTTGCTGGTTCGCTTCAAGATCTTTTCGAGTTCGTCTCAATTTAGTTACGAAGCTTGCGTTCTGTGAGATTTGTAAGGGTTGTGGTGGATCGATCGGCTTTAGAATTTTAGACAACTGTTCAGGTACGGATTCTTGTTTATTTAAAACATCAAAATTATGATTTGAATTCCTTGTGCGTTCTATAATTGTACGTATCTGACCTTATTTTTAAGGTTTCCCTTTGATTCTTGTCATAATAGCTCATGCCTACAAATATTTCTTGTATAGTCTTATTTGATTCTATCAATTACTTGCTTCATTGATATGATATATTTGATATGGCATCTTTGTTAGTGCTCTTTGTTATTGTATCCTTAGATTAGCACTATATTTGCTCATTTGCTGTCATGTTATATGTGCCTTTGATATTGTGACAACTTGAATTATTGGTTCCTTTGTTATGAGCTTCTATTTAGCCTTTTGATTATCTACTCTGGGTATGCGGGTTATTAACCACCTATGGGGGTACCATAGGCACGTCATTGTGGCACCGATGGCGCGACACTTCCGTAGCAGTGTGATCGGTTACGGCGTCTCCTCTTCGTTGGCCGTATAATGGTGTTAGGGGGCGTATGGGTTGACCCTAGTTTGTGTTTGTGTTTTGGATTGTGTTTGGGGTTGTGTGCCAACTCCTCATTCACCTTTGGTACATATGGATCTGCAGTCCTATGTACACCTTTCGGCCAATACTTGTTGTATCTAACATACTTGATATGCAAGTGTTGGAATTTCGGCCGGTGTTTGTCATATCTAACATACTTGATATGCAAGCGTCGGAATTTTGGACCCGATTATTCATACCCCTTTGACTTCTCAGTTCAGTTCAGCTAAGTTCTTTGTTTCATTATTAGTATTCGATTATCGTAACCATCTGATTTGTTACTAATTAACTTCTCATTCATTTGTTTTAAAAAGAAAAATTGGTTTATTACATATAACTTGTTTATCAAAAAAATGTATTGCTTGTTTGTATCTACCTTTGTTGTATCCGCGCACTGAGCAATTGGCTCAGCCGTAGTTTTTCTTTTCTTGCGGCAGGTATTAAGAAAGGAAGGAGATATGGACTTTTAACTAGCTTCCGCGCATAATGGGTTTGTTGAAGATCAAGGTTGAGAATTATATTAGGCTATGATGATGATTGTAAAAATATTAAGATAAATTTTGGATAATATTCTTGTATTATTGTTTAGATTCGATCGTGACACTCCATATTTTGGGTTTAGAATTGGGGTGTTACACTTAACTTTTGAGTTCTCATGTTTTTATCAAAGCTTTCACACAGTTACTGTTTTACTTATAATTTTTATCCGTCTTTTTATATATCTAATGTTTTTAATATATAATTACTTTCATGATCGTTATGCCTTACGTTCATGTAACATTTAAAGCGTTTATATATCGCATAATAATTTTCAACATGTTTCATTTTAATCCCCTAAGGTTTCTATCTTTTAATTTTTGCCCCACAACAAAGTTTTCATTTTCATTTTCTTGACACTTAACTTTTAGGTGCTCATGTTTTCATCAAACAACTTTCACACAATTACGGTCTTACTTTTAAACATGTGATTTTGATTATTTTCATCCGTCTTTTTATATATAACTTCATCGTTACGTCTTACATTCATATAACATTTAAAACATTAATATAGTTATTCTTTATGTTTTTATACATCTTATTATTTTTTTACATTTTTTTATTGTTATTACTATATGTTTAGTTGTCATTTACGGAGTATAAAATTTGGTTTAATATTTGATATAAATTTGGTATAAAATATTGTCGTGTAAAAAGTGTGTTCCGCGGCAACGCGCCAGTAAAAAACTAGTATATATCTATTTTCACGTTGTGATTGGAATAACTTGTTAGGTACCAATTGGCATTGGTACGTTTCACGTCACATGCAAAAAATATAATATAATAAAAATTTATATTAGAAGAGAATATAACTCAAAGGTCAACAACCTGCCCTGTATTGTGTGTATAACAAAATGAATTTAGATGTTTTTAAATGAATTTATGTTGTATTGTGTGTATAAAATGAATTGCGAAGCAAAATTGCTAATCGGATGTGGACGTACCACGCTACGTACTGTGTTGAGCATTAACGTGAGAAATCAAATAATATGATGTGGTAATGATCCTCAGAAATTGTGGGCTCTATGTAAAAACAAGAAACTCGTACATCTATTACTCCAAACGTTCAAAATTAAATGAAGTTCACTCAGTTGGTGGATGGATCCTTTCTTTTCTTCACAATTTTTGAATTTGACTCTCTCGAAACACAAGTTTATGAAATTTTTTTCTCAATATTAGTAATAGCTCCTGAATATCTAGTGGGCCGGATTGTATGCTAGACTGACCTATTTTATGGTCCGGTGTTATCTGAAAGTTGATTCTCTAACTGACTTTTAAAAAAAAACATTGTCTTTGTTAAAGTCAAAATTATAAAAGCCAGCTACGTACAATCGTTAGGATCGGTTTTTCCCATATGCATTGGATCCACTAAACATGGCAAACAAATTAGGCAGAGAGGAACCAAATGGTTTCGTACTTTCGCCTTTGGTTTAGGCATGAGCAAAAGGACCGGAAACCCGAGAACCGACACTGACAGGACCCGGAACCGACCCGGACCGGACCGACCGAGCCACAAACGGTCCGGTCTTCGGTCTAGGATTTCATTGATATATCGGGTTCGGTCCGGTTCGGTCCAAAACCCGGGAAAAGCCGGTCCAGGACCGAAACCCGACTCCAATGGGCTTTCATTGATATAATGGGCTTATGAATTTATTTATAATGGGCTTTGATCAGTTCTTTAGTCCAAGACTCCAAGTCCAACCGTCCATATACTAAAAAAAAGTAAAAGGAACGTGCTTCTATTTGGTGAATTGGTTCAGTTTCAGTAACTAGTTTTTTAATTTACATAATATCACTATATTACACATGGGTTTGATATGGTGATGTCTTATGACCGAAAACCGGAGATCATGAATGATGAATTTGAACAAATGGTTAAGGCTAAAGTGGATGTAGTTGAGAAGGCCTTTGGGGATTTGTTTGCTAAATACAAAGAGAAGTTTGATACTTTGGATGGAAGAAATGTATCAAAGAAATCTTCAAATGAAGTTGCTCCAAGTCAAACTAAAAACTCGGTTGTGAATGCTTTTTTGGTTGGAAGGGGTGGTGGCTCATATAAAATTTCAACCGAGTTAGATAAGTATCTAAATGAGCCACGTGACGAACTTCATCCCGGGTTTGATGTCCTTCTTTGGTGGAAACTCAATGGTCCAAGGTTCCCAATTTTAGCAAGGATGGCTAAAGGTACTTCTATATTTCTATTTAATTTTTATTGTGATGATTGTATACTTTTTTAGTTTATAATTTCTATAATTCTATGTATGTTGTAGATATATTACCAATACAAGTGTCTACCGTTGCTAGTGAATCCGCATTTAGTACGGGTGGTCGTATATTGGATCCCTATAGGACTAGGTTGGCCACATCTTTAGTGGAGGCATTGATATGCACTCAAGATTGGGTGAAAAACAAGATGGTGGTTAAGATCGATGATGAAGGTGTGGATTTAGAAAAAGATGAAGACGTTGTAAGAGGTAATTTCAATCAATATCAATATTTGAACTTACATATATGTGTCTTTTATCAATTTGTTTGTGTTTATGTTTGTAGATATGGAAGCGGAAGTTAGGATGATCATAACAACTTGATGATGAAGATATGGGTATTGTGACAACTCGTAATTTATTAACAACGGGTTAGTCCTAATCTCGATCATTAATATAATTTCGTCTAATTTAGAGATTATGACGTAGAAATTATTAGTTAATTGAACATTTGATATGGTTCAATTAGACGTATCCTTATGACGTAGACTATTAGCTATTTAGACGGAATGCCGAGTCTTAAAATAACTTTAAATGAGATATTTAAAGGTTATGAATTTTTGCACAGTAATTAGACTGTCTAAACTTAATATTTCTAAAGTTAGTTTGATAAAGTTGTATTTACTTGTCTTAACTAAAATAAGACGAAGGAAAATACCTTTACTTTACATTTTAACCTTTTGGTCAAACGGTATTTAATCGTAAGCATTTTACTAAATTTAGGGATACAAAATATCCCAAATGAGCCACATGGGCTGGAAAATGAAATGAGTGGCAGGGAGTAAAACACCCCCCCCCCCCTTCCCTCCTTTCTTTCTTTTTGATCGACCCAAAACACCACACACAAACACAAAACACACCACACATATCACCAACACTCTCAAGGAGCAAACTCTCTCAATCTCTTATCATCATCAAAAATCTAGTTTTTGGAAAAGGAAGGATTGAAAGATCTTAAGGCTATATCATTTGAAGTTATATCATCATCTTCATCTACATATTCTTCAACTATCTTCAAGAACATCAATTTTTGGTAAGTCTAAATCATCCCTTTTGCGCCTATTTATGTTTACTTACTCTTTTCTAGTCATTTCGAGTTTTTACATGGCCTAAAACAACTTAAAATGGAATTAGGGTTTAAATAGGGTTTTGGTTTGATTTGATCGTTTCGGAAGATTCGATGATGTTATGGATGAAATTATGGGTTGGGTTATGCGTATTTATGGTTTATAATGTTTAGTTATGCTTCAAAATGGGTTACAAGCTCCTACAAATCGTTTTGGATTGATTTGGGTCGAGTTTGAAGGGTTTTGGGTTTGGTTTTCCTGCATAAACTGCAGCTGCTGCTTCTGGTTCAGAATTGGGCCACTGCGGCGCAGTGGCATGGGCTAGCCCCACTGCGGCGCAGTGGCTAGAGCCTGTTTGTTCGTGGTTAGCTCACTGCGCGCAGTGAGCTTGGCAATGGCTCACTGCGGCGCAGTGGATACCAACTGTAAAATTTTGCGCGTCAATTTTCAAATGTTAATAACTTTTGATCCGTGACTCCAATTAAGTCTTATGACCTATCGTTGGAATCGTAAGAGAGTCTAGTTTCTAGTAATAACACTCTTCTTGTATGAAAATTCTCTCATTTCAAAAAGGGTCAAGTCGAATGCGTCTTGTTCACACTCATTTAAGTTGTAAATGTGTTTAGGGACTTATGACTTGACTTAATCGTACTAAATCAACTTGTTTGAGGTTATAGGGTTGACATTATGGTATTTTATACAACTTTTAAATGACTATGTCATTTATTTTACCAACTAAAGGTAAACAAAACGAAAGTTTGAAACACGTTCTCGGTTATGGCATTCTAGGGTCTATAGCTAAGTAGTTGTACGTAGGATACTCATCGTCAAGAGATTTGATCCTCATTATTGGTAATGGTATTATAGGTTTTGGATAACGTGGAGAACTGATTGTTGAATCTTCTCGAGCTACTTTGCACCTTTTAGCACTAGATCGCTAAGGTGAGTTTATGGCGCCCTTTTCCTTTTACTTTGGGCCTGAAAAGCATGTGTTATTGTATACACGATTTGTTAAATAAATGATTGTTTTGTAAGTATGCCATGTGATTTGGATGCTTAGATCATTTGAAGTAAATTTGCCATGTTAGAGGCTGTGAAAATGTGTATACGTGTCATTTATTAAATGTTGGATAAAATGACGTTGAATTGCCGTGTGATGGCTGATTATAATGTTTAGTTATGCTTCAAAATGGGTTACAAGCTCCTACAAATCGTTTTGGATTGATTTGGGTCGAGTTTGAAGGGTTTTGGGTTTGGTTTTCCTGCATAAACTGCAGCTGCTGCTTCTGGTTCAGAATTGGGCCACTGCGGCGCAGTGGCATGGGCTAGCCCCACTGCGGCGCAGTGGCTAGGGCCTGCTGCGGCGCAGTGGCTGGCTAGCCCACTGCGGCGCAGTGGCTGGGCTAGCCACTGCGGCGCAGTGGCTGGGCTAGCCACTGCGGCGCAGTGGCTGGGCTAGCCACTGCGGCGCAGTGGCTGGGCTAGCCACTGCGGCGCAGTGGCTGGGCTAGCCACTGCGGCGCAGTGGCATGGGCTAGCCCCACTGCGGCGCAGTGGCTGGGCTAGCCACTGCGGCGCAGTGGCTGGGCTAGCCCACTGCGGCGCAGTGGCTGGGCTAGCCCCACTGCGGCGCAGTGGCTGGGCTAGCCACTGCGGCGCAGTGAGCTGGCTCACTGCGGCGCAGTGGATACCAACTGTAAAATTTTGCGCGTCAATTTTCAAATGTTAATAACTTTTGATCCGTGACTCCAATTAAGTCTTATGACCTATCGTTGGAATCGTAAGAGAGTCTAGTTTCTAGTAATAACACTCTTCTTGTATGAAAATTCTCTCATTTCAAAAAGGGTCAAGTCGAATGCGTCTTGTTCACACTCATTTAAGTTGTAAATGTGTTTAGGGACTTATGACTTGACTTAATCGTACTAAATCAACTTGTTTGAGGTTATAGGGTTGACATTATGGTATTTTATACAACTTTTAAATGACTATGTCATTTATTTTACCAACTAAAGGTAAACAAAACGAAAGTTTGAAACACGTTCTCGGTTATGGCATTCTAGGGTCTATAGCTAAGTAGTTGTACGTAGGATACTCATCGTCAAGAGATTTGATCCTCATTATTGGTAATGGTATTATAGGTTTTGGATAACGTGGAGAACTGATTGTTGAATCTTCTCGAGCTACTTTGCACCTTTTAGCACTAGATCGCTAAGGTGAGTTTATGGCGCCCTTTTCCTTTTACTTTGGGCCTGAAAAGCATGTGTTATTGTATACACGATTTGTTAAATAAATGATTGTTTTGTAAGTATGCCATGTGATTTGGATGCTTAGATCATTTGAAGTAAATTTGCCATGTTAGAGGCTGTGAAAATGTGTATACGTGTCATTTATTAAATGTTGGATAAAATGACGTTGAATTGCCGTGTGATGGCTGATTAAAATGTTTCTTTGTGTTTGACGAACTAAAATGTTGTCCCTGTAGTTATCATTGTTATGGGACCCTAGTGGTCGTGTTGTCAGACTTAGTTCTTGACTGTCTTGTTATGAAATATTATCAAGTGTTGGATTCTGATTGTCTTGTTGAAAATAACTACAAGTCATTGTGTGCTCACAATGACGAATAAACTTGGTCAAACATTCTGTAAACTCACCAACTATTTCGATAGTTGATCCTCTCAAATTCATGCTTTTCAGGTAACCAACAGTAAGTATTGGAAGCGTATATGACTTCGTGAAGCCATCTTTTGAACATTGGACGTACAATTAGCGTCAGACCTCTGAGGACTATCGTTTTATTAGTCCTAATTGTACTTAGTTGTCCAAATGTTATTATTGTATTAGGTGGACCCATTTCCAATTGAGGATAGTTTGTATCCGTGTATTGGGATCCACATCTGAACGATTATACTTGTAATAGACTTGTATTTGGATTAATAGATGTAATCTCTATTTACCTTCTGATAAGTACGCAATTATTTGTTAACCCTATATTTCCGCTATAATGGGGTGTGACAAAAATTGGTATCAGAGACAAGGTTATAGTGAATACGGAGTTATTCCTCGTGAATAACTCAATCTATAGCCATGGTCGCTTCAAATAAGAAATCTAAGTCTTTAAGGTTTAGGATAGTTATCTCGAGAGTTATACTATTTGTCAATAATTAGACCTAACCCGATCAACTACGTCCCGATTATGTAAAATAGTATAAGGCTCGAAATAAATATCTTAAATTGTGTATATACGTGTTAGTTGAATTATATTCACAACATACTGTAAATGTGGTGGGAAGGCTGCGGGTGACCCTATACATAAGCATTGAAGGTATGTTAGGAATAGAAACTCAACTCGTATGTGTATACATAAGGTTTATATACGTGATAGTTTAGATTATATTAACAACATATTGAAAATGTGGTGGGAAGGCTGCGGGTGACCCTATATATAAGCATTGGAGATATGTTGCTAATAGAAACCCAAACCGAATGTGTATAATCTAGACAAAGATCTCTTTGAAACTCTTGTTGCGTACTGTCTCATTCAATTGATTCGAATTGTCTTATCCATCAGACTTATATGGATTCTTTGACTATCCTTTCAGAATAGTCATGTCGGACGGAGTTAGCTCTAATGCTGTTGTACCTAGTACACCTCCAGTTCCAGTTGTGGCAAACTCCATTCCTTGTGTTCCTGACTCATATGAAGAGGAACCTATGGAGGAATCGGGTAATGAATCTCGCCCTATCAATTTGATATCAACATCCAGCGAATCTGGAGGTGAACATATGTCTATCCATGTTCAATCATCTGTAACACCGGTATCTCCATATCAGAGGAGGACTACCGAGGGAACTCGTATACCTTATGCTCCTAGAGACCCTTATGCTCCTGGTCCTTCTGCACCAGTTCAGGGCAACTGTGGACTTGGTCTTTCATTCTTTCAGGGAGATCTGTATGCTGCGGGTCCCTCCAGAGTGCCTGTCTACAATCCAAGTGTCGTTAGGCCAGTTGCATCTGCAGCTGATAGGTCGGAATATTATCGCCGATAATTGTCAAGGATGAACAATTCCCTCATCTGTACAAGGGAGAATGTAGAGAATCAAGCTCAGGCGATGACTGGAGCTTATCATCAGGCGGCTGAGGCTATGACTGTTGCTAGGGAAGGGAAGGAAGCTATTGGGAGGATGATCTGGATACTATCAGTCGTGGTAGTCTTGGTGGTGGCGTTGCTTGTTGTAGTTCTTTTCAGGATGTAATCAGTAGTGGTAGTAGTAACGTATTGTAAGCCTTAGAACGAATGACAACTCGTACTTCTGTATTTGAGTTGTAATCTTTTTGGTGGATGTATTTCCCACGTATTTCGGATAGTATTGTTCTGACTGTGTAATGTATCATTGTGGATGTTGTTCCCACATGATTTGGATTGTGGATGTAGTTTTCCCACAAGATTTTGGAAATGTACAAGTCAGACTATGTAAAAAGTTTTAAGTATAAATGAAATATGATCGTTCTTTGGCTTACCTACTTGTTCAGGCTACATTACTTGCTCATTTCAATTCTAGAAATGTAGTGAACTATATTTCTTGTCTTGTTTAGTTAATGAGTTCAAGTAAGTCGATAATTTGCGACGTGTGTTTAATGCCCTCTTATATCTTGAAAAGCTACATTCTGTGTTATTCTTACGAGAAAACCTCTAAATTACATCTTGTTCATATCAAGGATAGATGGCTCCCAAGACGAAAAGTAAGATCCCAAAAAAGGCTCCAGTTAAGAAAGCTGCTCCAAGGAGAGTTACTCGATCAACTCCTTTGAATACTGAAGCTGAACAGGAAGGACCTGTGATTCAGCAAAGACAGGAAGCTGCTACTGTCCAGGTGAATACTGGCCCTGGACCTACCCCAAATACTGGTGGGGAAAATAATATGGCAGCATTTGTGACACAACAACTGTTGGCTGCTATGCCTACTTTAGTCGCACAGATTACGGCAAGCATGAACGCCAATAATAACCATCATGCTGACAACAGTAACAATGTCGAGCCTACTGCTGAACAAATTATTCCTCGAGTGCATCTGCACGGGAATGACTACAAGACCTTCACTTATTGTAAACCAAAAGAATTTAATGGTACCGAGGGTCCGGTAGGTCTAATCAACTGGTTAGAGAGTATAGAGGCGGTGCTTCATATCAGCCGTTGTGCTGAAGAAAACAAAGTGGAATATGCTTCCACTCAATTTCAGAAGCACGCTCTGTCATGGTGGAACGAGCAGATTAGGACTCGTGGCCGAGAGCCGGCATATAGCATACCTTGGTTGAACTTTAAAAGGATGCTCATGGAAAAGTACTGCCCGCGGGAGGAAGTACAGAAAATGGAGGGTGAATTCTGGAATCATACCATGATTGGATTAGACAACGAGAGATACACTACTCGTTTTCATGAACTGACAAGGCTAGTTCCTCGTATGGTGGATACAGAGGAGAAGTTAGTTGAAAGGTACTGTTATGGATTGTCACCTGATATCTGAAGGTTAGTAGCCACTTTTAATCCCTTGACTCTTCAAGCGGCAGTAAGTGCAACCAATCGTATGGTGATAGATTTGAAAAGAACCACCGGTTCTTCTGTTGGAACAGAGGTGATCAAGAGAAGGACTGACCAAGCCTCCGGTAGTGGATTTGGCAATGGTGGAAATGGAAAAAGGTTTAAGGCTGCCAGAAACTTTGCAGTGGTTCCCCAGAATATTAATAGAAACCCTGACGCAGACAAAAGATGTAACAGGTGTGGCATGCGTCATATAGGAAATTGTCCTATTTGCCACCGTTGTAAAAAGGCGGGACATTTGGCAAAGAATTGTAGGGAGAAAGTATCAAATCAATGCTACGAGTGTGGGAGTGAAACTCATTTCCGACCAGCGTGTCCAAGACTTAATCAAGCCCCGAACAACAATGCCATAGTTCCCGTGAGGAACAATGCGGGGAACAATCAAGCTAGGAATCAAGGAGGACAAGGCAGAGGTCGAGTGTTTGCTTTGGATGCTGCTGATGCACGACGTGATCCCAACGTTGTGATAGGTACATTCATACTCAATAATCATTACGTATTTGTGCTATTCGACTCTGGTGCTGATAAAAGTTTCATATCCTTAGAATTTAAGTCTCGTTTTGGCATAATAGCTATCCCCATGAAAGACACTTATATTGTTGAATATGCAAACGGTCAGAAGTATATTGCTAAAGATCATTTAGTAAATTGCAATTTGATATTGGCCAGTGAAACTTTTAAAATTGACCTAATTCCTATAGAACTAAGTAGTTTTGATGTAATCATTGGTATGGACTGGTTATCTAAAGTTAGAGCTGATATAAGTTGTTATGAGAAGATTGTTAGAATACCCCTACCGAAAGGCGAAACCCTAGTAGTGCAAGGAGACAAATCAGGAAAGAAATTGATCTTAGTATCGGCGATAAAAGCAAATAAGTATTTACAAAAAGAACACCCTGCTTTCTTAGCATTAGTAGTAGAAAGAAAATCAAAGGATAAAGACATGAAAGATATTCCAGTAGTTAGAGATTTTCCAGAGGTGTTTCCTGAAGATTTGATGGGACTTCCACCTCACAGGCCAGTTGAGTTTGGAATAGATTTGGTCCCTGGAACTGCACCCGTGGCCAAGGCACCCTATCGTCTTGCGCCATCAGAAATGCAAGAATTGTCCGAACAACTTCAAGAGTTGTTAGCTAAAGGACTAATTCGTCCAAGTTCATCACCTTGGGGAGCTCCTATCCTATTTGTGAAGAAGAAAGACGGCTCTATGCGTATGTGTATTGATTACAGAGAACTGAACAAGTTGACTGTCAAGAACAGGTACCCTTTACCTCGTATTGATGACTTGTTTGACCAATTGGAAGGTGCATCACACTTTTCCAAGATTGATCTCAGATCTGGGTATCATCAACTCAGAGTCAGAGAGACGGACATTCCTAAAACAGCCTTCAGAACTCGTTACGGACATTATGAGTTTTTGGTTATGCCGTTTGGCTTAACCAATGCACCTGCTGTGTTCATGGACTTAATGAATCGAGTATGTCGACCGTATCTTGACAAGTTTGTCATTGTATTCATTGACGACATACTGATATACTCAAGGAATAAAGACGAACATGAAGGTCATCTGAGAACCATTCTGCAACTGCTCAAGGATCAAAAGTTGTACGCGAAATTCTCAAAATGTGAATTTTGGATTAGGGAAGTACACTTCTTGGGTCATGTAGTGAACAGGGATGGGATCCACGTAGATCCATCTAAGATTGAAGCAATAAAGAAGTGGGAAGCCCCTAAGACTCCGACAGAAATCCGCCAGTTTCTTGGATTGGCTGGATATTATAGGAGATTTATTGAGAACTTCTCAAAGGTTGCTCAACCTTTGACGTTGTTAACTCAAAAGGCCAAGGAATTTATTTGGCAGGATGCCCAGGAAGAAGCATTTCAAACGTTGAAAGACAAGCTATGTAATGCTCCTATTTTAGCTTTACCGAATGGAATTGAAAACTTCGTGGTATACTGTGACGCATCACATCAGGGAATGGGATGTGTGCTTATGCAGGAGGGTAAGGTCATTGCTTACGCTTCCAGACAACTCAAAACCCACGAAAGGAATTACACAACCCACGATCTTGAACTCGGAGCGGTTGTTTTTGCCTTAAAGATTTGGAGGCACTATTTGTATGGTACCAAGTGTACGGTATTCACAGATCACAAAAGTCTTCAGCATATCTTCGATCAGAAAATGCTGAATATGAGACAAAGGCGATGGGTAGAATTACTCAGTGATTATGATTGTGAACTCAAATATCATCCCGGTAAAGCAAATGTTGTTGCTGACGCGCTAAGTCGAAAAGATAGAATTTCACTATCTGTCATAACAAGAGCAAGTTCTTACCTTGGCTCATCATTAAGGGATAGAGTTTTAGATGATCAGAATGAGGCCTTACAACCAGGGCGTATCGAGAAGGAAGCATTGTGGAATGCCGAACGGTTATTTGAATTGGATGGCAATGGGATCCGACATGTCAAGGGCAGAGTGTGGATTCCCAAGTATAATGGACTTAGAGAACTCTTGATGAACGAGAGTCATCGATCTAAGTATTCAATCCATCCTGGTGCTGACAAAATGTACCATGGGTTAAAGGATTTTTATTGGTGGCCTGGTATGAAAAGAGATATCGCCACGTATGTTTCAAAGTGTTTAAATTGTTCAATGGTTAAGGCAGAGCACCAAAAGCCTTCTGGGCTGCTCCAGCAACCCCAAATTCCTGACTGGAAATGGGAACAGATTACTATGGACTTCATTATGAAGTTACCTCGAACCTTGAAGGGTTACGATACTATTTGGGTCATTGTTGACCGATTGACGAAGTCTGCACACTTCATTCCCATACGGGAGAATTGGAAAATAAAGAAATTGTCTCAATTGTATATTGAGAAGATCGTGTCACTTCATGGCGTTCCTGTGTCTATTATCTCGGATCGTGATGGTCGTTTTACTTCTCAATCATGGAGATATTTTCAAGACGCTTTGGGCACTCAGTTGAAATTGAGTACGGCTTACCATCCACAGACGGACGGGCAAAGTGAGCGTACCATTCAGACGTTAGAAGACATGCTTCGGGCATGTGTTATCGATTTCAAAGGTAGCTGGGATACCTTTTTGCCGTTAGCTGAATTTTCATATAATAACAGCTATCACACAAGCATAAAGTGTGCGCCTTTTGAAGCTTTGTATGGGCGGAAATGTAGATCGCCTGTTTGTTGGCTTGATACTGGTGAGCGTCGTTTGTACAAGTATGGACTGGTTCAGAAGACTACTGACCAGATTGTTGAAATTAGGGCACGGCTGAAGGCGGCTCAGGATCGCCAGAAGAGCTATGCAGATCGTAGAAGGAAACCCCTTGAGTTTCAAGTGGGTGATAAAGTTATGTTGAAAGTGTCACCTTGGAAAGGCACTGCACGCTTTGGCGTGAGAGGAAAACTTAGTCCCCGTTATATCGGACCATTCGAAATTGTTCGAAGGATTGGTTCCGTGGCTTATAAGCTCAATTTACCCCAGGAGCTTGAACATGTTCATCCCTCATTTCATATATCGAATCTAAAGAAATGTTTAACTGATGAAACATTGGTTGTACCTGTGGAAGAGTTGCAAGTGAATGACTCTCTTCAATTTGTAGAGGAGCCTGTTGAAATTTTAGACCAACAGCTCAAACAGCTTAGACGAAGTCGTATCAAGTTGGTCAGAGTTCGTTGGAACTCAAAACACGGACCAGACTCGACTTGGGAACGTGAGGACTATATGAGGGATAAGTATCCTCATCTTTTTACTAAGCAAGACTTGATTTCGGGACGAAATCCTTAGAAGTCGGGGATGCTGTGACAACTCGTAATTTATTAACAACGGGTTAGTCCTAATCTCGATCATTAATATAATTTCGTCTAATTTAGAGATTATGACGTAGAAATTATTAGTTAATTGAACATTTGATATGGTTCAATTAGACGTATCCTTATGACGTAGACTATTAGCTATTTAGACGGAATGCCGAGTCTTAAAATAACTTTAAATGAGATATTTAAAGGTTATGAATTTTTGCACAGTAATTAGACTGTCTAAACTTAATATTTCTAAAGTTAGTTTGATAAAGTTTTATTTACTTGTCTTAACTAAAATAAGACGAAGGAAAATACCTTTACTTTACATTTTAACCTTTTGGTCAAACGGTATTTAATCGTAAGCATTTTACTAAATTTAGGGATACAAAATATCCCAAATGAGCCACATGGGCTGGAAAATGAAATGAGTGGCAGGGAGTAAAACACCCCCCCCCCCCTTCCCTCCTTTCTTTCTTTTTGATCGACCCAAAACACCACACACAAACACAAAACACACCACACATATCACCAACACTCTCAAGGAGCAAACTCTCTCAATCTCTTATCATCATCAAAAATCTAGTTTTTGGAAAAGGAAGGATTGAAAGATCTTAAGGCTATATCATTTGAAGTTATATCATCATCTTCATCTACATATTCTTCAACTATCTTCAAGAACATCAATTTTTGGTAAGTCTAAATCATCCCTTTTGCGCCTATTTATGTTTACTTACTCTTTTCTAGTCATTTCGAGTTTTTACATGGCCTAAAACAACTTAAAATGGAATTAGGGTTTAAATAGGGTTTTGGTTTGATTTGATCGTTTCGGAAGATTCGATGATGTTATGGATGAAATTATGGGTTGGGTTATGCGTATTTATGGTTTATAATGTTTAGTTATGCTTCAAAATGGGTTACAAGCTCCTACAAATCGTTTTGGATTGATTTGGGTCGAGTTTGAAGGGTTTTGGGTTTGGTTTTCCTGCATAAACTGCAGCTGCTGCTTCTGGTTCAGAATTGGGCCACTGCGGCGCAGTGGCATGGGCTAGCCACTGCGGCGCAGTGGCTAGAGCCTGTTTGTTCGTGGTTAGCTCACTGCGGCGCAGTGAGCTTGGCAATGGCTCACTGCGGCGCAGTGGATACCAACTGTAAAATTTTGCGCGTCAATTTTCAAATGTTAATAACTTTTGATCCGTGACTCCAATTAAGTCTTATGACCTATCGTTGGAATCGTAAGAGAGTCTAGTTTCTAGTAATAACACTCTTCTTGTATGAAAATTCTCTCATTTCAAAAAGGGTCAAGTCGAATGCGTCTTGTTCACACTCATTTAAGTTGTAAATGTGTTTAGGGACTTATGACTTGACTTAATCGTACTAAATCAACTTGTTTGAGGTTATAGGGTTGACATTATGGTATTTTATACAACTTTTAAATGACTATGTCATTTATTTTACCAACTAAAGGTAAACAAAACGAAAGTTTGAAACACGTTCTCGGTTATGGCATTCTAGGGTCTATAGCTAAGTAGTTGTACGTAGGATACTCGTCGTCAAGAGATTTGATCCTCATTATTGGTAATGGTATTATAGGTTTTGGATAACGTGGAGAACTGATTGTTGAATCTTCTCGAGCTACTTTGCACCTTTTAGCACTAGATCGCTAAGGTGAGTTTATGGCGCCCTTTTCCTTTTACTTTGGGCCTGAAAAGCATGTGTTATTGTATACACGATTTGTTAAATAAATGATTGTTTTGTAAGTATGCCATGTGATTTGGATGCTTAGATCATTTGAAGTAAATTTGCCATGTTAGAGGCTGTGAAAATGTGTATACGTGTCATTTATTAAATGTTGGATAAAATGACGTTGAATTGCCGTGTGATGGCTGATTAAAATGTTTCTTTGTGTTTGACGAACTAAAATGTTGTCCCTGTAGTTATCATTGTTATGGGACCCTAGTGGTCGTGTTGTCAGACTTAGTTCTTGACTGTCTTGTTTAGGGTCCGCACCCACTAGTAGAAGGAAATCTTGTGCGAGGCATGTTGACTGATACTGTCGGATGTTGTTTCCCGGCTGTCATATGCTAGTCATAAACATTGTTGTGGTGCGCACCCCATTTTAGAGGGAAATCCTGTGCGAAGCAATGTAGCATAGTGACTGATACTGTCGGACTTGGCTTCCGGCTGTCATATGCTTTAGTCGGACTTAGACCCCGGCTGTCTTGTTATGAAATATTATCAAGTGTTGGATTCTGATTGTCTTGTTGAAAATAACTACAAGTCATTGTGTGCTCACAATGACGAATAAACTTGGTCAAACATTCTGTAAACTCACCAACTATTTCGATAGTTGATCCTCTCAAATTTCATGCTTTTCAGGTAACCAACAGTAAGTATTGGAAGCGTATATGACTTCGTGAAGCCATCTTTTGAACATTGGACGTACAATTAGCGTCAGACCTCTGAGGACTATCGTTTTATTAGTCCTAATTGTACTTAGTTGTCCAAATGTTATTATTGTATTAGGTGGACCCATTTCCAATTGAGGATAGTTTGTATCCGTGTATTGGGATCCACATCTGAACGATTATACTTGTAATAGACTTGTATTTGGATTAATAGATGTAATCTCTATTTACCTTCTGATAAGTACGCAATTATTTGTTAACCCTATATTTCCGCTATAATGGGGTGTGACAGGTATAACTATACATCTCTTTTGTTGCACTACATTGTTGCACTATATTTTTGACAATTTGATGTAGTTTAGTGATGTAGTGCATGAACTTATTATGTATTTTTGGCTACTGCGAATCTGTTGCACAACTTGCACTATATTATATAGTATTGTAGTTTAGTACTTTAGAAGGATTTGTAACTGTGGCTACTGTGAAAGTGTGAATATGTGATCATGTGAACTTTGATCATTTCTTTTGGGCTACTGTAATAGTGTAATGTTAATGAAGTATCATGTGAAATTGTGAACTGTGAAGTATCATTTCTTTTGTATATTGTAATTGAAGGCTACTGGCGTTGGTATGTTATATATATTGATAATATGCATGTATTGAATTATAGCAGGTTTTTGCAATGCATGAAATGAGCCCAGCAGGTTTTTTGGTTTGGATTCACTAGCCCCGCAGGTTTTTTTCGTTGGCCCAACTGGTATTTGTCTTTAGCCCAGCAGGAAAAAGCCCATCTTTTATTGTATTTCGGTCTGACCCAAAAATAACCGAACCGACCCGGGCTAACCCGGACCCGGACCGGACCGCCCGAGCAGGTATCGGGCCGGTCTTCGGTCTTTGTTTTTCTGCCACTTCGGTCTTCGGTCCACATCGGTCCGGTCCGGTTCGATCTTTTGACCGTGCTCATGCTTACTTTGGTTTGATGAGTTCTATAAACTATAATCATTTGTGGATAATCCTTGGGTTAGGTACCAATTTGCATTTGAGGTATTCACATCACACGCAATATAATATATGCAAAAAAATAATATAACTCATGGTCAACATGGGCCACTCTCCCTCACCCGAGGACTTTTTGTAACACGCGAATTAAAGGTGGGAATATCAAGTCGTACGAGTATGATCCGAAAGAAATCATGTTATTTAAAGCTAGAAATGTAAGTAATCTAGAAAAATACTACTATAAATGATTTATAGACTCGCTATGCAGACTTTAAAAAAAAAAAGTAATCACGAGTTTAAATCTGTTCTCAATTCCATAGGAATCTTAAAACATCTTATCATTGTCTATTTGTTTGGAATTGATATATCCTTATTGAACATGGATTTAAAACACCACAGGTCAGATCGAGGTCTTCCATGATCTAAATCATTTTCTAGACAAATTTAAATTCTTTATGAAATTATTCTAAACAATGATGAGGCATAGAAGTTGAATAACTCATTATTACCTATTTTTAATTTTCAATTTATAATTTTATCTACGTCATATTATATCGTAAGCACTCGAGATTCATAAAGCTATGAGGAGGGGTGGGGGCAAATGGGGCTTCCCACATGGGGGGACTTCCGCCATGTGGCGGAGGCTCCCTTCAAGAGTTGCCCTCCTTTTTGTGGGAGTGAGGCTCCTCTTTGGGGAAGCCCTCCCCTTTTTTTATTATTTTTTTTTTTTTTTTTTGTTTTTTTTGTTTTATAAATGTATATATAAAAAACATATACTAAAATATAAAAAACACATCAAACACTTTATTTCAAATAAAAAACACACAACACAACTAAAAATTATTCCAAACATCACACAATATAACTAAAAAACACACAACACAACTAAACGATTAATTATTTCTAAATTTCGGATTGTCTCGTACCAATTCCCACTCCTCCAAGTATTGAAAACCGTTGTGTCGAGATACCGCATTGTACTCGGTCAAAGCCCTTGCAACCATTGCATCGTGTCCATCGTCGTGACCTTGGTTCACACGGTTGAACATCATATCGAATACGTGAATGCTTGTGCGCATGCGGCGCCATTTAGCGGCCACCGCATCGGAATCTCGATATGTCGATGGTTGGTTTTCATATGTGAGAAAAATACGGGTTACTTTCGTCCAGAACGTAAGATCCTTTTGATAGTTCCCCCACAACGGGTCGTTTGACACCTCGACCCAAGCTCGTGCCAAACTTATTTCTTCGGATCGGGTCCAAACTCGTGCCATTTGAATTTGGAGTAGAAAATATAAAAGAGTTTGTATAATATATAGAGAGAAATATAGGAAGAGAGGGTTTTAGTTTGTATAAAATGAATGAGGAGTGTGTATATATATATAAAGATTTAAAGAAAAAATTAAAAAGGGTGGTCAACTAGCCGTTAACGGCTTGATTTTTTTTGAAATTCGAAATCAATGTGGCGATGAATATTGATCGGCTGGGCAAGTTTTTTGCATTTGCCGCCCCTCGGGGCGGAGAAGGGGGCGGCGGGGGGCGTCGTCGGGGTGTTTATCCCCTCACTCCGAACAGCCTAATTGTATGTCATATTAAATTAAGGACAACGTGTTATATAGAGTAAGATAATAACAAGTGCCTTTCATAAGGAACCTCCACCTTTGACCATCAGAAATAACGTATTTTGGCTAGCTCCACCTCCATGACCCGTTCGTCGCCCACCATATATATATATATATATATAATCTTGATTTATTATCTCTCTTAATATACAAACACATGCAAATACACCTCACCACACTATTCAAATCTTTAACAAGTCTATTGTCATTGTCAACTACATCATATATCTCTAGCTTCAATCAAAACCCAGCTCATTTGTATAACTCTAACTACAAATCAACATAAAAAAACCAGAAAATTGAAAGAAAAAAAAAGCTAAGAAATGTCATTATCTATGTCACGATTTATCGGTGCTTCTTCCATTTCGACACTTCCAAGTTCAAACTCGAGATACTTAGCCTCAAGTTCGACTTCATATGCATCACGAAAAGTTCATAGTAATTTTACTAGTATAAGCTTGCAATATGATCCCATGAAGAGTATATCACGAAGAAGTTTTGTTGTATGTAGCAACATTACTCCACCACCTCCCGGAGCTCCACTTCCTTCTGGATCACCTTCTGGTTCTATGTAAGATTCAGTTTATATACTCTTTCTATCTCATTTTAATTGTCCAATGATTTTTAAAGTTTTTTTTTTTTACCATAAATATTTTTGTTTGTGTTGTCCAATGACTTTCAAGTTTGCTTTTTTTTTTATGCTACTTTTTAATAAGTCTTTTATATATTAACTTATGATATGATCTAATTACTTAAGCCAATTATTTTATATGTAACTCTTCCAGGAGAAATTGGATTGTGGGTATCGTCTTAACATTTGTTTTACCATTTTTCACGCATAAATTGGGGCCATTACAAGTACTAAAAAGTAAGTTCGATATATATATATATTACTTTAGTAACATTTCCTAATTACGTGTGTAAATTTAAACTCAAATTGAGGCTATAATTATATGATTAGAAATATATATTTAACTATACCAAATTTTCATGATTATGTTAGATAAGGTGGACACGGCTGTGAACTCGGTGGAGCATATAGTAGAAGCTATCGCGGATGTAGCTGAGAAAGTTGATGACATGATCGATAATATTACCGACGATCTCCCCGAAAACAGCAAACTTAGAAAAACCATGGAATCCATCGATGAACTGGTTGAAGGAGTAGCTAAGGCTGCCCATGCTACCGATGATATCATCGATAAGGTCTGATTTTTTACTGTCTCATTAATAATTACCTTCTTTATGAATTTCTTGTAGAGTCGTATGTAGGATATCGTTTATTTGCGTATACATAACTCTGTTATTGTTGCCAATTACGATTAGTCGATTACACTTTACAAATCTTAAATATATGCAAAATGTGTATTGTATTAATTGTATCTTCAGCTATGTGCCTTTTTTGATACAATTTTGGTAATTAGGACAATCCGGCCTTTCACACTTTGAACAACCCATACTAATTAACTAGTTAATTACTATTATATTTCTTTTATGTGTTATAAGAATGATTAATTATGATACTGGTTTTGGTAAAGGAAATAAATAAATATTGCGTGTTTGAATTATGAGATGCGATAAATATGTCAAAAAGTATATGTAACTATCATATACAAATTATATCCATTTGTTAATAATTACAAAATTTCAATATTACAAATGCTTATAGTATTTTTAATACATATTACACCATATATTTTTCATTTTTTAAAAATATCTACACATACTATTTTTCTTTACATTATTCAATTTAACATCAATTATTCTAACACCACGGGAATACTACCACTATTAGTCGCCGCCACCACCATCGTCAATCACTGCCACCACCACACTATCATCACCGTTACATTGCGCGATTATACTTTACATATAACCCACCTATTGAAATAGTTATACCAAAATATAAGACGACTATAGAGTATATATATATATATATATATATATATATTTTATACATATCTAAATAAATTAATCATGATCTCTGAAGCTATTTCAATAATCATTTTCCTTTAGTTATAAATATCACACTTTTAATATGCAAAATACTCATATTATTCTCACTTATCTATTTACACTATATATCTTTTATTTTTCTAGTAACTTTTTATTAAATATTTATAAAGCTACTAAATTATTCATATTTACCATTTTTCATTTATATATCAAGTGGTGACATGATCATATGTACAAATTTTTCTTCAGAAACTTGATCAGGAACCTTGATTGTTGCGTGCTAGATATTGAGATTTTTATTATAAAATGAACGTGATATTTAAGTTTGTTGATTAATATTCTATTCTTAAGCAGTTTATTAAATTCAAAAATGTATTCATTTCATTATTTATGTCAGTTTTGCATTTTTCTAGAAAAAATTTTAGATGTGTAGTTGAGTACATAGAGATAAGCGTTATCTTTTATTAGAAATATATAAAACTATAGTAAATTAGTTAATTATAGATATATTATTATTATTAATTAATTAACATAAGAAACAATAATAACTTTCAAAAGGTTGCTATATTAATTACTTACGTTATAACTTTTATAAGATCCTGAATAAAATAAAAGTTTTTACTATATGGGTACTTATTAGTTTACGTGTAATTACCATGCCGTTCATTAATTACGTAAGTACACATGAAATGATCTAATACAGTATTATATATTTAAATTTAAATGTCAATGTTAAAATTTTTGTTAATGGAGCAGCTGGAGGAAGTTGAAGATAAACTAGAGGCAATGATTCTGGATGAAGCCAAACAAGTAGACGTCTCCAAACAAGTAGTGAAGGAAGAAGAAATCCGCACCCAAGAACGGAAATTAGAATAATGTTGGTCAACTTACGTTTCAATATCGGACAAAAAATTAGGTGATACAAAATATTGGAGAAACTAAGGAAAATTAATTGGTTTAATTTGTTTGTTTGATTTCAACATGTGTTTATTAAGGGTGAGGATTATCTCAAGTTGATTCCCAAAATGATCTTTAAATCTTGACCCTTAATTTTCATTTAAGAGCCAAGAAACTTTTAACTTGACCCCTCAAGTTAGAGTAACTTGAGGGGATCTCCACCCGTTTATTAATTGTTCATATGCTATTACTTCCTTTAATAAATCATTAATTTTCCTAAGGCCTTGTTTTTTGTTTACTTAATAAACTTAACAGTTAATAACTTAATCATTCAGTTAAATTTCATGTTTTTTTTTTGACTTGATAAACAAAATAACTGTCACTTACTTATATTTTACTTAATACATACAGACATATCTTAATGCATTCAGCCACTTAATATACTCAGCACTCAATAACTAAAAAGAAACGGGCCCTAAGTTAACGAGTCTATTCCATAAATATCCTCTATACCTCTAAATAAACTTAACAACATTAATACTTCACCAGAAGGATTGGCTTTGAGTTTCGGTACTCCCCAATAGGAATGGTAACGGGTCGGGTTCGGAGCGGGTAATATTAAACCCGAACCCAAACCCGATAAGGAATATGTGACCTGAACCCGACCCGATACCCATCGGGTACTTTATCGGAGACCCCATCGGGGATAAAATCATGCCCCAAACCCGAAATTCGACCCGATAAGGATAGTTGTTTTTCAAAAATATTTACCAAAACTTGTATGATTTGAGAAAGGATACTACTTATTCTTGATGATTTGAGAAATGGATGTGCAAGTTGTTGAACATAGATACAAATTTAGTTGATATTTTTTTTTTTTTTTTTTTTTTTTTTTTTTTTTTTTTTTTTTTTTTTTTTTTTTTTTTTTTTTTTTTTTTTTTTTTTTTTTTTTTTTTTTTTTTTTTTTTTTTTTTTTTTTTTTTTTTTTTTTTTTTTTTTTTTTTTTTTTTTTTTTTTTTTTTTTTTTTTTTTTTTTTTTTTTTTTTTTTTTTTTTTTTTTTTTTTTTTTTTTTTTTTTTTTTTTTTTTTTTTTTTTTTTTTTTTTTTTTTTTTTTTTTTTTTTTTTTTTTTTTTTTTTTTTTTTTTTTTTTTTTTTTTTTTTTTTTTTTTTTTTTTTTTTTTTTTTTTTTTTTTTTTTTTTTTTTTTTTTTTTTTTTTTTTTTTTTTTTTTTTTTTTTTTTTTTTTTTTTTTTTTTTTTTTTTTTTTTTTTTTTTTTTTTTTTTTTTTTTTTTTTTTTTTTTTTTTTTTTTTTTTTTTTTTTTTTTTTTTTTTTTTTTTTTTTTTTTTTTTTTTTTTTTTTTTTTTTTTTTTTTTTTTTTTTTTTTTTTTTTTTTTTTTTTTTTTTTTTTTTTTTTTTTTTTTTTTTTTTTTTTTTTTTTTTTTTTTTTTTTTTTTTTTTTTTTTTTTTTTTTTTTTTTTTTTTTTTTTTTTTTTTTTTTTTTTTTTTTTTTTTTTTTTTTTTTTTTTTTTTTTTTTTTTTTTTTTTTTTTTTTTTTTTTTTTTTTTTTTTTTTTTTTTTTTTTTTTTTTTTTTTTTTTTTTTTTTTTTTTTTTTTTTTTTTTTTTTTTTTTTTTTTTTTTTTTTTTTTTTTTTTTTTTTTTTTTTTTTTTTTTTTTTTTTTTTTTTTTTTTTTTTTTTTTTTTTTTTTTTTTTTTTTTTTTTTTTTTTTTTTTTTTTTTTTTTTTTTTTTTTTTTTTTTTTTTTTTTTTTTTTTTTTTTTTTTTTTTTTTTTTTTTTTTTTTTTTTTTTTTTTTTTTTTTTTTTTTTTTTTTTTTTTTTTTTTTTTTTTTTTTTTTTTTTTTTTTTTTTTTTTTTTTTTTTTTTTTTTTTTTTTTTTTTTTTTTTTTTTTTTTTTTTTTTTTTTTTTTTTTTTTTTTTTTTTTTTTTTTTTTTTTTTTTTTTTTTTTTTTTTTTTTTTTTTTTTTTTTTTTTTTTTTTTTTTTTTTTTTTTTTTTTTTTTTTTTTTTTTTTTTTTTTTTTTTTTTTTTTTTTTTTTTTTTTTTTTTTTTTTTTTTTTTTTTTTTTTTTTTTTTTTTTTTTTTTTTTTTTTTTTTTTTTTTTTTTTTTTTTTTTTTTTTTTTTTTTTTTTTTATATTTGTATATTTTTTTTATTGTCGTACCCGTATTTTGGATTTTTTAGGTTTGTCGTTCCTCATTCCCGTATCGTTCTCGTACCCCTTTCCCGTACCCGTTTCGGTGTTACATAGATCTGAAATATCCAGATGTGTTTATTCATATATATCTGCTGGTTTATATGTGTGTGAGAGTGTATGCATGTTAGTATGTAACTATGTATATGTATATTCATTATAGTATTGTAGGTTTAAAGGTAATGGAAGAAGAAAGGAAGAAATAAATATCATGGCTGGTTCTTTAAAGGTTGGAAAGACGTAAATACCCTCACGTGGGAAGCACGTGAGGGAGAAAACGAAGGTCATTTGACGGCTATTAAAATAAAGGACTGAGTCAGAACTTAATCCTCCTATAAAGGATCACTTTTGTCGATATTAAACCATAAGGACAAAATTTGATTTTTGGAGTAAACCACAAACGATCCGAGAAATTAACTCTATATTAAATGAGAAAAATTCATAAAAAGGTAATTTTTTTACACAAATTTCCTATTAAAGGAAACATATTTAGTTTTTCGTCTATTTAAAGGATCACATTTCTAAAAATTTCGCAATAAAGGGAACGTCGTTAGTTTTTAACATCAGCCCTCCATTAAGTGTCATGTCACCACTGTCACGTCATCAAAATTGCTTATGTGGCCTTTGACTTTGGCTGAAAATACATTTATATGTGTTTTTGTGTATAAAAGGAAACTTTGAATGTGTTTTTGTGTTTTTTGAAATACATATATATGTGTTTTTGTGTATAAAAGGAAATTTTGACTGAAAATTTCACAATTTGAATGTGTTTTTGTGTATAAAAACACATATATATGTATTTTCAGTCAAAGTCAAAGGCCACGTAAGCAATTTTGATGATGTGGCAGTGGTGACGTGACACTTAACGGAGGTCTGACAGTTTTCCCGCATTAAATTATGTATTAAAAGTTGATACTATTTCGAAAAGAGAGAGTAGCCCAATAAAAAACTCAAAACACATGCACTATAAACTGCATCATATCTTTGACTTCAGGCTCCCAGATCTTCATCCACAACATTTTACAGATTATACATCGAATTATTTTAGCTGTTTTAATTCATTAATAGAGGCTCAAACAGAGTCTTGAAGGTTGGAATTTTTCTCAATGGCATCAACATATTTTGCAACCTGTAATATAAATGGCCCTCAAAAACTTTCATGCCAAAGATTTGATCCCCTCTCCTCCCCCTCCTCCTCCTACAAACTTCCAAAATCCATTGGATGTTTTTCACCCGCTAACAGGAGGTACCTCAGCTCCAGCAACCAAATATCAAGATCAAAGATGTAAGTTTTTTCCTTTATTTAAAGATATATTAGTTTAGTTTGATCATATGTTTATTAAATGTATATCTTATCATTAGTTATCTTTTTTTTTTTTTTTTTTTAAACGACAAATGCTAGTAATTAAATGTTAATATCATTTCAATATGAGACCTCGCGAGGCATGCAATACCTTCCCTAGCTTGAACCAAAAGACCAAGAGCTCATTGGAGTAATTTATATCATTATTTTTTTATTTTTTATTTTTTTTTAAAGTTAGTTTCGATTCAGACGTGTTGGAGACAATTTTAACCAGCGATTTGCTGGACCTCCAACCCCCTCCTCATGGAAAATACCTTGAGATGAGAAACCCAAGACTCGAACCGAGACCTTTGGGAAAACTCACCTCGGGGCCCACATTGTGTATTTAGAAGATACCCTTGCCAACCCAGCTAAGTGGAGTTTGTTAATATGAGTATTTATATTTTCTTTATGAAAAGTTAATAGGTTGTGTTATAAATATTTATTTCAGGGAAGTTGTAGTCCACAGTGGGGATCAAGCTTCGGATTTCCTGCCTTTTGGAATTCATTTGTCTGAAAATTGGTTAGTTATGAGTTCTAATTGGATTGGATAAAAAATGTTTAAACCTTGAACGAGTAGTTTAAAGGAATTGTAAAGTAAATTCATCTTAGATTGGTAGATTCAATGGTTTGTAGGCTCGTTATCACTAATTAACTTTTGTAAACTTTTTATTTATTGAAAGATAAATATCTCATACGTACACATCCAAACATTCTAGAGAGCCTGTGACCAAATAATTTATAGATTGTGAAAATATTTACTGCTACTCGGCTAGTCAAAACATACAGATTATATATTGTGAGTTAAAGTGTTGGCACAAATATTTACATATATATAGATATAGATTTTTATTAAAAGCGAACAAAGAAGATTAAGGTTTGGCTACCCCAGGGTTATCCAAAAGCGAAAAGCACTTCATAGGGCCACGAACAACAGACAATAATTTAGGGAAAACCCCGAAAAACACGTTCTGGATTTGATTCGAACTTGAGACATAGGATCCATTCCCAAATCCGTCTACTTGTTTCCCAGTGTCCTGAGCTAAAACTCATTCGTGTGTATATATGTATGTGTATATATATATTATGAATTCAGTTTATATTTACACTATGCTTTTGGAAAATGTTAAAATCTAGTAAATGAATGATATTGTCGCATGCATTCGTACAGGCCAGCATGGATCCCTGGAGTTGTATTGGCTCTTGTTGTACCATTTTTCACAAATAAATGGGGTCCTTTTGCAAATATCAAAGGTAATATATATATATATATTATCACATTTTTCATAACCATACTTGATAGGACAAATTATTGGTAGAAGGACTCTAAAAAGCTTATTGCTTCACAAATTTATCTTTATCATGGACAATATATTGAGGAGAATAAAAGGGCAATTAAAGAATCATAGTATATATCACCCATATTGGAGAAAACAAAAAACAAAAAATGTTACCTAAAATGAGAATTGATGGAAAATTTTTAACTCAAAATGCATTTAGCTTTCAATTTTGTATATATTATGAATTTTGAAGATATAAATTATGTCAATGTGTAGTACTTATTATTTGTAAACGAACATATATAAGACCAAAATTAGGAAAGGTAAACAGAGCATTGCTTAAAGACTGTAATGTATTTGACAGAGGAACTCGACAAAGTAGAGGAGCCGGTTGATAGTGTGGCGGATCGAGTGGAAGAAATTGCAGAGAAGGTCGAAGACTTTGTTGGAGATATGGCTGATGATCTACCAGAAGGCAGTCAATTTAGACAAAAATTAGAACAAGTTGAAAAGGTTGCTGATACCATCGGAAAGGATGCTAAAAAGGTCTCTGATATCATTGACAAGGTAACACCCCTCTAATTCATATAACAAGATAAAGTGTGAAGTTATTATTATCATTTTTGGGTTTTTATCAAAGTAATATTATCCTTATAATATTAAAACGCAGCGGAAAATTGAACCATTTCAATGTGTTATATGTGGTTAAAACCAAAGTTTAACCTTTTAAAAGAAAACCCAAATAATAAGGATCCATGTATATGAATAACATACATACAAAACAACAACCATAGGGTGTTTAGAAGACTACCTTCTTCCAAGCTTATGAGAAGGTTGAAATGAAGGAGATGATGATCTTGAAGTGGCAAGTCTTCAACCTAGAAGAACCTCAAGCAAGTATACCCCAAGCTTCCAACAAACACCCAAATATGTGCTAGGATTTTACTTGAAAACCCTTCCCTTTTTGCTTCCCCTTGGCCGAATTTAAGAGCAAGAAAAGAAGAAGAGAATTGCTTGAGTATTGAGAGAGTTTTGTCTTACAAAATATATGAGTTGTGATACACTCTATGTATCTTGTGTGTGTGTTGTCAACAATGCAAGACAATATGTGTTGTATGTTGGACAACACACCAAAGATGCACATGGGGGGGGGGCGGCCTCACTAGGTGGCAACCCAAAAATTTGTCCAAAATTTTATAAAACATATCCTTATATATTTTGTAGATCAAATGTAACATAGCTTGTTACATATCTTATGTAACATGTTACATATTATACACAACATATATATGTGTTTATTTCACCAAATAAAACACATTCATATTTCTCTCAAAATAAATCATCCATATAATTTATTTACATATCTCAAGTGCAATTATTTAGAAACCCACTTTCTAAATGTTTCAAGTATTTATATTTATTTAAAGATCAAATCTTATAAATAAATATCATAAGTGTTTGTCTAGCTTGTTATTGGGTATGACCCGACTTGGATCATCACATACTAGCCACGTCAATTTAATATGTGTCTTGGGCAGACGAATTCCAACAATCTCCCACTTGCACAAGATTCATAGAAGATTGACGCAAGCAGCAAATACCGCCTAACAACGGTTTGCTACCCCTAATACGTATGACGAAGTGCCATTCAATAACATCATCCTCTTCAAGTCCCTTACTTGAAATGATTTAGGTGAATCGATCATTTATCCTTTTGTCACAGATGTCATGTTAAATCTTAGAGACACAGAGTGATCATTCTCTATTGATTTAACTTTGTAACAGGCCTTAGACATCTAACTCTCAACGAATAAGAGGGACAAATTCCATCTCGACTACATACGTCCTTCACAATCACCTTATATCATACCTGAGCTTAGTCTTATGTACTGCCATGTTTCAGAACAGCGAAGAGCTAAGTCAAAGTGTAATATTCAGTGAATATCAAGACCCAATATGTATCTCAGGTCTGAGGATTCAATGATATTCGCCTTTTAACTCAAGATTACTTATGATCAATCACAGAGATTCCATGTAGTAATGCTTGATTGCAGGGCAGTCCAATATTTGTATCCCACAAATATCTATGAACCTTGGTAGCAACACTTTGCTCTATATTCAAAACCTTTTGAATCTACCAATCCAAGTTCATAATAATCTTACATTCATATTTGTTCCCACAAATATGATCGACTACGGACATTTAGAATAATTAACTTATTCATGGATTTAAACATGCAAAATTGGAACATAACACAATTTAAATGCAAAATACCAATATTCATATAAATGTGTTAATAAATACAAGTGTTCCGATATCCAAATACATAAATAGATCAAATCCAATCACTAGAATATCGAAGTCCCATGGCACAAGTATGTCTCTCATGCTTGGGCCTTTCAAGGAGCTTCGTGAGTGGATCCGCAACATTTTGATCAGTGTGAACTTTGTGAATACATATCTTTCCCTTTTCAACTCATCCCTTATGTAGTTGAATCTCCGCTCAATGTGCCTAGTCTTTTGATGTGCACGAGGTTCCTTGATTTGAGCAATCGCGCCCTCGTTATCACAAAGAATTTCTAGGGGTTCTTGAATGGAAGGAACAACCCCTAGATCGGCAATGAATTTCTTCAACCATGCAGCTTCTTGTGCTGCTAAAGAAGCGGCGATGTATTCAGACTCTGTAGTGGACAATGCAACCATATCTTGCTTTGAGCTTTTCCAAGAAACAGCTCCTCCATTTAGAATGAAGATATACCCCGATTGTGATCGAGAATCATCTCGATCAGTTTGGAAACTCGCATCCGCGTAACCCTTTACAACGAGTTCCTCCTCACCAGATCCATATATTAAGAACATATCTTTAGTGTTTCTAAGATATTTCAATATATATTTGACAGCCATCCAATGACTATCTCCTGGATTTTGCTGGTATCTACTTGTCATGCTTAAAGCGCATGACACGTCCGGTCTCGTGCATATCATAGCATACATGATGGATCCTATAGCAGATGCATATGGGATTCCACTCATTCTCTCTTGCTCAACTTTTGAGCTGGGAGATTGAGAAGTACTCAATATAGTTCCTCTTTGAATAGGCACCAAACCCTTTTTGGAGTTTTCCATCTTGAACCTTTTCAAGATCTTGTCTATGTATGCACTTTGATTCAAACCTATTAAGCGCCTTGATCTATCCCTATAGATCCTTATTCCCAAAATATAGGCGGCTTCACCAAGATCCTTAATGGAAAAGCAACTTCCAAGCCAGGCTTTACCACCTTCCAAGGTTGGAATGTCATTTCCAAATAGTAGAATGTCATCGACATATAATACTAGAAAAGTAATGATGCTCCCACTAGCCTTCTTATACACACAAGCTTCATCAGCGTTTTGATGAAGCCAAATTTCTTGACTTCTTCATCAAAACGACGATTCCAGCTTCTTGATGCTTGTTTCAATCCATAGATTGATTTCTTTAACTTGCATACTTTATTAGGATGTTTTGGATCGACAAAACCTTCAGGCTGATCAATATAGACATCTTCCTCAAGATATCCATTTAGAAAAGCGGTTTTGACATCCATTTGCCATATCTCATAGTCATAATGTGCGGCTATGGCAAATAATATCCTAATAGACTTTAGCATTGCCACAGGCGAAAAAGTTTCATCATAGTCGACCCCTCGAGTTTGAGTGAAACCTTTTGCTACAAGTCTAGCTTTATAAGTAAGCAAGTTTCCATGCATATCGTGTTTTAATTTGAACACCCATTTACTTCCAACTACTTTGGAATTAGGAGGTTCAACAACCAATTCCCAAACTTGGTTGTCATACATGGATTGCATCTCAGCGTTCATGGCCTCTAGCCATTTGTCCGAATCTGATTTGGACATAGCATCATGGTAGGTGGTAGGTTCATCAGAAACTACCATGTAGCATTCATCACGAGAAATCCATATCTCTCAGGTGGATAAGTAGCTCTACCAGATCTACGAACGTTTTGTGTGTCTTGATCAACCTTTGATCATCTTCAACATCCTTTTGTTGAATGCTAGTGTCACCCAAGTATGTATCTGTCAGTGGTTCTTGATCTTCTTCAAGTTCCACTGTTCTGGAACTAGTTCCTTCCATAAGGAATTTAGTTTCCAAGAACTCAGCCTTTCGAGAAACAAATACATTTTGCTCATTAGGATTGTAGAAATAATATCCCAAATCATCTTTGGGATATCCTACAAAGATACACTTAGTGGATCGGGGCTCTAATTTGTTTGAGGCATCATGTCTTACATAAGCCTCACAACCCCATACCTTTAAATATGATAAAGATGGAACTCTTCCATGCCATATTTCAAAAGGTGTTTCTCCACTTTCTTGGTGGGAGCCATATTTAAAATTCGGGCAGCAGAGATTATGGCATAACCCCAAAATGATAGAGGTAGTGAGCTTTTGCTCATCATGGAACGAACCATATCTAATAGAGTTCGATTCCTCCTTTCAGACACACCATTATGTTGTGGTGTTCTAGGTGGAGTTAGTTGTGAGATAATCCCACAACTTCTAAGATGATCTTGAAAAGCATCACTTAGGTATTCACCTCCTCTATCAGAACGAAGAATTTTTATTGTCTTACTGAGTTGGTTTTCTACTTCATTCTTGAAAATTTTGAACATTTCAAAAGCTTCACTCTTATGTTTTAATAAGTATACATAACCGTAACGACTATAGTCATCGGTGAATGTAATGAAGTATCTTTCACCATTCCTAGTCATTGGCTTAAAAGGGCCACATACATCCGAATGTATGATACCTAATAAATCTTTTGCCCTTTCATTAGTGCCTTTGAAAGGTGCCTTAGTCATCTTGCCTTGTAAACAAGATTCACATACATTAAATGAATCATTTGATTTTGTTTTCAAAAGACCATTCTTTTGAAGTGTTAGTATGTGATTCTTATTTATATGGCCAAGACGACAATGCCAAATATAGGTTTCACTTAAATCTAATTTAAGTTTCTTGGTGGTAGCTTGGTACATTGAGTTATCATATGTTTGGTTTTCATGAACTAATTCATAAATACCATTTAAAGGCATAGCTTTAAAATAAAATACATCATTCAAAGAAACATGGATATCATTGTTAACAAAATTAAAATCATATCCAACATGTCTTAAACGGGAAACAGAAATAATACTCCTAGTCAAACTAGGTGCATACAAAACATTGTTCAATACAATTTCCAAACCATTTGGAAGTTTCAAAGATAGTCTCCTTGGGCTTCAACATGCACCAATGCACCATTGCCCATAAAGAGACTAATGTCTCCCTTCTTGATGTGCTTCTTTCTTATGAACCCCTGTAACATATTACAAATATGAGTTCCACATCCGGTATCCAATACCCATATGTAAGAAAAAACAGTATTAAGCTCAATATATATCATAAATATTGTACCTGAGGTTTGCCCTGCATCCCTCTTAGCTTTTAACTCTTTGAGATAGGTTGGACAGTTACGTTTCCAATGTCCTACCTCCCCACACTCAAAGCATGGGTCATTGACAGCAACCTTTTGCTTCTTCGCTTTTGGGGTATCCATTTTTCCCTTCCTTTGCCTTTGAAATTCCCTTTGTTGTTACCCTTTCCCTTAGCAACATTTGCCTTGGGTCCGGAGTAAGCCCTTTTCTTTCCGCCTTCATTGATCATGAGAACGGGTTGAACTTTTCCTCCCATACTAGCCTCGGCCGTTTTGAGCATCCCATGGAGCTCGGAAACGGTCTTGTCCCATCCGTTCATGTTATAATTTAACACGAAAGTTTCAAATCTCTTAGATAATGAGTTAAGGATCATATCCGTAGCTAACTCATTTGAGACGGGACAATTAAGCCTTTCGAGGCGATCAATGTAGCTTTTCATTTTAAGAACATATGTTGAGACGGGTTGTGAATCATCCATGCGACATGCATGAAGCGCTCGAACCGTTTCGAAGCGTTCAACCCTTGCCTTTTGTTGGAACATTTCCTTGAGTTGGGTAATCATGTCGTATGCCCCATGGTGCTCGAACTCCTTTTGGAGTTCGGGAGTCATACTCGCTAGCATTATGCAACTAACTTGCACGGAGTCCTCGACATATTTAGCCCAATCATTATAGGCTTCAACATCAGTTTCTTCGAGCTCATCAGGAATAGGATCGTCTAAAATATAGGATTTCTTTTCGTGCCTGAGAACAATTCTCAAGTTACGAAACCAATCCACAAAGTTATTTTGGTTAAGACGATCCTTTTCAAGGATGGATCTTAGTGAAAAGTTATGGACGTTTGGGTTGGGGTTTATTGCATTGTTAGCGGCCATCTACAAGATTAACAAAGTTCTTTATTAGTATTTTCGATATCAAATATAAATTTTAATTGTTAATACCCTTTTATGTCCCATGGACAATTAATAATTAAAACCTAGAATCCAACGTTACATTTAAATGATGGTTAGGTGACCTTTATCCATGATCTAAATTAACAAGGTAGTCAACGTTTGACAATTGCAACACTTTGCAATTTCTAGTGGTATGGGACTGGTTTAATATCTTATATTAAGTTGGCATGTTTAATCCCATCAACGCCTTTGGTTACCATGCTTCGGTGACCCTAATCACATGGCTTCCAAATCAAGTTGTCCTACTTATACACACATGTAAATTATCTTATACTAGTGGTTAGGTGACCTTTATCCCATAAGTACAATAAATTTACCTTAACTTATAAGTTCCCTCAAAGTAGTTAGGTGACCTTTATCCTACAAAGAGTTCCAAATAATTAAGTGTTGTATAAAAGGATGGCGTTTAACTTGTTTTTAAAGGGTCGTTTGAGTTTTTATATTCTAGTTAAAAACTATGTGCCATAATGAATTTTGAAATCTAAATTTCAAGGTTCTTTTTATAAAATCCATTTTATAATTGTGACCATTAACTTTTAATAAAACCCATTTTATTTTACCAAGTTAATGTCAATATTAAAACCAATTTTAATCTTTATGTGTGTCTTTTAGTTTGTTGGTTTTTAAGCATCCACATGACAAAATAATAAATAACCAAACAAACATGACAAACATAATAATAAGTGCACAACATTAGCCAACTATTTTGACCACACTTGTTAGCCGAAACAAGTGGGTCAAAAGGTCTCAACCTAAGGGACAAAGTAACACAAAATATTGTGTTAGTTGAGCTCCCACTTGATCTTGCATCCAAATGCTTCAAGTAACCTTTTGTGATGTGATTTGACAATTTTCTTCATTTTGATAACCCACTGCGCCGCAGTGGGTCTAATACACTCCCACTGCGCCGCAGTGGGAACTCACTGGTCTTCGGCTGCATTATCCCCCACTGCGCCGCAGTGGGTTTGACATATTCCCACTGCGCCGCAGTGGGAAGTCACTGTCTTCTTCATTTGGCCTCCAACTTCAGCCCCAAACCTTTTGATGCTTTCTTGGAGATTACATTTACAAGAAAAATGCAACTAATCTACTTATTACATACCAAATGAAATAAATAAGATTACATAACCAAATGAATGAAGAAATCCTATTAACTATTACAACCATTGAATAATTAAATAAATACAAACACATCCACACATCACAAACAATCACAAGGTCTCTTGGCTAAGTTGTGACACTAAAATACACAAGAAAAAAAAAGGAACCTCCTTTTGTGTATTAGTTTCGGCCATTGCCAAAATGGCCAAAACATTGGATTTTGTCCAAACAAAATATCAACTTTTGATGTATGTATCCATATAACCGGCTCTAGATGCCATTGTTGGGATTTTGGGTTTTTATCAAAGTAATATTATCCTTATAATATTAAAACGCAGCGGAAAATTGAACCATTTCAATGTGATATATGTGGTTAAAAACCAAAGTTTAACCTTTTAAAAGAAAACCCAAACAATAAGGATCCATGTATATGAATAGCATACATACAAAAACAACAACCATAGGGTGTTTTAGAAGACTACCTTCTTCCAAGCTTATGAGAAGGTTGAATGAAGGAGATGATGATCTTGAAGTGGCAAGTCTTCAACCTAGAAGAACCTCAAGCTAGTATACCCCAAGCTTCCAACAAACACCCAAACTTTGCTAGGATTATTACTTGTAAACCCTTCCTTTTTGATCCCTTGGCCGAAATTCAAGAGCAAGAAAAGAAGAAGAGAATTGCTTGAGTATTGAGAGAGTTTTGTCTTACAAAATATATGAGTTGTGATACACTCTATGTATCTTGTGTGTGTGTTGTCAACAATGCAAGACAATATGTGTTGTATGTTGGACAACACACCAAAGATGCACATGGGGGGGGGGGCGGCCTCACTAGGTGGCAACCCAAAAATTTGTCCAAAATTTTATAAAACATATCCTTATATATTTTGTAGATCAAATGTAACATAGCTTGTTACATATCTTATGTAACATGTTATATTTTATACACAACACATATAATTGTTTATTTTACCAAATAAACATATTCACATTTCTCTCAAAATAAATCATCCATATAATTTATTTACATATCTCAAGTGCAATTATTTAGAAACCTACTTTCTAAATGTTTCAAGTATTTATATTTATTTAAAGATCAAATCTTATAAATAAATATCATAAGTGTTTGTCTAGCTTGTTATTGGGTATGACCCGACTTGGATCATCACGTACTAGCCACGTCAATTTAATATGTGTCTTGGGCAGACGAATTCCAACATTATTATCATTTTTTATCGTTGTTGTCGAATAGAACATGTCCTCACCATCCAAAGGTAATGGTCCATTTAGGCCCCCTCCTCGAATGAGATTAACAAGGATTGAACCCTTTCATTCTGGATAAAACCCAACTGTCTAACCAGTTGATCCCTAAACCAATCACTTTTAGTTAATATCTGATGATTATATTTTTAAGCTAAAGACGAATTAATTCAGAAGAAGAAAATGGTTTTGGTATGACGAAATCACGAAATACTTGTCTCTGTTGACTTTTTTTTCCCATATTCAGTATAGATGGTGACCTGTACACCACCAACTTTTAACCGTACACCACCAATCATGCATTAATATGCGGTACAGTAAAATCATATGAAACATGTTTAGTGATGTACGGTTAAAAAATGGTAGATCATCACCCATTCGGTATGTCGTTCCTTAAAATTTATACTTCAACAGTTTAACAGTCATCGTCCGTTAACTTAGCCAAGTTGCTGACTAATTAAAAAAACACAATTCCCAATTAATTGTTAACAATATCTTTCTAAGAGGATGAATTCAATAAATTTTATATTAACGTTGCCTTCCCAAGAAACTAAAGCAATATAAATATATTTGTAAAAGGACGAAAAAGCTCCACTTTCTTCGCAAATGGAGTAGGTACCGGGTAGTATTAAGTTATTGACTATTCGTCCGGGAAAGTGAATATAGATCGTTGTCTCACGTCAATTTAGATAAAAAAACCTTTCAAATTTAATTTAATATTTTAATATTTTTTTTATAAATTACAGAGTGTATCTATTTATTTTATAATATTAAAAGTAAAAAATGTAAAAAAAATTTTCATCTAAATTGAGTGTGAGACAACCCCATACTCACTTTTCTATCCTAAAATATATGTAAATATCAGATTGATACACAAAGCCCTCAATTTTTTTAGACAGATGTCAATGGTTTCATTCTTACTTTTCGTAAAAATAGCCAAGAGCTAGGTTCAATTCTCCGGAAAAATTCCTTATGCATATCACCTTCCCTATATATACTTAATGAATTTCAAATTCCAACAAGTAAGGTTGCTCAACTCCCATCCAATAGGTTATAAGTTCGAATCCTTACATAGAAATATAGAATATTCTTTTCGGCAGTCCGCCAAACCATCCTAGTATAGTAGGATGTCATCTTCGATGGAATGGAACAGCATAGAACTGATGGTAATTCGCGAGTGCAAAGAAGATGGCTATGTTTTATGTGTATCGTGTGAAGGCGATATTAGTATATAAACATACAAACTAATGTTCTTTTAGTGGATTCATTTTTATGTATAAGTATTAATGTTAAATAAGGATTGAAAATTAATGATAACGAAAATGGATTTGTTGGTGTGGATAATTGCAGATGGATGAAATGGAAGCAAAATTGGAGACTATGCTCGATAAAGCGAATGAGATAAAGAAGACCACACCTACAAAAATAGAGCCAGAATAATTCAATTTATATCAGAATTAGGCTAAATGCATGTTTTAAAGTTTTTTTGGGTTTTTGATTCAGATAAATTGTGATAGTGTATTACATAGTCACTATAATATATTAAAGCTGGAATTGAATACATAAAACGTTTTGTACAAACTAAAGGATTTTCGTCATTTGGTGTGTTTTTACTTGTGAAAGAGAAAATTAATTCGTCCCATGCAGTGTTTTTACTTGTGAAGACCACACCTATACTATGATTTATGTGAAAGTGTGAAACTCAAAAATAAGAACAGTAAAAAGAATAATGAATAATTTAGTAGAAGTCGAAAGGGTATTTTTAAAATGGGGGGAAATGTATGTAACTTGTACATTTTTTCTATTGTGTGAAGACAACTTTCATCCGATTCATTGTATGTAATTAACTTGTAAAATTGAACGAATCGTGTAAGTATTGAGCTAAATGCTGATGTGAAGGTCACTCATTGTGTCACGTCTCAGATGTCAAATGGTACCACGTTTGTATAAGGCCAATTTTTTACACGATTCGTTCAATTTTG
The DNA here is from genome assembly GCA_034093135.1 of Erigeron breviscapus. Classification (NCBI taxonomy): domain Eukaryota; kingdom Viridiplantae; phylum Streptophyta; class Magnoliopsida; order Asterales; family Asteraceae; genus Erigeron; species Erigeron breviscapus. The sequence continues at coordinate 30,530,254 of CM067170.1, read as the reverse complement.
CAAGTTAATTACATATAATGAACCGGATAAAAGTTATTTTTACACAATAAAAAAAATGTGCAAGTTACATACACACTCAAATACTTAACCCTTTAAAAATTATATAACCTCATCACTAGCGTCAAAACAACTTTGTCTTCGATTTTATATTCATTTTCTAACTATTCAGTTTTATTGTTGAAAACTTTCTCAGGGTTCCCTTGATATTCAAATGATTTCTTCGGTACATTTTCGATAAACACTAACGTAATTGTATCACATTATCAAATTTGATCAAATAATATTCTCCAACTTTCCATTTAATTATCAACATCAAATGAGCTTTATTCATATATTTTCTTACCAAATTAAATGGCCCTGGTATATAGGTAATAAAATAATGGTTTTATGTGGTTGTTAGACTTAAAAAACGAGTTTTTGTGTCTTATTACTCTTATTCTTATGCACGTAAAGTCGTAAATAAAGCCACTCAGGAAGAAACTCGGCTGCTTCGGCCTTTGTGTTAGCTTAATGGGCCGAATAAGAAAGGCCTAAGCCAATGTACAAAGTGGGCTAACAGGCAACACCGCAACAGGCTTCTCTATTTGTTTCAACTTAGCTATTCAACCAATCTTTTGAAGATACTCTGTATTTCTTTACGTATCAATTAGTTCCAGACCCGTATCGACACACAAATTATTTATAAGATTTTAATCATCTCAATTTTAATGAGTAAAGTTTCTTAAACTAATATGAGCGAATTTGACAGACATATACGGGCAGTGTAGCCGTGTAGGTTAAATACAACAAATCTATTTGACTACTTGGATGCGAGCTGTTATAATTGGCCAATATATCTAATTACAAAGATAACAATACAGAACATGTATTTTGAAGTAGAATTGCATTTTTGGTTTTCAATAATTTTTAAGTTAAAGGCTATAATTGGCTTTGTTTTTTGGAAAGATAATCATAATTTTATATAAATTCTCACATGTTTACAATATATTAACCATGAAATGATATTCACATATCAATAATTTATCAAGAACGTATGTAACATTTAACAAAATAGCTTTGTATTTTTTTTAGAACGACATTTAAAAATTTATTAAAAAACGCTAGTAAGAAACTAGCAAGTACAAGACACGATCCAACAAAGAAAGAAACAGAATAAATTCTAACGATGCAAGACAAACACGCAACATACTGACATCTACTAAAGTCAGAAGGAAGATCCCAATGCAACGCCAAAAGAAAGACCTCCCATGAAAGAAACCGAATACCCGTTGCATTATACCATAAATGCAAAGAGATCTAACCTGCATTATTTGTTCGTCTCTTTAAGACACTATGTAGGAGAACGGTATCCTTTACGCTCCCATAATATCTCCAAATCTTAAAATCGTTAGGAAAATAATCTTTCCATTTATGTAATTGTGCGAGAGAAAACGGTCCTTGAACATTCCCTTCTGGATCTTTATAGCTCCAACAAAATAGCTTTGTATAATATAACATTCAACATTAAACACTAATTTATTAATATGTGAATATCATCAAACAATATTAAACGTTTAATGATATTCATGTATCATATACAAACTTCTTTTTATTTTTTGGATTTGAATTTAGGGTCTTCAAAGTATTTTCTTCTATGTTTATGTGGAATACACTAATACAATATTATTGCCAATGAAAGTCAGTCCAACTGGTCAGAGGCACTCCCGGTTTTACCCAAGGTCTTGAGTTCGATCCTTAGGGATGACAAAACTTTGGGGGTTTTCCCTCTGAATACTTGTAACGGCTCATGGTCAACATCTCATTGTCTAGGGTACGTGCAAGGCTTCACCATTATACGGTGAGGTTTCCCTGATGTCGTATACCGACTGTTCGAAAAAAATACAGTATTATTAATATTCCTTCTAGAATATGTTCTATTTATGCACAGACAAATTGTGTTCTATTGATTTGAAATCCCACCAAACTTATTGCATGACTTCAAAAAACATTGCTTGATGATTTGGTTTTATTTTTGGTCAAATCTTATAGTAATGTTGTTTGACCTTTGTATTTTATCAACTACCCTTTGAACTATATTTCACGTTACCTTAATATGAGATGTACTTTTACGTTGGCAATGTGTAATAGATTAGAACTCGTTCAATTACTCATATACTTTATATTTAATCATTAAATTTAATTGTGATGATGATATGCATGTGTTAGTGATGGGTTTACCTATTTTATGTAAGTTATATAATACTATATTACATAGTTGATAGCCCAGTGACATCCCAGACCTCCAATGAAGACTTGTTCCTTGGGCAACCAGGGTTCGAATCCAAGGGGGCGCATGTTTTACCCCAAATGGCATTCAATGCCGTAGATGTCGTGCCGTTTGGCGATCTATCCGGGGGTTTTCCCTGTGAACTACCGCGATGGCATCCTGCCGGTGGGTGTAGAGACCACATATGGGGTGAACAGACTCTGACCAAAAAACGAACGTTCAAAAAAATATACATCCCAAAAAAGTTATAAACACCATTATATCGATCTATTATATCTATATCTATTATACATGAGAATTATACATTTGCACCCCACTTTTTAAAAACTATGATAACCAAGTCGGAAAGAGAGGCATTCAACTCGTAAAAGTATATTAGTTTGCGGACAGAATTTGTTAGGTGCGGTTGTTGGAAATTAATGGTAGACCCCAAACCAAACCCCACTTCGATTCATCATCACGACATTTTCATCAATAATATTACTTTCTTTAGCTTTGGGTCCATTTTTTCTTTTTGGTTTTACTATTTAAGTACGTCATTAACAAATCGGTTCTAACCTTAAAGAAGTGAAATTCCACCATCTAGACAATGTACCATATATGCATACCTAGTTCCATCATTTTTCCATTCATCGCGAGTACGAGACGAATGTAACAACTATAGATAATTTAGACTAATGTCTATTTATCATATATAATTTTTACTACTGTCTATTTCTGATAATATAATATATACATATATATGCATGTTTTAGAATATATTAATTGAGAATATCAATTCATTTCAATTTTTGAAGTTGTAATTTTATGTTATACTAGTTAATCAACCCAGGTTCAACCCTGACATTTTAACTAAAATTTTAAAAGCAAAAAATAAAAACTATAAAAAATGTATATAATTTTTGTTATTGATATTATAACTCAGTTTGCAGATACAAAATTGACTAACACAATAATTTATATATATGAGTATCTATTGCATTAACAAACATAAAAAAAAAATTCATGATATTATATAAAAAAGATATATGTATATATATGAGTATCTATTGCACTAACAAAACATAAAAAAAATTTCATGATATTATATAAAAGAGAATTTACTTTGTTTCTAAAAAAAATAAATATTTAAAATTAACATTTAATGGGCAATTTATCTTTAAAAATATTACCAATTAAATATGACATCATAAGTGAAATAGAAGCCTTTTGAAAAAAATTATAAACATGTCACATCATAGTTTTTCTAAAAATAGTTCAAAAAGATAATTCTTCTTTAGTATATATAAAGATTTACATTATTTGTATATTATACGGATTAAGAATAAAATATTGTACGTTATAACTTACATTTTCAAGGAATGTATAAGGAACTATTATGCTAATTGACTTATTCTGACATTTACTTAATTAACTGATCACTAAATGAAAACTAAAGCTATAACTATAATGCATTTTTAAATACTTGTAACATTTTCATATATACTAATAGACAATTATCCTAGATATTAAACATACCAAATTAGAGGGTGTTTAGTTCTAAAGAGATTATTTGATTATTGTGTTTGTTTAATGCAGTTAATGGAGGAAAGTGTTCGGCCAAAAAAGTGATTATCTGCGTTTTCACAGACACAAAATGCAGTTTAGGGAAAATTAATAAAACACAATTTTTAAACGCAAAATCTATTTTATAGAATCAATCCCAAACACCTCTTAGTTTCCTTACTACTTTTCCAAGTATGTTACATGTTTTTTTCTTCTGACAAAAGATTTTTTGTAAATTACTTTTGATAAAAGCTTTATCATGGAGATACTCATTTGTCTCCCATCATTCTCTTATGTTTCAAAAATGAAAATTACTCAATTGTGAGTTAGTTTGGCCCTGTAGTTCGATCGGGTAAATAATAGTCTTTAATTTTCTTTAAAGACAAATTCTTTACAATCGCCCAAATCTTTCAATTCATATTTTCCTTTTTCCTCACTAGTTCAAAATAATATTATTTCCTTCCCGTAGGACGTAAACGTGGTGAATTGATCCCATCTTTAGAGTAGGTTAGGCTTTTTCTTTTGTCGTGCACAACTACACCTGAATCAAATTCCCAAGGGTGACTTAGTAGACAAGACAAGAATTCATGTTAATCAACTTCTTTAATCTAAAGAACCATGGGCTTATTAACTGTATACACATGTAGAGCGTCTCTCAAATCTTTATTATATGCATAGTTAAAATATATATTAAAAAAAAAACTAATGTATGCTAGTAACTCCTATAAAATGGTATTTCTAATTTTAAAAAATTTGATGCACACAATAAACTCAAGTAAAATGTGATGCATACAATAGATTTTCAGTTACGATTTGATACCTCACTTAACCCTAATATCTTGAGTATATATTAGGGTGCGGGATGAAAATATCCAAAGTCGAACCCAAACTAATATCAAAATCAGGTTGAGAATCTCATCCCAAACTTGTCAACCCATCAACCAGAGCCCATTAACTCATCAACCCGCTACCCCAAAAGTAATCAGGTTGGCGATTTGATAGGTCAATGAGTTGTAGGTTGTCGAGTTGATTTTGGGTCAAATGGGTTGGTGAGTCGATCTATTAAGAGTAAAAAAAATTCTATAAATAACAAATATTTTCGGGTTGACGAGTCGACCTATTAACCCAAATAGCCAACCCCACGACCAAAAATAAACCATGTTGGCGGATTGACGGGTCGAGATTACACACAAATATGAGAGTCATAACTATTTGGAACTTTGGCTAAACCATGATCATTTTTATTCTTTTTTCTAATTATTCCTAAAATTTTTAATTAGTAAAATTGGAACATAAGACTTTTCTGTGTTTATTTTATATAATAATGTGATAATAATATGAAAGAATTAAAAAAACTAAAGGCCATCAAGGTAAAACATATATGATTGATTACCAACTTTAAAGTTCTGTAGGGAAACGCGTAAACCATTTCAAAAGTGAGTACAAACTAATAAACCCTTTATAAAAGCTCTAAATTTTATATGAGTGTCATAACTATTTGGAACTTTCAATAAACCCTCAATTATCAACTTTTTAACCATTATAAAACCAGACCTCTTTCACTTTCATTAGCATCAACCAATCCTCTCTCTCCCTTTCACACACACGTACATACAACAAACAAAGAGAATGAAGATTTATTATGTTGCGGTTGTGCTGTTAGTAGTAGCTTTGTGTAGTGGTTTGCCATGTTTAGCCAAAGTTTATACTGTTGGAGACTCTGCTGGTTGGTCACTCAATGTTGATTATACTACTTGGACTAGTGATAAAACATTTAAAGTTGGAGATAGCCTTGGTACTTTAGTTGATAATATACTTCATTTAATATACAATTATTATTAGCTAGTTTTACTAATGAACATGTTTTTGGAGAATTTCATGAGTTATATTTATTTGTTTTTTTTTGGCTAGTGTTCAACTATGGAAGCAGTCACTCGGTAGATGAAGTGAGTTCAGACGACTATGGCAGTTGCAGCGCTGGAAACACGATTGCGTCATACACGTCTGGCCCCACCACCATTCCCCTGAACACCACCGGTACACATTACTTCATTTGTGGTGTCATCGGACATTGTAGCGGTGGGATGAAACTGTCTGTCCCAGTCACTGGAGGTGGTGGGGCCACCACATCTCCATCTGGGACAGGTGGTTCTCCGCCCACTAAGCCTACTCCTACCGCACCTACAGGTACATCCACTGGGAGTGCCGTATCTCCCGTGGTATCAATTGTTTTTGGTTTGGTTTCGTTGGTGTTTAAGTTCGCTCTTTATTGAGTTACTTAGCCAGGACAGAGGCAGTGCCGTATCTCTCACTTGTGTTCAGATTTTTTCTTTATATATGTTATTGCATGTGTTGGTCAGTATAAATAATGTATTAGTTTGATATGTTGGTCTACTAGTTTTAATTATATTTTTAACTTTTGTTGAGCACATATATGTATATTTATCTACACTTTGAATCCGTTTAATGATGCCTTTGACGCTTTTTTACTTCAATTCATATCAAATACACTTAAGTGATGTTAGGTTTTGATTCTGAATTTCCAATACTTAATTAATTGGTTCAATTTTAATGACTGGCTGGCTAATACATGTTCTCGTTAAAATGAATGAAATGAGTAATTGAATTGACCGCTTTGATACATAAGATCTTAATTAAGGATTAAAATTGGTAATTGCTTGCGATCAAATTAAGTTGTTGCGATGGATAATCTAATCAGATTGAGAACTTTAAAACTCTGTCTCAAGTTTTTTTAAGTTAGAAAAAATGAGTGGAACAAGATAATGGATCCGTATTTTTATTGGTTAATTAGTTGATCTTTATCATTAAAGCCTTTTGATTGATTTAACTTTACCAATTTTAACGATTTTGAATTTAAAATATCTCATTCCGTTTTAATCATACCAACCAATTCTTGGTAAGATAATACTTTATGGCAAAAGTTTTGCACGAGATTGAAGAATTGAACCAGAAATTGAGTATATTATCGAATCCAAGCAAAATGCATAAAATAATACTAAATGATTTCAATTCAAAGGGTACACTTTGTTTGAGTTAGGATGTTCAATTCAAAATGCATAACAAAGGTTTTTACAAAAAAAAAAAAAAAAATTTCATTAAACTCTAGAACTTTAAAATTATTTAGTAAATTAATTTTTTTTTATGTTCACTCACATTTGAAAAGTCATTGAGAAAAAAATTATTTGTTAAAACATGTTAAAGTATCTATAATTTGATATGTTCGTATGTAAATTGTACATGAGAATGAATTCATTCACATATAAAGAGTTCAAGTTATACGTAATGTTACATGTTTTTTACAATTTTTTATTTTTATATGAGCATAATTTTATTATGTTTTACATGTGAAAGAAGTCATTTACATATGATCTAATATATATTATTTATATGAGCATAATTTTATTATGTTTTACATGTGAAAGAAGTCATTTACATATGATCTAATATATATTTATAATTGATAACAAAGCTAGATTACGAAATCATGAGGTGAGGGTGAGAGAAAGTTGAGAGAATAATGGTAAATATAAAGGAAAGTAGATGATATTTTATATATATATGTTGCCGGTGCGTGGGAGCTTTTATCAATTTATGTCCATCCGATTAAGATTAGAATTAATCACCGCCTTTGAAAATCAACCATTTAAAACGGATGGTTAGTTACTCTATAATTCGCATGTGGATTAAAAAAAGAAGATAAACAAACTGAAACTCCTATTTTTCAGCTATGTAACATTTTCTCTTGATCTTCATCTCTATAAATTGAGATAATAGTGGTTTTTAAGCCTCATTCTCTTTTTTAGTAAAACCAACAAATAGTTTCCGATGGTTGTGGTCTTAGGCAGTGGTGGTTGATGGTCACCGGCGGTGATGGTGGTTGTTGGTCACCGGCGGCGATGGTGGTTGAGATAGAAAGCCATGGTTTTGAGTGGATATCGTTGTGTTATCAACGAAGGATTCCTTACAAGAGAACAAATAAATGGCAGCCATGGTTTGTATCAGCCGAGCGGTTTCAAACTGGATTTAACTGGTCAAAGTATTGAAGTCTGTGTTTAGATGAAAAAGAAGGGAGTTAGGGAGTCTGTGATAAAGGTTCGCTGTTGTCGCCATTGATTTCATCTCCTGTTCTTTAAAGATGGAGTGTGTGTTTAGAGGAAAGAGAAACTTTTATCACCCGTATGCTGGATCTTCTCATCTTTCATTTACAACAACAACAACAACAAGGGTACCCAATCCCGGCATAAGCCGGGCTATGGGGGAGGTATGATGTAGACAGACCATACCTCTACACAAAGGTAGAGAGGCTGCTTCCGGATCCACCGAAGTGGAAGGGACCTCCGGCCCGGGGTGAAAAAAATAGGGTTAGATCCACCGGAGTGGAAGCTTAACCAGGATCCTCTCGATCTCAAACTCTCAATCTCAACCTCTCAATCACAATCCCAACCCCAATCTCGGATCTAGATTTGGATCTAGAGAGCCGTTGGGAGTCGGGGAGGAGAGAGGGCAGAGAGAAAGAAAGTTATTGCATGTCTCTTACAAAAGTCAAGAGCCATATCAGTTTTCGAGGATGCTGCTTTTGATTCTCAAAGGATTCATGTCGTAATCTTAAACAAAATTAAATAAGAAAACAGAGAGATGATTGTAGTTAATGTGTGTTTGTGTTTTGGTTTTTTTTTTTTTTTAACATTTAAACGATATTTTTATTGATATAGATACTAATACTAGCGAAGCGACCATCATTTAGAGAATAAGAGTACAAGTTCAGAGAGGAAAAAGAAGAAAGTTTATGTTTGGTAGAAGTGTGTTTGTGTAGATCTTCATCAATGCACAACTTTTCCATCTGCTATGTGTGTGTGTTTGGACTTGACTCAAGTCACTTGAGGGTACACGTTGCAATCTGTTGAGCAATCCACCACATGCTTCAATTATTAAAGCTTACAAATGGAATACAATATAGTTTACATAAGAAATAAAATATATATACAAATAATATTATAATATTATCATTCTTATTATTAATTTAATGTATATCTGATAAGAAATAAACATCTAAATGTTTTTAATTTTGAATTGATGTTATTATACATATATAATGTTACCGGTGGTAATTAGCAAAGGATCGGAAGTATCATCGGGTTAAGTTAAGAAGATCAATTTATGTATAAAATGATGATGACGATGAATATACATATTGCCGTTTTAACTATTAATGTGAATATATTGTTGTCAAATTCCTTCTTGTAAACCATAACTAAAACGACATATATATCAAGATTATATACCATATTTAGAGACCGACATTAATATCAGGTTCATTTTTAAATGATATAACTTTTTTCATGTTATGTTTTGCCTAAAATAATTATACAGAGTAATAAACTTGTTTCTGTGTAATGTTATTTAGCTTTTATGTAATATGTTTTTTTTTAATATATATCAATGGGATTGGTGACCAAATTGGTAAGGTATTTTACCTTAGAAGGTTCACCTGGATTCAAGTCTTACTTTCTATATTTGTTTATGTTGATTATAAAGGTTTTTCGAGAGTTATAAGTTTCATACAAATATGCGTATTTAGGAGGAGTAGGATAAACTGTCCTTATAAATTTTTTTTATCATAAGATATTTGTTAATCAAAGTATTTTGGATTATAAAAGGTATAGGTTGAGTTGTGTGACTTATAAAAAGTGGTTTATTAAGTGTAATCCGGACAACGTACGGGTATTGTGCTAGTTATGAAAGGCTAGCTTTACAAAGTTGGTGGTGGAGGGGTATTTATATACAAAGTTAATTACACTTAGCACCCCTCCATACTTAATCTAAAAAGCCTTTAAGTTACACAAAAGTACAAAACTAGCATTAACTATTTAATATTCTAACAATCTCCCCCTTTAGTGCAGTTTTGTTGATGTCTATTGTCCGGCTTTTCTCTTCTTCTTTTGCCTCCTGTTTCTTTTCTTGGTTGAAGGTTCTGGTTGAGGTTTTTTTACTTGATTGATCTTTGAAGGCTCGTTTCTTATATTCACTGTACTTCTCTTTCCAAAAACGTTTTGGGATGAAGTGATACTTTGGATCAGCAGGTCGGTTGGGTGGTTCAATGATATTGTCGGCAAAGTTTACTGGAGGAATGTTATGAGGCCCGAACTCATGATTAGGTGAATATCTGACCCAGGTTCCTTCGGGGACATGAATCACACCAGGACGTTCTTTTGGTGTGCGTTATGATCAGCCTGGTCCTGTTCCTGTGATTGATCTTTGCTTTAATCTTAGTGATCACCTTCATCATTCTTTTCTTTTCTTTCTCCGACTCTTCGAATTCAAATAAGCTTTCAAATACATTCTGGCATTGCAACAGAGTTCCATCAGAGTATTTAGAAAGTTCGTCGAGCCGAATGAAGATCTTGTGCCCCTGATCACTTATAAATACAAACCCTTGAGGATTATCAAAAATGACACCGGTGTTGAAGTTTTCTAGGTTAACACCTTGAATTCTTTGGTTGGGCACGGTCAGATTGATTTTCTTTCTTTTCTTCTCAAGACCAATTTGGAAATCCTTTTGAGATTGGCTCAAAACAAGACAATCCATATAACGCTTCACAGCATAGTAAGCTTCTTGGTTTTATGGATCTTGTTGGATGAGCTTGCTAGAAAAATGGTTAAGGACGAAAATAAGGTCATCAGCAGATAGTAGATTATATCTGGCTTCCCCGAACATATATCGACGATTATCTTCTCGTTTCACAGTAAAATACATTAAGCCTGGGGGTCTGGCGAAGCCGGGATCACACCATTCTTTGAAATGAATGCTAACAACCTCAGTGATCTTCAGCCTGAATTGATCTTTCCACACCTTATTGATTTTATGACTTCTGGCTTCAAGAAGATCCTTCAAGTATTTTTCTCTGTGCAAATCAAGGTCATAAGTACGTTTGGCCCACAACTTGTTGAAATCTAGCTCAATCAGTTTATTCTGCCTTGAGAAGATTCTATAAGCCTTTTCTTCGAGAAATTTGGTCGATTTAATCAATTCAGTAGGAGCTTCAAGGTGATTTATTCTTTTCTGAGAATTCTTTTGAAACCACCTTCATTGATTTGATCATGAGGAGCCCTGGATACAACAATATGTCTGTCAAGATGGGGGTTTGCAAGGTGATTAATCAGATCATCAAAATTCATTCGGTTAAGAGAAGAAATGGGTTGCTGAACATCCGGATATGTATCAAAACCAGGAAAATCATCATCGTCGTCATCTCCAGAATCAGGATCTTGAGGATCAGGAAGGTCAGGATCTTGAAAATCTTCACCAATCACATCACAATCATGCTGAGGTCCTTGAGACTGAGCATCATCTCTTATTTCAGAGTCTCCAACTACTTCTGTGGCATCACTAGCTCTGACCTCAGTCTCATCAAGGTTAACCTCCTCGGTTTTCTCCCCCTCGTGCTGATCCTCATCATCAGGATCATCACGTCTTCGAGAGGAGGCAGCAGCTTGTCGGCAGGTGGCTTCAAGTTCTGTTATACGTTTCTGAGCCGCTTCAAGCTGTGCATCTGCTAGGAACTTGTCTTGTACTGCCTTCTGCTTTAACTCATTGAGTTTGTGCTGATGATCAAATCGGGCTTGTAGAGCAGCAAGGACAGCTTTATCAAAAGAATCATTGTGCTCTTCCCGAGACACAAATGTGGCATATAGTTCGTTACAGAGTTCCTCCAGTTTTAATGAAGTCGGGGATGGAGAGTTGTGGGAAGATGCATCATTATTATCATTATTAGAGGAAGAAGAGGAAGAAGAAAAGCTTGATGGTGAAGAATGAGATGGTGATTTGTTTATGTTTTGATCGGCAAGCTGTTGGATGACAATAGTACGGTGGATAGGATCAGGTGGTAAGCGAAGGCGATCGGAGGAAGCAGGTGGTGGTGTACGTCTTTTAGGTGTTTCAGAGGTGGCTTCGGCTTTGCCTTTTCTTTTTCGGAGCTCTTCGGCTTGTGAGGGAGTTGGTGATGGAGGAGTTGAAGGTTCGCCCGACGTAAATATCGTTGTCGCAACTGTAGGCTCCGAAGGGATTACAGTGCGGCCTGAAGGTATTTCCCTGACAGGGCTTCCTGTTGGTTGACGAAGCGAGGCTTCAACAACAGTTGTTGCGTGACGAATTGATTTTGCACGAATGCATAACACAATGTCACGGTGGGAAGGACTTCCGGGATCTCCTAGATTGCCCGTTGAACTGAGAGGTGAGTTAGGAAGAAGCAAGGCGAACCTGTATTCCTCAAAGCTTTGCCCCTCAGCGCCTGGTTGAAATGCTTGTTTGATGATAGCAGATCCAGGTCTTCCAGACGTTCCTCGAGAAGGGAATATATCCAACAACTCTAAGTCTGTTCTGGCAGCATCCAAAGGATGTGCGTGCTCAGTATCAAGTGACCTAAGTTGGGAACTAGACTCAATAGTGTCAGAAATGAAATGTGGGAGAGGGGCAGATGTCTCCTCGACTTCAATATCGTCATCCTCCGAATGAGGGAACGATAGTGGATGCGGTTGGTGCCCATGCAAAAATGAAACTGGATCCTGTAGAGAGGATCCAGAGTGGCGTGCGGAGGTTTGTACATGTGAGGTTGGGGAGGCCTCGACTTCTATCCTGGGGGTTTCATCCCGGCGAATATTGGTTTCATCTGTCGAAGGGCCAACGTTTTCTTTTTGCCCTGTACCTAACCCTGACCGCTCAACCTCTCCAATATGTTTTTCAACCCCTCCCTCAAGATCACCTTGTACCTCCGGAATATCCATAGGATCATTATGAGGTTCATGTTGGAATTCTTCAGGAATTGTTTGAAGAGGTGTTGGAACCTTTGAAGATTTTGATCTATTGAGTTTTCTTTTAACAATTAGGGGTGAAGACGAAGATGAAGGAGTAGAAGATGGTGATTCAATAGTAGTAGAAGTGGGAATTTGTGAGGAAGATGATGATTGAGATTTTGATTTGGATTTAGATTTGTGGTGAGTTTTGTGTTTCTTTCTGGGTGGTTCAGATGATGATGAAGGTGGAGCAATTGTTGTGGATGGTGCAGAGGAAGAGCTCGGTGCCACATTATCTCCTTCTAACCCCTCTGATCTTTTCCTAGACCTAGAACCCTCACGAGGTGACCTATGTGGGGCAGCGGCAGGAAACTGTCGGTTTTCAGCTCCCACAGCCCTCTCTATAAACACTCTATAATTCATTAAATCTGGATCATTGTGGGGCACCGAGCGAAGAAGAGAAGCAGGAATTGGCATCGGAATGACTTCAGTGGAGCCAGAGTTAGAGTACACAGCTCCATATCTTGGTATATGACATCTTGTGGAGCGCGGGAATCTTCGAATGGTTGGATTAGCATCAAGAGTATGTCGAATAATGATTGTCAGAAATCTGATGAAGGGAATATACTTCTTGTGCTCATTATGCTTCCCTTTGACATTCAGCACCAAGTGCTCCCAAGCAGCAACAGCATAATCGATATGCGCATCATGAGAAATGCCATACAAGTAAGTCAGAGTATGAGTTGTGATGGCTTCTTGTCCTTTTCTTGATGGGGACAAGCAGTAGTTGATGATGGAGCTTAGGGTGTTCCTTAGTCTGTGAAGATTCTTCTTCTTGAAATCTTTTAAAGTATTTAGTGGACCATCATATCCAAGCTCTCTTATCTCTTGAAGCATTACTTGAGTCGATGGGGTTGCTTCAAATTCTGTGGCGCCTTGACGGGAATTTGGCTCAGGGAATCCAAGAATGGATCGGAAGTTGTTGAGCATAAGAGTAACAGTGATGGGTGTATCTGTAGTTGTGGGGAGTTGGAATTCGAAATATGGTGATTGGTTCTTTCCCCTTGGTTTAATATATTGGATTGTGCGCCACAGATGAAATAAAAGTTCTTCCTCAATACCATGGGTAGTATTTATGAGTGCTGGAAAAATTGGGTGATGTTCAAGAAGTACGGTGATAATTGGATGAGGAGAAATGAAGGGAATAAGAAGCTGGTAGTTGTTTCCCATCTCGGAAGTACACCCGTCGACAAGAAAATCCATTCTGTATAAAAAACATTAAGAAAATATGGAAACATTGTTCCGGGGTTAATTTACTCAAAGAATTTAATCTTACACCATTTTTCACAGAAGATGCGAAGGCAATACAACAAGGCGTTCGATACC
>CM067170.1:30424319-30505281 GCA_034093135.1 Erigeron breviscapus | reverse complement strand
TACTATGGCTTTGTTACCAAATATGTTGAATACTTATGGTTAGTAAATGTATGTAGTATGTTATGTAGTTACCTTTGTTGGTGATCTAGATTACATTACAGATGCACACATATTAGTATTAATACAACTCCAATGGTTGATCTAATAATAATAATACAAAGCTGAAACATTAGACTTTTGAATTACTCAGAATTACAAATTAGGTTGTACAATTTGGAAAATTAACATTAAAAACACAACTTCTAAATAAACTTCAAAGAAATTGGAGTACTTCCTTGTAAACCACATTAGTAGTCATTTTGCTGACATGGTTATCTTGATCAGTGTAACACCCCGACTAAGGCGGAAACACGAGATGCCACAGAACGACATGGTACAAAAGATCTAAATATGAAACATCAACATAAAGTTTCAAATGCCATTCAAATTCAAAAGATTGCAAGTTCAAGTTGACGTTTAATAAACATTACATAACCAAATTCATAATCAGAAGATCAAATGTTCGCATTACTCGTCCAACATGCAACAAACAAACACATCAACCAAGAGGCGGTCCATAGTGCTAACTTACTGCTCTAGACCTGAAAAGCATGAAGAAAAAGTGTCAACTACGAGAGTTGAGTGAGTTCCTAGGTTTATTCTATCAATTATACTTACAACCGATTCAAAAGTGAAATAGTAAATCATCAAGTTTCCAAGAATTTCCATCATAATATACATACCCAAACCGTATGTTCAATCATATAATATCCATCCATAAATAATATCACTTACATTTAGCCAAAGGCATAATTTGATTAGTAAATGCTTGAGCCACTACTAAGACCATTTCCTGTCCCAACCAACATAATATTTCATTTCATAGCACAAGCTGTCAATCAAGTGCAATTTATAAAGAAGGGGATCGTGCCATGGAGACGACCGCCTAAAATAAAGTAGATTAGAGCACCGCTCGGGTCGGACTGGAAGTGAAGGTCGTCACGAAGGCAACCAACATTCCACCGTTACCTATTTTAGTGGGTGAGTGGACGACTCCTAGTTGCGCAACCCTCTAACTACAGGCCTCCCCTTTCGGAGTTAATAGTAGTGTACCGAAGTGATACAGTTTGACTGAACTCAAGCTCATCATATAACTTATAACACATTGAACATACAATATATCCCATTTCATAATCATTCTTTCAAGAATCATTCATATATATAAAGCAATTTTATTTATCATGCTTTTCACCCGAAAGTAAAACACATAAAAGAGTTTGAAAGGGGGCTATGACTCACTTGATTCGAGAGTGTTAGGGGCTAATCAAATGCGAGATCTTCGTCTAGTCGTGTTGCTCCCCAAGCAAGCCTAAACCATGGTATTTATATATACACAACGTAAGTGTGTGTAGCATGAACTAGTGTGCTAGATCATGAGATGTATACTAGTAGACTTGCCCATCTTTGGTTGTAAATTGATTATGGAGTTCAAGTGTATTATATTGTTCACATTATTTGGTTAGAAGATATTTGGTGGTGAAGGTCATTTCTCGTTATACATTTTGTACGTTTATTGGAAATTTCGGTAGTTTGGCTTTGATTTATATGATTTCCATTGTATACTTTGCCTAAATCATAATATTTGACATTAGTAATCTTATTATTTGATATTTTATGAATATTTCTGATTTATATTTTATTTATTCAAATTAATATTATTTAATTAATTATTTATTCATTTTATTGATTTATTAATTAAATAATTCCTTAAAAATACTTTTAAATGTCATATTTGTCTTTATAAATTATGAATAATTATAATTGGGTCATATTCTGATTTTTATGTATTTTAACTTATAGTTTTATGTTTTATATATTTTTATTTGTATATTTTCCATTAATTTAACAATAATGATTATTTAGTGATTTTCACTTAGTTATTTACCTTTAAATTATGTGACACTTGTTTCTTGGCTTATAATTATTTTGCTCCAGTAAGTTTAAGTTGCTTTAACCATTGATTTTGGAGATTTAACCAAATTCATCTTTTACATATTTTATTTAATTGTTTATTTACTTTTTTTAATTACCATTTAAATCCAATAATTCATGAAAGTACTTAGATATCACCATACAATCTTATGAACGAAAATCCCAGGCCTTTTAGGCAACTTTTATCAAGATAATTTCATATCAATTCAACCTCTCTTGTGTATAGCTCAAATTGAGGACTTTATGATTAAAAATCGTTTACCGAAATAGTGATTTTAGCCTCATTTCTTAAGCTATAAAGGTACTTTAAAATGGATTTTCATTCTTATTTCAATATTTACAGTAAGTCCATCATATTTTGGTGATTCAAGTCGTGATAGTGGTGGTGGTGTGATATGTGCAATTTAGTGCTTTCGGTTAGTGATTATTTGACCCGAAAAGGTGATTTTTGAGCTTATTCTTTCCATGCATCAAGTGACTTGAGTTTTATACTTTTGAAATAACTTATTTCCAGTAGGTTTATCATATTTTATTGGTCATAAGATTATGGTGCATGTGTGTGCTCAAAATGCATTTTTGCATGTTTTCGGTTTATGATTTCTAGCTTATTTTAACATGTTTTGATTCAAGCTTTATATCCTTGATATTTTATCAATTTTTCCAGAATATTATGGTCCATTTAAACATATTTTCACTTTGAACAAGCCTATAATCATCTCATAATCCAACAAAAGATCCAACTTTCTTAGATCTAAACATGCATGTAATCATCTCATCATTTTAACAACAAATCTTTATCCATCTTTAATCCATCAACATAAAAACATATTTTTATGAAAAACTCCAGAAATATATTCATCAAAATATATAAAAATATAATCATCTTTCAAAGGAAAAATCACTTTAAAAGCTACTTAATCTATAACAATACTTTTGGGTCTTAAACTTGTTGAATCCTTGGATTTTTCTTCTTAGATTCGACATGCATGAGCATGGAAAGAAAGATCCTATCAACTTTGCCCTCATCAAGTGTATATTACAAAGAAAACAAGAAGAAAGTATGAGTTTTTGATAAACCTTTGAATATAAACAAGAACAAGATTAGATCTAACAAAAAGGATGAAGATTATACCCTCTTGGATTCGGTTTTGATGTTGAGAATATGGCAGATTTTTCGTGGCTTTTGAAGCTCCAAATAACCCTTATTCTAACCTTAAAACAACCCTTAAACCTTGCTTGATTCAACCCCTTAGTAATCTATCTTAAAACCCTTATTATTAACAAGTGTTTATGTTGATTTTCTTCCCCTTTTTCCTTGCTTG
The DNA here is from genome assembly GCA_034093135.1 of Erigeron breviscapus. Lineage (NCBI taxonomy): Eukaryota > Viridiplantae > Streptophyta > Magnoliopsida > Asterales > Asteraceae > Erigeron > Erigeron breviscapus. The sequence continues at coordinate 30,501,988 of CM067170.1, read as the reverse complement.
TGGCTGCCGAAATTAGAGAGGAAAAGGAAGAGAGAAAGTTGTTGTTTGAGTGTAAGAGTATGTGTGTGTGTGTTGGGAAGAGAAAAGACTTGAGTATGTTGTTGTATGGGGAGTGTAAAGAGTGTAAATTTGAAATGAGGGCATGTGTGTGTGTTGTCTTGGGGCCGGCCTCATGGGGGGATTTTGAAGGGTTTCTATCTTTTTTTTAAAAAAAAAGTGTAAGTATATTTGTATAAAATGTATATGTGTATGGATATTTATTTTAACTAGTTAGCACAAGTTTAGGACATATATTTGTGTTCATAGGTATATATGTACATAGCCGTGTGTATGTGTATATATTTATATACATTTGTAATTTAAAATTGTTACTTGATCCAATTAGTTATAATCTTGCATTTATATTCGTCATGTACTTATATACTTATTATTATTCAAGCATTTTCATGCATCTAAGGAGTTATAAATAATTTGAAGGTGCTCAAGGTATTTTCATGCCAAATATTATTTAGTTGGCTTGATGATTTAATTTGTTGGTCATTCATAAGAATTTTTGATTGTTATCTCAACTTGTGAGACTCACTTTATTATTTATAGTTTGATCGAACATTAATAAGGTTTTTGTTCAATGGTATTTCATTTGATTAAATTAGAACTAAATAATAGCTTTAGATTGCTAATTTAGGGGCATTATCTACTAGCTTCCAATATAACTATGGCTTGCGGGATCATAGGCAACATAACTAGCACATATATAATATTAAAAAGTAGGGTTGTTACATCCTTACCCACTTAGAAGAATTCCGTCTCGGAATTTGAATTTGCTTAGGGAGTAAGTGCGGATATTTCTCACGTATAAAGTCCTCGCGTTCCCACGTGAATTCGGGTCCGCGTTTCGTATCCCATCTAACTTTAACAATAGGGATCTTGCTTCTCTTTAGGCGCTTCTCATCGCGGTCGAGAACTTCTATCGGCTCCTCACGAAATTGGAGCTTATCTTCCACCCGTAGTTCCTCGAGTGGGACTACTTTCGAATCATCCGCCACACATTTCTTCAAGTTCGACACATGGAATGTGTCATGAACATCTCCCAATTCTTGGGGTAATTTCAACTTATAGGCTACGAGGCCTATTCTAGCAACAATTTCAAATGGCCCAATGTATCGGGGGCTCAACTTTCCTCTTTTGCCGAACCTTACGGTTCCCTTCCATGGCGACACCTTTAATAGCACCTTGTCGCCAACCTCAAATTCTAGGGGCTTCCTCCTTTGATCCGCATAACTCTTTTGCCGATCTCTTGCGGCCTTAAGCTTTTCTTTAATGATCGCCACCTTGTCCGTTGTCTCTTGGACAAAATCAACGGTAGCTAGGCTTCTTTCACCCGCCTCTACCCAACACATGGGTGATCTACATTTACGCCCGTATAGAGCTTCAAACGGCGCACATTGTATGCTAGAGTGATAACTATTGTTGTAAGTAAATTCCGCGTATGGCAAGTGTTCATCCCAACTTCTACTAAATTCTAATGCGCAAGCCCTTAGCATATCCTCCAGCGTTTGTATTGTACGCTCACTTTGCCCATCCATTTGTGGGTGGTAAGCCGTGCTTAATGCTAACGTAGTACCCATTGCTTCTTGCACAAGACCCCAGAAACGTGAGGTAAACCTACCATCCCTATCGGATATTATGGACAGAGGTACACCATGTAATATCACAATCTTTTCAACGTACAAGCGAGCTAGACGCTCAGTGTTCCAATCTTCTTTGATGGGGATGAAATGGGCTGATTTCGTAAGATGATCAACAATCACCCATATAGCATCATGACCTTTCTTTGTCCGAGGCAATTTCGTCACTAAGTCCATTGCTATTTGCTCCCACTTCCACTCGGGAATTTCCGGCTGCTTTAAAAGTCCAGCTGGCTTTTGGTGCTCAGCTTTGACCATCGCACAAGTCATGCATCGGCTCACATATAGGGCTACATCACCTTTCATCCCAGGCCACCAAAAGTCCCTTTTTAGACCTTGGTACATTTTATCCGCTCTCGGATGAATCGAGTATTTTGAATTGTGAGCTTCATTCATTAGTACCTCTCTCAGCCCATTGATCTTTGGGACCCAAGCTCTTCCTTTGAAATACAAGATGCCTTCATCATCCCTATCGAACCTTGTTTCTACCCCACTCAAGGCCTCTTTTTCAATATTCTTCCCTTCAAAAGCCTTTGCTTGATCTTCTAAGAATTTGTCCCTTAGAGACATTTTCACTCGTAAGTGGTTAATTCTTGTCCTCGACACCTTAGTGCTTACCTTCCTACTAAGAGCGTCAGCAACAACATTTGCCTTTCCGGGGTGGTACTTAATTTCTCACTCGTAATCGTTAAGCAGCTCCATCCACCTCCTTTGCCTCATGTTCAACATCTTCTGATCGAAGATGTGTTGCAAGCTCTTGTGATCGGTAAATATGGTGCACTTGGTGCCATAAAGATAATGTCGCCATATCTTCAAGGCAAACACTACGGCTCCTAGCTCCAAATCGTGTGTCGAATAATTCTTCTCATGTGGCTTCAATTGCCTAGATGCGTATGCAATAACCTTGTCTCTTTGCATTAGTACGCAACCTAGCCCTTTATTCGACGCATCACAATACACTACAAATCCTTCCATTCCATCCGGCAATGCTAGTATTGGTGCTTCACACAACATGTTCTTAAGCGTTTAAAACGCTTGCTCTTGTTCTTCACCCCATTCGAACTCTCTTGACTTTTGGGTCAATTGGGTTAAAGGTACCGCAATCTTAGAGAATCCTTGAATGAACCTCCTATAATAACCCGCCAAACCTAGGAAGCTACGCACTTTCCGTTGGTGTCTTGGGTGTCTCCCATTTCTTGATTGCTTCTATCTTAGACGGATCTACATGGATTCCTTCTTCGTTCACAATGTGCCCCAGAAATTGGACTTGACGGAGCCAAAATTCACACTTAGAAAACTTAGCATATAGGTTCTCGTCTCTAAGTAGCTGCAAGATTATCCTCAGGTGCTTCTCGTGATCCTCCTTACTTCTAGAGTATATCAAAATGTCATCGATGAACACTATGACGAATTTGTCCAAGTATGGCCTACAAATCTTATTCATTAGGTCCATGAAAACGGCTGGCGCATTTGTGAGACCAAATGGCATCACTAGAAACTCATAATGCCCATAGCGAGTTCTAAAGGCCATTTTAGGTACATCTTCTTCTCGTACCCTCAACTGATGATAGCCGGACCTAAGGTCAATTTTCGAGAAATGCGACGCTCCTTGCAGTTGATCGAACAAATCGTCTATTCGTGGCAGCGGATATCTATTCTTGATCGTCAATTTATTCAACTCTCTATAGTCGATGCACATTCTCAAAGATCCATCCTTTTTCTTGACAAAGAGAATTGGCGCACCCCATGGCGAAGTACTAGGTTGGATTAAACCTTTATCAAGCAATTCTTGCAATTTCTCTGAGAGTTCTCGCATTTCGGAGGGCGCTAGCCTATACGGTGCTTTGGCTACGGGGGCTGCCCGGGAACTAAATCGATAGTAAACTCTACTTGTCTCACTGGGGGAAGTCCAGGTAGTTCGTCCGGAAATACATCTAGAAAATCTCTAACCACTGTTACCTTGAGAGGATCCTTATCTTTCACTCGCTTATCCACTACTTGTGCCAAGTATATGTGGTATTCCTTGCGTAAATACTTCCTCACTTTCATAGACGACACTATCTTGGGTTGGACTCCCGCCTTATGGCCTTGAACTATCAGCACCTCACCGTATCTAAAGGAATTTTTATGATCTTTTCATGGCAAAGTATTTCAGCACGCATTTTCGACAACCAATCCATTCCTACTATCACATCAAAACTTCCTATTTCTATGGGAATCAAGTCTATACTATAATCCTTCTTATCTAAAGTTAACTTACAATCAACAATAATTTCCCTAGTCTTATACTCGTTTCCATTAGCATATTCAACATAATAAGTTTCCTCAAGCTCACTAGGTATCTTATCAATTAATTCTTTAAATTCAAAGGAAATGAAACTTCTCTCGGCTCCAAAATCAAACAACATAGAGGCATAGACATTATTTAATGGAAACGTACCTACAATGACATTTGGGTCATCACGTGCCTCATTTGCTCCCATCGCATACACCCGTCCTCTTGCTGGACCTCCTTGATTTCCTCGGTTCACATTGTTACCTTGATTCCCTCCATTTGCTCTATTCCCACCATTTCCTTGGTTCACTCGATTCCCATTATTTCCTTGGTTTGCTTGATTCCCACGGTTGCCAACATTTCGAAAATTCCCACGATTATTGTTCATGTTCCCACGACCTCCTTGAGCTTTTCCCAACCTAGGGCAAGCATTCCTCCAATGATCCATAGCTCCACATTCACGACATGCTCCGGGATTTCCTCCAACTCTTGCTCCACTTCGGCAATAGGCAGCAAGGTGTCCAAATCGGTTGCAAGTCGTGCATTGCTTACATTCTCCTCGATGGTGGTTGCCACAACGGTTACATCTTGGCGGCATGCCACCGTTTGGGTTGGGGTTAGCATCGGCAATTCCATAGTTTCTCACTACTTTTTGTCTTTTATCTGGCCCATTACCTTTCCTATCACCAAATCGATTTCCTCCTCCTTGCCTTGAGCTTGATTCACCACGCGAGTATCTTCCACTCCTAACCAAGTCATTTACTAACTTGGTTGCCAAGCTTATGGCTTCTTCAAGTGTGGTGGGGTTCGCGGTCGTGACCATCAATCTGATCTCAGGTACTAATCCATAGATAAACCTTTCAACCTTCTTAGCCTCGGTGTTCACCATCTCAGGTATTAGCACACACAACTCGTGGAAGCGAATGGCATATGCCTCCAGCTCCATTCCTTTCATAGTATGGCCCCAAAACTCAATCTCCAACTTTTGCACCGCTGGGCGGGGACAGTATTCCTGCTTCATTTCCTCCTTGAGTTGCTCCCAAGTCAAAGCATTCATTACGGCGGGACCTCTCGTAGTGACTTGGAGGTTCCACCAAGTGAGTGCCCTTCCTTGGAGCTTGCTAGCCGCAAACTTGACACGGTCTGCCGGTGCGCAATCGATGATGTTCAAAGTGGCTTCCATGCTTTGGAACCATGTGAGCAATCCAACAGGACCTTCCGTCCCATAAAACTCCTTGAAAAAAAAGAAAAAAAAAAAAAAAAAAAAAAAAAAAAAAAAAAAAAAAAAAAAAAAAAAAAAAAAAAAAAAAAAAAAAAAAAAAAAAAAAAAAAAAAAAAAAAAAAAAGGCACAACAAAAAAAGACACCACGGACAACAAAGAGAAAAAAGATAACGGATTAAAATCCACAGGACCTTCCGTCCCATAAAACTCCTTGGGATTGCAAGACGTGAAAGTCTTGTTAGAATTCCTTTCATTAGCATTGCCTCCTCCATCTTGTCTCCTAGCCGTGTTAAGTGTAGCGGTCACATTCTCCGCAATTTGGGTGGCAATGTTTGGCATGACGACATTGATTTGTTGAGAGATAAGCTCAGCTAACTCGGTCCTTCGCCGGGCCTCTTCCTCTTGGCGTCGGGCCTCATCACTTGTTTCCTCGCCGGTCCTTCGTGGTGCCATGTCTCTACAAAGGATAATATAGTTTAGTCATTCGTGTATTGAATCATATGACATAAACTCGACTCACGACTTCTTGATCTCACACGAGTATATCTAAAGTTACTTAGTGCATGGAGGGCTCGTTTGCACACATATGTATATGTATATCCCGATTCATATTCTTTTTCTTAATCACGACACACTTGTCATTATGAGTAAATAAATGGCTAGGTAAAATTCTAAAATTAATCAACCATGCTTTCTAGGTTAGCTAAGAGAATTACAGAATCTGTGTACGAATTTGGAGCACGTAAAAGTGGCTTAAGATGGACGATCTGGGCAAAACTCATAAAATATAAAACGTAGCCCTATGAGTTAAGTTTCACCTCCAACTGGAATCAGGTCAAAAGACGAAGTAGAACTCCAGATATGGCCGTTCTACCAAAGGTGGTCAGAACTGATTTCCTACTGTAACTAGAACCTTTATAATAGGGATAACTATAACACAAGAAGGATAACACATCATGTAACCATAGAGAGGCATTAAGCATACATATATATCATTCAAGATAAGTTTACAAAATTGCTACATGCCAAATCCGATGTGATCATCGTCACATATAAGCTAGAAAGTTCAAGAAATTGAAACAAAGTACAAACGTTCATACATCAAATAAGTTCATAAATAAAGAAGTCCTTAGGTTCACTTCCTAAGCATGAGAGCTACCACGATAGAGACACAACCCATCACAAATATCACCTCGTTAATTCGACGAACTTCCGATATCGCCATCCTCGCATAATCCCCCGTTCGATCCATGATTCCCAAGGCTCTTTCCATCATCACCTCTTGAGTCCTTACCCTTAGTCTAGCATCCCTTAATCCATTTGCTATTCCCCACACCCTATCCCTTTCTTCACGAGTCATACCAATGGGAGGTGGAGGGGGTACCCCATAAACTGGGCGATGTGGTTCTTCTCCTTGACGCCTATGTCCGAGATGGTACCAGGGATGATCACGAGGAAGGCGCGGCTGAAAGTATGGGTCTTGGGCTGGAAATCGCCCATCACTTAGGTTCATGGGAGCATCTTGCCTTGGCGGAGCGGGTGCTCTAGGGGCTGGTGGTGATGGTGGTGGCGAGGGCGAGCGGCGTCCGGGTTGGCTAGAGGCAACACTTCTAGCATCATCGCTTTCCGGTGGGTCTTCCGTTGGCTCGGTCTCTTCTTCTTCTTCTTCTTCTTGGAGTGGTTGGGGAGGTTGCTCTTGCTCTAGGCGTCTCCTTTCTTCCTCTTCCATGCGGTCCACGAATCCATACAAATTCCTTGGTCTAGGGGCTGATCCGGAAGTTCCACTTGCTTGCGACATGATGTTCCTACACAAGTTTCACAAGGCGTGAGATGACGACTTGACTCGACGCTTAGACGACCATGGACGACCGAGTTGACCATTGACGACCCACGTGGCAACTTACGGACAGCAAGATGACTTGACGGACCATGAGACGACCTTAACCATTCGACAAGCAACTAACCAACTCGACCAACGACTCACAAGCTTAACAATCCGAACAACGACATGAACATCCACAACCGACGACCAACTCGACTCGCACGACCAACATAACCATTTATAATCAAAGTAATGACTAGGATTCAACTTGTGCATAGCTCTCATGTATTATATCTAAATGGACAAAGTAATACTAGCCAAGTGGGGGTATTAACTAAGGGTTCTAATAGGTAATGCAAACATTGGATTTTGTTATGTATCTTTTGCACCAAGAATCGTTTTTAAAGCTTATTTTCAAAAGACTCATTTTGAATATTCCTTAGACAACCATTTTGATCATTCCATATTAAATTTTTAGTTAGGCATAGTTGATCAGGCTATGCATAAGTAAAACAAGAATACTTTATGATCGACTCAATTATTTAAGAAATATTCGACTCGTTTTGAAAATACGTAGGTTATAGCAAAAATTCTCTATAACCTTGTCTCTGATACCATTTTTTCTGTAACACCCCGACTAAGGCGGAAACACGAGATGCCACAGAACGACATGGTACAAAAGATCTAAATATGAAACATCAACATAAAGTTTCAAATGCCATTCAAATTCAAAAGATTGCAAGTTCAAGTTGACGTTTAATAAACATTACATAACCAAATTCATAATCAGAAGATCAAATGTTCGCATTACTCGTCCAACATGCAACAAACAAACACATCAACCAAGAGGCGGTCCATAGTGCTAACTTACTGCTCTAGACCTGAAAAGCATGAAGAAAAAGTGTCAACTACGAGAGTTGAGTGAGTTCATAGGGTTATTCTATCAATTATACTTACAACCGATTCAAAAGTTGTAAGTCCCAACTCGATAGATGGTACTACTGAAGACACCTCTATGTCGATGGTGGAGTTACTTTGCAATATATGCACTGAACTGGAGACGACCAGTTGCAGTGTGTATATACCAAGTTCTAGATAGATTACTTATATAAAAGACAATAAGTAAAGAACAATGCAATAATACAAATAACTTGTAAGATAACTTGATGAGACAATATGTATTTTTCAATGTGTAATTTATTTATTGATATTAAACAAATTACAAGGTTGATACGGAACCAAGATAATACACGAATGTAAATATCCTAACAACCTATGAAATACAATAGATCTATACTCGGAATTTCTCAAGACAATCGAAACACTTAAAGTTGTGAAATGTTCCTTTTAGCGATTGAGAGAATATTGCACAAGTTCACCAAGAATATTGCAGGTTTGCAAAGTGTGAAGTTATTCGTCTTTGTGAAATAACTTAAATTCTTGGTTGTGCAATGACTTGTATTTATAGGCAAAGTTAACATTGGGATGTTAACTTTAGCCGTACAAATATGGTTGAGAGCATTTAAGGAATAACATTTAATTCCTTAAAAAGCAGTGTAAAGTCGCATGATAAAGCAACTTTACACAACCACCTTTATGTACCTTATATTACTTAAATAATAAGACAAGGCTTATTATCCGGGTAAAGGTACATAAAGTATACAAGTCAATTCCTCGTAATCAGTGTAAAGCTTTGTAAGGGCTTTCCATTGATGGTCTCCAGTTTGTAACTGACTAGAATGCCAACTGGGCTTCGCTGCCATTGCCATTCTCTATCTTCCATTTGTTGTCTTCGACTTCAACTGGAATGATTCTTCAACTGGTCAGTTCTCAACTGGAGGAAGTCTTCAGTTGCGTTGACTGTACGGTGCAACTGGACTTCAATATATTTCTGGACAAATCTTCTTGGTCACCAGTTTTACTGGGTCACCAGATGCAACTGGTGACTGGTCAGTATGAACTGGTGACTGGCCAGTTCCAGGTGAACTGGTCCTAACAAATTCCCCCTATTTGTCTAGAAATATAGTCTAAGTCTTTTTCTAGTTCTTGTATCTATACAAGTGTGAACTATAGAGACTTGTTCGATTTAAATCTATCTAAGTTTCTTAAGGAATTTTTATAGATCAATAAATGCCTTAGGTTTTTCTTTTAGGTTTGTTAGATTTTAATCTATTATCTACCTTGTGGTTACAAACTGGTAACTTCATTTATACAAGGGAATGAAATTTATACAAGTTACAGAATGTAAATACAAATTACAAGTAGATAAACTGAAGAAAGAACTTAATGAGATGGCCCTTCGCCAGTTCTTCTTCTCTTGGCAACTGAAGAGATAGGCTGAGTATCTTCAGGATCAATATTCAACTTTTGCTCAAGATTTTCTTTATGTTGAATTTTCCCCCTTAGAAAGTTTACCCATGCTTTCTCAAACCTATTCTTTTGTGCCTTAGCATCCAAAACATTCACCATCTCCACCCATTCGCTGAATCCATATTGCATAGCACCAGGATCATCAGTTCTAACCAGTGGCCCACCAGTATACTTAACTTCGATTTGAAAAACCTTGGTGCCTGGCTTGATTGTAACATTGACACTATTAATAGTACCACTATGTCTTCTGGTTGACATGATCTGGGAGTAGTAGTTTCTAGCTTCAGATTCATTTGTGATTTTTATACTCCCAGCACCAGCAGCCAGTACAGCGGACTTAATGTCTTCATTGGATACCTCGCCAGTTGATTCAACGAATGTGCTAAGGTCAGCATCTCTTGCATCTCTTGTCAGTGGTTTCTTGGTTGTGGAATCCTTCTTCTTGGTGGATCCAGTACACTCTTCACAACCTTCTTGACATTTGCAATTCTCTTTAGAAGCCCACTAGCCCTAATCTCTTTGGCCTTCTCCACTGAAATGTTTAAGCTCCTGGCATCGAATTCAGCTTCATCCTCTTGATAGTGTCTGTCCAGTTCTACATCTAGCATTTCATTCAACTGGTCAACTATCCTAGGATCATTCTTAACCCTAACATACTCATCCTTAGTGATACCCAGTAGATTGGCATCACTCATATCCAGCAACTTAATCTGAGCAAGATGTGCCCTGGCCTCAACTTGGTTTCTTTGTTTCATTTTCTTTCTTTCTTTGATGTCATTACCAAGTCTAGCCAGTTTTCTACTATCACTATCTGAAACTGGAGGGAGTATATCAGCATTACCAGTTTCCAACATTACTTCAGTGGCCGGCTGGGCAGATGCATCACCAGCTAAACCTTTACCTTTGTCCAAACCAACATTCCCCCTAGCACTCTGCTCACCAGCTTCAGTACTGGTAGCCATAACCAATTCTCTTCCAGATGAAGTCCTTCTAGGTGCAACTGGTGTAAGGACTGAACTTCTTTCCCCCTTGGCAGCATCTAGACCTGCCCTAATTGCTTCCCATTCAGAGGGGTGAGATGGCAACCGGTCAAGAGGCTGCCATGACTGCATGTCCTTACACTCTTTGAAGATGCCACACATCATCCTGAAGGACCTCCATAAATGGTTCGTCTCCTTGGACTGGGTCAAGACATTTGCAACAACTTGGTCTTGACCAGTTTTCAATTCATTCAAGATCTTGGAGTCCTCATCCAAACCGGAGACAACCTTATCCTTAACCTCATCATCCATCTTCTTCAGATTTTCCACTTCAGTTGTCAGTTTCTCTATAGATTGAGCATGTAGAGATACCTGGGTGTTCAAACTTTCTATGCTGCCTCTCAACTGGTTGATCTCACAGGTAAGTGGGGCCAGATCAACCTGAGGAGTGGCCAGCTTGGTGATCTCAGACATCACCCTTTCAATCAAATGCTCTTCTCTAGCACCCAGCGTATCCTCTATTTTCTGACCAACCGAAGTCATCAACTGCTCTCCAAGGCCAGTTACATCTAGGCCAGGTCTTTCAATAAGTTCCTTAACCTGCCTTTCAATCTCTTTCAAGTCAACTTCTGAAGTTCTGACAGTATTTCCTAGCAAGTTGGAGATTGAACTGGAGACCTTGGAGTGAGTTAGGTCAAAGGCTTCCTTTAGAGTACCAGCCAGATTGTTGCAGCCAGTGACCAACTCATTAAGCTTTCTGAACACCAAGTCTTCATTAGATGAAAACTTGTTTATCCCCAGATCGACCACCTTAATGTTTGTCAAATGATCTTTGTGGTATCTGGAGAAGGACTTGGTGTTCTTGTCAAGTGTCTTCTGAATCTCCTCCACCCTGGTTAGAAGGTTTTGGAGATCGGCTTGTAGTGAGACAACTTGACTGTCCAGTGATAAAGGAGAAGGTGTCACTGGACCACTAGCAGTTACTACTGGAGCAACTGGAGGAGGCAAACTGATGGAAGTCTCCCCAGTTGTCAGGCCAGCAGTTGAAGAAATTATTGGAGTGGTGGTTGAAGAAAGGACTGGAAAAAACAAATTGTTGTTCATGCTGAGAATGCTCAGGTGTGAACAACGGCGACGGTGGGGGTGGCATTTCTCGAGCAAGTGAGAATTGCCCAGTTGGTAAAGGAGCGAAATTTGTTGGTAAAGATATATCTATAGGCACATTTACTTGTGGTGGTAAAAATGAAATTGATGCGTCTGGAAGTGAGACTGGAGATGAAGGGTCTTGTGCTTGTACAAAAGCATCAAGAATCTCCATGTCTGTTTCAGTACCTTCAGAATCCGAAGATTCAATAAGGATTTCCTCGTCATTAACACTCATGTCCAGATCCATGAATGTAACTGAGGGCTGACCAGTTACCTGGTCAGTCTCCAGATGACCTTCCCCAGTTTCCTGGATGGGTACATCTGTTGGTGGATTAAATACCGAAGTATCTTCACCAGGGATAGATGTGATGGGGGTTGCTTCAGTTATGGTTGCTCTATCCTCAACCATAACATTAGACACACTGGAGGGTCCCTCATTATTTTGAGGCCCGCCCAGTTGCCTTTCTGACTCACCTGCAAGAGGTGCATCAGTTGAAGCGAATGCCAGTTGCATTCGTTCAGGAATTTCAACCTCACCAGCTTCAGATACCAGTGAGTCTAGATTCCTTAGCATATCTGGAGCAGTGTACGGTGAATCTGTACTATTATATGCTTCTCTGCCCAGAATTTGCTTAAAACAAAGTGAGAGGAACCTTGAAAAGGGAATACAAACACCCCTTGTGCCCTTCAGCTTTTGAACCAGGCTTCTATACAGAATTTCTGCAAAGTCCACTCTCAATCCGTTCCACAAGCAATAAGCCATCTCTGCTTGCGAGGAGTTGATCTGGTCAAGTCCACCAGAACTCCCACCCATGCTCTCCACCAGGTGGATGAAAAAATACCTCCATGAAGGTGTAAGGCCCTTCATGGTCATCGCACCTTTTGTCTTCAACACCCCATTCTCCAACACTCCCTGTGTCCCATTTCAAGAAGTACTTGGCGAAAGTTTATATTTGGGGGCAAGACGACTGGAGATTCACCCTCTCTCCAGTAATTGAGGCGTAAGGCATCCCTCAATATATCAGCTGACAGGGTACACTGGATTGTTCCATCCTTTAATGTGAAACTGATGGAGGAACAATCGGAAGAAAGAATGGCAGTGTACCAAAACTCACATAAGTAGTTGTGAAACAACTTACGTGGGTTTAGAGAGAATGAGGGTCCTATTGGAGAATTCTTCAAAAACTTTTGAATTCTACCAATAAGGGTATCGGACCCTTGAGATCCTCGTAGGCTGGCCATCGGATTATTTGGATTTAGTTTGATGACCGAAGCACTACTAGGGGCACCAGGTGCCGCTTTGACATCTGGTGAGGGATTATATGGAACAGTCAAGAGATTTACATCTCTTGAACGAGATGATCTAGGAGCCATAGAAGAATGAAAATGAAATTTGGGATTTAGGGTTTTTGATTTGTGAAGCAAAGAGAAAAATGAAGCAATTTTGATGATTGGAAGTAAATGAAGGAATGTAAGAGAAGGAAGTAAATGAGTTCGGAGTAAATAAGGGTATTTATAAAGGGATTCAAGATTCCAATGAAACACCAAAATTATATTTTAATAAAGACAATCCTTTTTGTAGATATTTTCAACAAAGTTGGTTTGAATTTTGAAATAAAATATTGATTTGCCATGTAAACATTAAATGCTTCCATGTCAGCATTAAATGCTACGATGGCTTATCTTACCCACGCGCCCACTCACTTTTTGTTTTCCCAATACAAACAGTTGCCAGGTACTAAAATGGTTTCAAACACGTCAGATCACGATATCAAGTGGTTTAAAACACTCGAGTATCATCACGTGTCACACATATTGACCAAGTATTTGTAACGTTATAAAAATAAGACAAGACTGAACCTGGTAACTGGAGGATCAGTCCAGTACCAGTTTCCAACTGGAGAGTTCTCAAGTTGCATTTTCAAACAAAAACGAATTTTAGTCAGAAAATTATTTTGAGTCTTTCCCCCTAAAATGATGATCCAGAAATCAATTAGTGCCAAGATAGTATCACAAAGGCGTTCGATAGCCTGGCGAGCAAAGATTATCTGGACCTCCTCAACTGGAGAACTTCATCAGTGTCACTGACGCGTTCAATAACAAAGAAAGCTCCAGTTAAGGGTTTAACATTCCCAGTTCGCTGATGAGATGTTTAAAGGTTTTCTCATCGAGAGGTTTAGTAAAAACATCAGCTAACTATTTGTCAGTGGGGATGAAATGAATTTCAATATCTCCTTTCATAACGTGATCTCGAATGAAATGATACCTGATGTCAATATGCTTTGTTTTTGAGTGCATCACTGGGTTGTGAGATATAGCAATAGCACTGGTGTTGTCACAAAAGATTGGGGTCTTGGTATACTTCTGACCATAATCTAGTAACTGGTTCTTGATCCAGAAATCAATTAGTGCCAAGATAGTATCACAAAGGCGTTCGATAGCCTGGCGAGCAAAGATTATCTGGACCTCCTCAACTGGAGAACTTCATCAGTGTCACTGACGCGTTCAATAACAAAGAAAGCTCCAGTTAAGGGTTTAACATTCCCAGTTCGCTGATGAGATGTTTAAAGGTTTTCTCATCGAGAGGTTTAGTAAAAACATCAGCTAACTATTTGTCAGTGGGGATGAAATGAATTTCAATATCTCCTTTCATAACGTGATCTCGAATGAAATGATACCTGATGTCAATATGCTTTGTTTTTGAGTGCATCACTGGGTTGTGAGATATAGCAATAGCACTGGTGTTGTCACAAAAGATTGGGGTCTTGGTATACTTCTGACCATAATCTAGTAACTGGTTCTTGATCCAGAGAATCTGGGCACAGCAACTGGCCGCAGAAATGTACTCTGCCTCAGCAGTGGACATAGAGACTGAAGTCTGCTTCTTGCTGGTCCAACTTACCAGTTTTCCTCCAAGGAAATGACAACCACCAGTTGTTGATTTTCTATCTATCTTACAACCTGCATGATCAGAATCTGAATAACCCATTAGATCTAATCCTGAGCCTTTGGGGTACCAAAGACCAAGATTAGGACACCCTTTCAGGTATCTAAAGATACGCTTTACAGCGTGCAAATGTGATTCTTAGGGTTAGACTAAAATCTGGCACATAAACATGTTGCAAACATTATATCTGGTCGACTGGCAGTTAAGTACATCAGTGAACCAACCATACCTCTATAGTCAGTTATGTTAACTGGTTTGCCAGTTGGGTCAGAGTCCAAATTCAATGGTGCTGCAATAGGTGTGTTTTTCGATGGGATTGAATCATATTTGTATTTTCTTAACAAATCTCTGACATATTTTCCTTGGTTTATGAAAATTCCATTTCCAGTTTGTTTAATCTGAAGACCTAAGAAAAATGTTAATTCACCCATTAGAGTGTACTTCTTTCCAGCTCTAGTTTGAACATTCACTGGACCAAAAAGATCCATATGAAGCATGTGAAGAGGTTCAGTGATGCTAAAATTTTGCCTAGTTTTAAAACTGGCTCTTTTCTGCTTACCCATCTCACACCCTGGACATGGCTTTTCCTTATTGAAGGAAATCTGAGGTATCCCATCAACCAGTTGCTTGCGAGACAACTTGTTAATATTTTTAAAATTAAGGTGGGATAACCTTTTATGCCATAGCCAGTTGGTGTCCTCATCAGCTTTGGTATAGAAACATTGCTCTTTTGGAGCTGGTTCCATATCCATGATGTACACATTTCCTTTTCTTGGTGCAATCATCACCACTTTCCAATCCTTGTTAAATATGGTGCCTTGTGCAATATCGAACAATACTCTGAAGCCATCATCGCAAAGTTGGCTGACACTAATCAGGTTGTATTTCAAACCATTCACAAATGCAACTCTTTTGAATTCGACTTGTCCATTATTGAGCACACCATATCCTTCAGTCTTTCCAGATTGATCGTTACCAAACGTCACTGTCGGTCCATCTTGGACAGTGAACTCTTCCAGTAGGGGCTTACATCCGGTCATAGTCCGGCCAGCAGCGCTGTCCAGATACCAGATATTCTTCTTTCGATCGCCCTACACACACACAAAAATCATTAGTTCCTTTTGTGAACCCATCTTTTCTTGATGGGTTCGCTGGACTTTTCTACAGAAGTCACAGTTGACAGTTGTGGTGTTGAACTGGAGGCTGCATCTGGAGCTTTATCACCAGCTCCAGGTGCAGGAGTAAAAAAAAATGGTATTTGATACTTACTCCCTTTATTTTTACCAGATTTTGTTCCAGAAGGAACATTCTTTTGTTTAGGTATTAAAGAGAGTGGATTAATATTTTGTTTGAAAACTGGAGGTAATAAACCTCCTTCCAGATTGTTAATCCGGGCAGTACAACTCTGAACCTGCCGAGACAAAAGTTGGAGTTGACTTTCCAGATTAACCAAAATATTATTTTCTTCAGGCAGTTGAACCTTGGACCTAGGTTCAACTGGTGCTTTAGTCTTTCGGGTCTTGGGCACCTTAGACTTTTGAGGTAAAGGCTTGTTACCAGTGGCCTTTTTGACTGGAGCTTTAGCCTGTTCGGCTCTAGTTTTAACCTCAAAGGGGGTGGTCTCAAAGGTTTTAGTTTCAACAGCTTCAGGTTGATCATAAGGTGTTTCAACCTTGAGAGCTGGAGGCAATGCATGAAGATCTGGTATGAGAGCTGCCATCTCCAGATCTCCAGATTTCCATGCATTCTTCTGGGCATCGATAGTTCTTGAAAATGCATCATAGTTTTTGCCAGATGCTTTTACCCATGACTTGATAATCTTTTGTTCTTTTCAAGATCAGAAAATAGTTTTTGATTATCAAGTTCTAAAGCCTCAATCTTTAAAACTGACTCCTTGAGAGCCAACTAGACACTTTGCAAATCATTTAGTTGTGGTTTAACATTGTTCAGTTCAATTAGGATAGTGTCAAGATATCTTTCACTATCAGCTCTTACAGTTTCCACAAATGCCAAATCACCACTTAATGATTCAGCCAGGTCCAGTTTTAGTTCAGGGTCAACCTGGTTATCATAGTCACATACCTTCTTCAGTATGATGTCCACCCATCTTCCAGAGATGACATCTTCTTTTACCACGTGTTGCTGCTGTTGATCTTCCAAGGCCATGAAGCACATGTCCCTTTCCTCTTCTTCATCATCAGATGAGTCATCAGAGTACTCCCATTTTCCCTCAGTTTGTGCCATTAAGCACTGATCCTTTTTCTTTTCCATGGACAGGAGGGCAATCTGGGCCTTAAGCTTCTTGTATTTAGCTTTGTAGCTATCATCAGGCCGATTGAAATTAGGGACAGAGGGCCAGTTTGGTTGTTCAACTGACTAGATCTGCATTCCTTCATAAAATGACCTTTCTTACCACACTTATAGCATGTAAGATTGGTCTTATCCAGAGAGCTGGAGCTGGAAGCATTGTTGGGCCATTAAATCTTTTGGATTTATGCTTAAACCTATTAAAGGTTTTAGCAATCATGGCGACCAGATCATCATCGTCAGTTTCATTACAACCATCACTGTTTTCAGTGGTCAGTCCAGAGTTTAAGAAACTTTTCAACATCTCCTTCATCGAGTGTACCTGGACACTCTCAGCAGACATTAAAGCAGCACAAGGTCGCTCAGTTACACTAGCAACCTTGGGACTCTGGGCATGGTTCATGGCATCTTGCTCAGCCACAAGTCTTGCAGCATTATTATCTTCAGTGAATCTGAAGGCTCCATAGAGCGATGTAAGAGTATGAGTGTGCAAGGTTTTACCTTGTCTCAAGACAAGAACCATGTTTTCCCATTTGGAAGGAAGAATATCACAAAACTTCTCAAGAAGAATATCCTTATCCTTCTCTACACCCAAACCTCTCAACTGATTGATGAGGCTAGAAAATCTGGTGTATGTACCAGTTAGACTTTCATTGGGCAAGGCAAAGAAGGATTCATACTTCTTGTTCAAAGCAACTTTTCTGGTGACAATAGTGTCATCACCTCCTTCAAACTGAATAACTAACTCGTCCCACATAGATTTTGCACTGGGGAACAACACAAGTGTTGGAATTAGATCTTCAGGAACAGCCCCAAGGATCATGTTCTTGAGTCTGGTGTCCAGATCAACAAGTCTACGATCCTCATCAGACCAATGGTCTTCTGGCTTTTCCCTTGAACCTCTTCTTCCAGTTGGATCAAGAAGAGGACTGACCCCAAGGGACATGGGTATATATGGTCCATCCTTAAGGATTTTCAACATATACCTTTCAATCCCACCAAAATGCAAAAGCATTCTAGCCTTCCATGTACCGAATGTCTCACTGTTTCCATCAAATTTTGGAACAGGAGTGTTAGAGTAGTGTACATGGACATGGTTTGGGGCAGTAGGAGGAGGAGGGTTGGTGTTAACATTTTGAAAAGGTTGTGCATTAGTATTCGAGGGGTTTTCACCTGAACCAGAACCATCTCCACCTTCAGTAGTGTTCATCTTAGCAGATCTAGGCAAGTTTATTAGCCTTCTGCTCTGATACCACTTGTAAGTCCCAACTCGATAGATGGTACTACTGAAGACACCTCTATGTCGATGGTGGAGTTACTTTGCAATATATGCACTGAACTGGAGACGACCAGTTGCAGTGTGTATATACCAAGTTCTAGATAGATTACTTATATAAAAGACAATAAGTAAAGAACAATGCAATAATACAAATAACTTGTAAGATAACTTGATGAGACAATATGTATTTTTCAATGTGTAATTTATTTATTGATATTAAACAAATTACAAGGTTGATGCGGAACCAAGATAATACACGAATGTAAATATCCTAACAACCTATGAAATACAATTGATCTATACTCGGAATTTCTCAAGACAATCGAAACACTTAAAGTTGTGAAATGTTCCGTTTAGCGATTGAGAGAATATTGCACAAGTTCACCAAGAATATTGCAGGTTTGCAAAGTGTGAAGTTATTCGTCTTTGTGAAATAACTTAAATTCTTGGTTGTGCAATGACTTGTATTTATAGGCAAAGTTAACATTGGGATGTTAACTTTAGCCGTACAAATGTGGTTGAGAGTATTTAAG
Organism: Erigeron breviscapus; assembly: GCA_034093135.1. Taxonomy (NCBI): domain Eukaryota; kingdom Viridiplantae; phylum Streptophyta; class Magnoliopsida; order Asterales; family Asteraceae; genus Erigeron; species Erigeron breviscapus. The sequence goes on along the minus strand of CM067170.1, from coordinate 30,483,419 downwards.
GAATAGCATTTAATTCCTTAAAAAGCAGTGTAAAGTCGCATGATAAAGCAACTTTACACAACCACCTTTATGTACCTTATATTACTTAAATAATAAGACAAGGCTTATTATCCGGGTAAAGGTACATAAAGTATACAAGTCAATTCCTCGTAATCAGTGTAAAGCTTTGTAAGGGCTTTCCACTGATGTCTCCAGTTTGTAACTGACTAGAATGCCAACTGGGCTTCGCTGCCATTGTCATTCTCTATCTTCCATTTGTTGTCTTCGACTTCAACTGGAATGATTCTTCAACTGGTCAGTTCTCAACTGGAGGAAGTCTTCAGTTGCGTTGACTGTACGGTGCAACTGGACTTCAATATATTTCTGGACAAATCTTCTTGGTCACCAGTTTTACTGGGTCACCAGATGCAATTGGTGACTGGTCAGTGTGAACTGGTGACTGGCCAGTTCCAGGTGAACTGGTCCTAACAAAGTAAAATAGTAAATCATCAAGTTTCCAAGAATTTCCATCATAATATACATACCCAAACCGTATGTTCAATCATATAATATCCATCCATAAATAATATCACTTACATTTAGCCAAAGGCATAATTTGATTAGTAAATGCTTGAGCCACTACTAAGACCATTTCCTCTCCCAACCAACATAATATTTCATTTCATAGCACAAGCTGTCAATCAAGTGCAATTTATAAAGAAGAGGATCGTGCCATGGAGACGACCGCCTAAAATAAAGTAGATTAGAGCACCGCTCGGGTCGGACTGGAAGTGAAGGTCGTCACGAAGGCAACCAACATTCCACCGTTACCTATTTTAGTGGGTGAGTGGACGACTCCTAGTTGCGCAACCCTCTAACTACAGCCTCCCCTTTCGGAGTTAATAGTAGTGTACCGAAGTGATACAGTTTGACAGAACTCAAGCTCATCATATAACTTATAACACATTGAACATACAATATATCCCATTTCATAATCATTCTTTCAAGAATCATTCATATATATAAAGCAATTTTATTTATCATGCTTTTCACCCCGAAAGTAAACACATAAAAGAGTTTGAAAGGGGGCTATGACTCACTTGATTCGAGAGTGTTAGGGGCTGATCAAATGCGAGATCTTCATCTAGTCGTGTTGCTCCCCAAGCAAGCCTAAACCATGGTATTTATATATACACAACGTAAGTGTGTGTAGCATGAACTAGTGTGCTAGATCATGAGATGTATACTAGTAGACTTGCCCATCTTTGGTTGTAAATTGATTATGGAGTTCAAGTGTATTATATTGTTCACATTATTTGGTTAGAAGATATTTGGTGGTGAAGGTCATTTCTCGTTATACATTTTGTACGTTTATTGGAAATTTCGGTAGTTTGGCTTTGACTTATATGATTTCCATTGTATACTTTGCCTAAATCATAATATTTGACATTAGTAATCTTATTATTTGATATTTTATGAATATTTCTGATTTATATTTTATTTATTCAAATTAATATTATTTAATTAATTATTTATTCATTTTATTGATTTATTAATTAAATAATTCCTTAAAAATACTTTTAAATGTCATATTTGTCTTTATAAATTATGAATAATTATAATTGGGTCATATTCTGATTTTTATGTATTTTAACTTATAGTTTTATGTTTTATATATTTTTATTTGTATATTTTCCATTAATTTAACAATAATGATTATTTAGTGATTTTCACTTAGTTATTTACCTTTAAATTATGTGACACTTGTTTCTTGGCTTATAATTATTTTGCTCCAGTAAGTTTAAGTTGCTTTAACCATTGATTTTGGAGATTTAACCAAATTCATCTTTTACATATTTTATTTAATTGTTTATTTACTTTTTTAATTACCATTTAAATCCAATAATTCATGAAAGTACTTAGATATCACCATACAATCTTATGAACGAAAATCCCAGGCCTTTTAGGCAACTTTTATCAAGATAATTTCATATCAATTCAACCTCTCTTGTGTATAGCTCAAATTGAGGACTTTATGATTAAAAATCGTTTACCGAAATAGTGATTTTAGCCTCATTTCTTAAGCTATAAAGGTACTTTAAAATGGATTTTCATTCTTATTTTAATATTTACAGTAAGTCCATCATATTTTGGTGATTCAAGTCGTGATAGTGGTGGTGGTGTGATATGTGCAATTTAGTGCTTTCGGTTAGTGATTATTTGACCCGAAAAGGTGATTTTTGAGCTTATTCTTGCCATGCATCAAGTGACTTGAGTTTTATACTTTTGAAATAACTTATTTCCAGTAGGTTTATCATATTTTATTGGTCATAAGATTATGGTGCATGTGTGTGCTCAAAATGCATTTTTGCATGTTTTCGGTTTATGATTTCTAGCTTATTTTAACATGTTTTGATTCAAGCTTTATATCCTTGATATTTTATCAATTTTTCAGAATATTATGGTCCATTTAAACATATTTTCACTTTGAACAAGCCTATAATCATCTCATAATCCAACAAAAGATCCAACTTTCTTAGATCTAAACATGCATGTAATCATCTCATCATTTTAACAACAAATCTTTATCCATCTTTAATCCATCAACATAAAAACATATTTTTATGAAAAACTCCAGAAATATATTCATCAAAATATATAAAAATATAATCATCTTTCAAAGGAAAAATCACTTTAAAAGCTACTTAATCTATAACAACACTTTTGGGTCTTAAACTTGTTGAATCCTTGGATTTTTCTTCTTAGATTCGACATGCATGAGCATGGAAAGAAAGATCCTATCAACTTTGCCCTCATCAAGTGTATATTACAAAGAAAACAAGAAGAAAGTATGAGTTTTTGATAAACCTTTGAATATAAACAAGAACAAGATTAGATCTAACCAAAAAGGATGAAGATTATACCCTCTTGGATTCGGTTTTGATGTTGAGAATATGGCAGATTTTTCGTGGCTTTTGAAGCTCCAAATAACCCTTATTCTAACCTTAAAACAACCCTTAAACCTTGCTTGATTCAACCCCTTAGTAATCTATCTTAAAACCCTTATTATTAACAAGTGTTTATGTTGATTTTCTTCCCCTTTTTCCTTGCTTGTGGCTGCCGAAATTAGAGAGGAAAAGAAGAGAGAAAGTTGTTGTTTGAGTGTAAGAGTATGTGTGTGTGTGTTGGGAAGAGAAAAGACTTGAGTATGTTGTTGTATGGGGAGTGTAAAGAGTGTAAATTTGAAATGAGGGCATGTGTGTGTGTTGTCTTGGGGCCGGCCTCATGGGGGGATTTTGAAGGGTTTCTATCTTTTTTTTTTATTTAAAAAAAGTGTAAGTATATTTGTATAAAATGTATATGTGTATGGATATTTATTTTAACTAGTTAGCACAAGTTTAGGACATATATTTGTGTTCATAGGTATATATGTACATAGCCGTGTGTATGTGTATATATTTATATACATTTGTAATTTAAAATTGTTACTTGATCCAATTAGTTATAATCTTGCATTTATATTCGTCATGTACTTATATACTTATTATTATTCAAGCATTTTCATGCATCTAAGGAGTTATAAATAATTTGAAGGTGCTCAAGGTATTTTCATGCCAAATATTATTTAGTTGGCTTGATGATTTAATTTGTTGGTCATTCATAAGAATTTTTGATTGTTATCTCAACTTGTGAGACTCACTTTATTATTTATAGTTTGATCGAACATTAATAAGGTTTTTGTTCAATGGTATTTCATTTGATTAAATTAGAACTAAATAATAGCTTTAGATTGCTAATTTAGGGGCATTATCTACTAGCTTCCAATATAACTATGGCTTGCGGGATCATAGGCAACATAACTAGCACATATATAATATTAAAAAAGTAGGGTTGTTACAATCAGTAATCAAAATCTTCAAACCTTTTTTGCTTTTAACTCTAGACACTGCCACATATAGTTGACCATGACTGAAAACAGGACGTGGGAGATACAATCCTACTCGATCCAAAGATTGGCATTGGCTTTTGTTGATGGTCATTGCAAAGCACACTGCAATAGGAAACTGCTTACGACATATTCTTACTGGAATTCTCTTGTCGGATGGTGTCATCTTAAGTCTAGAAATTAATGTAAGCTGACCAATGCTCGTTCCAGTTATTACTTTTGCTTCAATGACTTGTCTTCCAAGTTTTGTGATTTGCAATCGGGTGCCGTTGCATAGACCGTTTGCTTGGTCAATGTTTCTAAGTAACATGATCGGAGCTCCAACTTTCAATGCCAATTTGTGCTGTGGCAATCCGGACAAATGTAGACTGTTTAGGACGTCTGTGGAGAACAAAGCCATGTCAATTTCTGTGGCTTCATCAGATTCACATAGACTGTCCGCACTAAAATAGACTATTTCATTACCTGCATTAAGAAATTAACACGAAATTTTTGATAATGTTTACAAAAGTATACAAAAGTAACTGACTATTAAAGTTGAATCAAGTAATGGATAACCTGGCATCATTTGTAGCAGCTTTTCATTAATTGAATTAACCAAAAGATGAGTGGGAGCAAGGATCGCCCTTTCTTGGAAATATAGAGGATTAGATAAACTATCCATGATATTTGGATAGGTAAATTTAATGAGAGAATCAAGTGGATTTTCGGTGTCATGATCATCTGGAATTCGAATGTCTACTTCTCCATCATTTTCCTCCCCAAGAAGCCCATCCCCAAGATTCAATATCCAATCCGCAAATTCTTTAATCTCTTCTACTTCATTTTCTAAACACCCCACCTTTAATCTCATATTAACATTAAGTTTAAGTACTTGACAATGGTGCCATAGATAAGAGGAATTTAAAGATGCATTGACAATCATACTTCTGGTACCTTTAGGAATAACCGGTAAAATCTGCCTAAAATCACCACCAAAAACGACCACCTTTCCCCCAAAAACAGTTCCTTCACTGTTTGATTGAGTTGAACGTAAGATATCTCTCATTGTGCGGTTAAGAGCCTCAAAGCAATGCTTGTGTATCATGGGCGCTTCATCCCAAATGATTAGTTTGGTTTTCTTTATTAAAGACGCCAAGTCACTACTTGGTTCAATTGAGCACAATAAATTTTCCATTATGTTAATGGGTATAACGAACCTTGAATGTGCAGTCCTACCCCCACTTAAAAGGAGGGATGCAATTCCACTTGACGCCACATTAAGGACAATTTCACCTTTCGAACGTAAAGCAGCGGTCAAGGTTTTCCATAGAAAAGTCTTTCCCGTACCTCCATATCTATTACTCCTTTATAATAATTCTTCCCCTTCCATTTTTGGTAAATGTTAGAAAATAGTTAGTTGGGAAAATACTATATTACCCTTCTCTACTATCTATTAATAAGCATAAGTGAGGGGCAGTCCTGGTATTTTGTCAACTTAAAACAGGTAGTTGATCTTAATGCAAAATGTATTAAAAGAGTTTTAAGTTTTAACGCACGCTCCCCTTGGGACTTTCAATCTGGATGATTCACTCTCCAACTTTCAATTCGAAATTCAACAGCCAATCTAAAGAAAACTCTTCTGTATCCCTTCCTCTAGGTTTCAAGCTACTGCAAATTCTGTCAAGGTTAGATAATAGATATGTTTTATTTTTTTAATCACTGGGTTTTAAAGATTTTGGGTTTTTGTTGGTTATTGATTTAGGGGGTTTTAAAGATTTTGGGTTTTTTAATCACTGCAATTAGATCTTGTTTCAATTAACCACGGCGGACCTTTATTCATATGAATATATTGATATAGTCGTCGATGAATCTGGCGTTATTAATCGTCGATGAACCCCTTGATGATGAAGACGATGAGGTTAGCGTTTCTTTTAAAACTTTTCAGTATTTTTTTTGTATTTATTAATCTGGCGTTATTAATCTCCTTGCTTTTCACCATCTCTTGATTTCTTCTAATAATCACTAAATTTTTCTGTGTCAATTTCTTCAATCCGATCACCAGCCGCCACACACATCAAAGCTGCCATCTTCTTTCTTCCCCGCGAAGGACTACCAACATCAACGTTGTATATTTTTCCAATGAGGTATCCGGCGTATTTTTTTTTTTGATTTATTTTTGTATGTGATTTAGTTGCTTTTATAACTGCTTATGATATGTTTCATTGTTTTTTATTCTGCAAATTATTTTTCACATTATTTTATTTTGTAATGTTGGTTTTGTATAGATACTCGTATTTTCTCTTAATGATGGTTTAGTAGATGCTGCTATTGAAGAGGCAAAGGGTAGGAAATATGGGCTTCAGTTAAATAACCTATTCCTTGCGTTGGCTGTTGTATTTTGGTTTTTGTAAGTATCATTCTTTCTCAAGTTTTGAACATGCCAGCCTGATGTCTCATGATTGCTTATAAATGTTACATATACACAAACGTATGTTATGAAGATGCGTTTGTGTTGATGGCTTATAACTGGTAAATATAAACAAAGCTTTTTTTTTTGTTCTTAATTTCGACCAACTGAATTCAGTGCCGACCGAAATGAGCTGCTTGATCGAAATACAACATCTAAACCTATACTCTTTCCATCGAACTACCTCACAACCATAAATTCTTAATTTCCGTTCGACCTTAAACAAAACTAAAATCCTATTTCAATCCTTACGAAAATGTATTATTGGTTGCACTAAAGAAAATGCAATTATCTGGATAATGTGAAGAATTTTCTGGAGAATGCAATCATGCTTTTAGACCAGTTGGCTTCAATGGTGTTTATGTAAATTTGTTAGTGGATAATGTGAAGAATTTTCTGGAGACATACCCATCTATCGATTTTGCTGGTTTCAGGTTGAGTTTAATGTATCTTGTTTCAGACAATATTTCCGTTTCTTCATTTTACCAACTATTGAAAGCTGTTACATTTTTGATATTTCTTAGATTGTGCTAGAGAAGTTGCTGAGATATTTGGAGGAGAAGCATTGTCTCTTGCTGATCTAAATACTTACAGCCCAGAAGAGGGGTGGAGATGTTTATAGGGCAGGCATACGAACAATGTTTATAGGGGGGGGAAGCTTCGAAGTCATATGCCCTGGTATTTGATGCTGTTTACACACCAAGAATAACCAGATTACTTTGCGAAACAGGAGAATGTGGAGCTACCATTGTAACAGGGGTGGAGATGTTTATAGGGCAGGCATACGAACAATATGAGAGATTGACAGGCTTGCCTGGTAAGGTTTAACTTGCTAAATCATGATATAAAATGCATGCTACATCACTTATATGATCTTACCATCCTCCTTTCCTTACAATCTTCTTATATTTTTCAACTACAGCACCTAAGGAATTATTTAGGGAGATTATGGAAAGATCTTGATTGTCACGGGTAATCTCCTAGGTATGTACCTTTTTTTTATTGCATCTTCCTTTATCTTGAATTCTCTAAATATGTACTCGTAGTATGAACCAAAAGTTAGGCAAATAGTTAAAGGCCTTATGTACATTCATAATTATCCCAATCATATGCGCAAACAATAAGATATGTCAGTTAAAGAAGAGTATTTGTTTAGTCCTCACCAACTTACATAAAACATAAATTATTAATAATTTCTTTGTGTTAGTGTAGTTCTATCTTTACAAGTTTATGGAAATATTTGTGTTTTTTTGGTGCAGAGAATCGCACCCTTGTTGCTAAGTCTGAGCAACCCATATCCCATTTCAAAGAAGCTTTCACGCCTTCGACTGGTTCAAAAGAGATGCCAATCATATCAAAGTAGCCTTATGACGCTTTTGGGTTTGGAGGAACAAATGCGTCACTGTTGTTTGCAAGTTTGTAGGAAGAAATATTGTATCGTTTGTTGTAATAACTAAACCGTTTTTTGTTGAAACTTGATTCTTTAAAGATGATTTCTTTTATGATAGTAGTTGTGATAACAAATAATGGCTTCAATACTCTGAAAATCCAAATTCTACAAATTTTGCTTGACCATATGGGGACTTCTAAATTTCAAGTTGTGTAGACGCATATGTCACATATTTCTTAAATTCTTGTATTTATTTTGTTAATGTCGGCTGCTATTGAATTACGTTATCCATTGTGGTATCTCGCTTAATTGATTGTTCACTTATACTGTCCGTAATTATAACATTGGATGCATTGTCAATGGTATCCGCCGCAACGCGCGGGTACCATGCTAGTCCATATACAAAAAAAACACCTCCATCATTCTTATGAACGGCTTTCATCACTGTGTCATAAAGATGTCGTTGTTCAACAGTTAAGCTTTTCAAATAAGTTGCATGTTCTTTAAGTAGACTTGCTTTCTCATACAATAACTCATTCCTTATCAATCGATTATTCAATGAAGACACATACTCTTCATTTGGATAAGGCATTTCTGGGAAATTTTTAAGTGAACTTCCATTACCTCTTAATAAACTTTCAATTTCTGATAGACACAAACTTTTGACTACTTCGTCTTCAAGTACCAAGCCTATACCAATCGAAGTAACAAAAGTATTAATAATTCCCATTTATCAAAAAAACTGGTAGTTGAATCGAAATTAAAAGAAGTTAACAATACTTAAAAAATTGAGTAAATTACCTGGATAGTCAAGAATTCTCCTTTGGTTATACAAAATGTCTCCACTTAGATACGTCCATGTTTTGTTCCACAAGTCATCTGGACGGGTTATCGAGTTGGATAACAGTAACTGGACAAAGAATTGTCGTAAGTATGAGGCTGATGCCCATGAATCTGCTTCTTTAATAGCATCTACATACTCTTTATCATCATCCAACAATCCAAGTTCTATGCACACTTCTTTATGGGTTTCAAAGTCTTTTCCATTGGCTTTTTTCAAGTCTTTGAAACATGTTGGACCTCTGACATGATTGAGTAGAATCCGCAAGTAGTAACAATCACCAAGCGAAGGTGGAACATAATGAATTCGACCAACATTAGGAGCTACGTATCTTCTTCTTTTCCAAATTCTGTCTTTGCGTATCCAAACATAATGTTTGGGGAACTCGATATACTTTAACGTCCTGGCAAACTCATCAACTTCATTCATTGCCATCCACTGAATGAACATTGAGGTTTTCACAGTAGGATTAGTAACAACATCACAGAGATTCGAATTATCGTCGTATACAATACTCTGCTCATTCTCACAATGGAATGGCAAAACTTCCACCGGTGGCCACCTGTAATGAATGTCATAACCAAAAATCCTCCAAGCCGCCTCACAAGCAGAAACATACCTACAATGCAATATTAGTTTTTAACAAATACTGAAAAAAATAGTGAATTGTAACAAAACAATTACATCAATGAAAACGTGCCTGCAATCAAGGTAATTTTTGACCTCGTCTACATTCTGTTTCTCGCCAGAAGAAGTCTCTGCACCATTATTTTGATAAACGCGGGTTGTAACTCTATCGGGTCCCTTATTTATGTATTTAAATAAATACTTGATAGCACCTGTTTGGTTGCACCATTCAACATTCATATGACATTGGTATCTTCGAAGAAGAAAAGCATTGTAAGGAACGACAAACCGATTATCAAGTGGGACCCCGTCTTTTTCCACTGTATTACCAAGATTCCGACGCATATATACAGGATATCCATCGGCATCAACAGAAGTTTCATCATGAAACTTCTTTGGGAATTTCTTTGAACAACTTTTTTGCCTCAAGTAGGAGGGAAAACTGTCTCGGTCTGTCCTGGATTCTATAACAGAAAAATTCCCTCAATGTAAGTCTTTTTCTTACTACATCACAATCATTGGAATGTTGTAACATCCCAAAACTTTTTGACGTTGACCGTTAACTTGTCGTTAGTGACCGTTAGTTAATATGTGTTCTATATGTGTTTATGTGATTAAATGATTAACGTGAGATATGTGTTAAAGTGATTAAAGTAATGAAAATTAATGTTTATAATGATTAGTTAAGTCAATTAGTGTTCCCAATAAGATACAAGAGTCGTTAAGTGTTCTCGTACGCGTTAAACGAGCAGTTAAGTGACGAAACGAGTTATAAGGAAGTGCGAGAGCCTAGATGTAAAGTTTTAAAAGTTTTTCCAGCATAAATAAGGCCCCATACACGACCCTAATGCCTTTTGATCAGATCTAAACCCTAAGAAACTCTTACACACAAAACCCTAGGTCAATTCCTCAATAACTAGTCGATTTCGGGGATTTCGGAAGGGTTTTTGCTTGCTTTTTGATCCGTTAATCAACCCTACAGGTATTATATCATCAATTGATTTTTCAAAGGTTCAATTAAGTCCTATTCAATGTTAATTTAATGGATAAAATCCGTTGGGTTGGGAATTTGTAACCAGGACTCAAAAACAAACAAATGTGTGCGTGAGGGAGTCCCCTTTTTTGGAATTCAACTGTATAAATAACTGCAAAAGGGAATTTGAAAGTGATTTAGAAGCTAAATATTATAATAAAAGTAAGAAAGTCATTAATGGGATAATTACAACAAAAACATTAATCTACCTGCTTTTATAGGACCAAAAATCTGTTCAGTCTTTAAATCATGTATTAGTGCATCGAGTTTTATTTTGAAAAGCCTACTTAAAATATCCGGTCTATATTCGGGCTTCAAATTTTTATCATTCAAAGCTTTATAAATCTCTGGCCAATTCGGATTACATGTCATTGTGATGAATAAATCTGGATATCCCACTGATTTACAAATTGCCATAGCATCCAAATACTTCTGCATCATATACCGAGATCCACCGGTGAATGACGATGGTAACAATATACGCTTACCAGCATTTGAAGCATCAGTGTTTCCATTCTCTACATGCGCATTCAAATTCTTGAAAGTACATGTCCTGAGCTTCTTTTGTTGTGATTTTATATACGATAAACGGTCGGCTTCTACCATGGTGTATCCGTCCACCAGGAATTGGTGAAACAATTTTTTTGCCTCAAGTAGGAGGGAAAACTGTCTCGGTCTGTCCTGGATTCTATAACAGAAAAATTCCCTCAATGTAAGTCTTTTTCTTACTACATCACAATCATTGGAATGTTGTAACATCCCAAAACTTTTTGACGTTGACCGTTAACTTGTCGTTAGTGACCGTTAGTTAATATGTGTTCTATATGTGTTTATGTGATTAAATGATTAACGTGAGATATGTGTTAAAGTGATTAAAGTAATGAAAATTAATGTTTATAATGATTAGTTAAGTCAATTAGTGTTCCCAATAAGATACAAGAGTCGTTAAGTGTTCTCGTACGCGTTAAACGAGCAGTTAAGTGACGAAACGAGTTATAAGGAAGTGCGAGAGCCTAGATGTAAAGTTTTAAAAGTTTTTCCAGCATAAATAAGGCCCCATACACGACCCTAATGCCTTTTGATCAGATCTAAACCCTAAGAAACTCTTACACACAAAACCCTAGGTCAATTCCTCAATAACTAGTCGATTTCGGGGATTTCGGAAGGGTTTTTGCTTGCTTTTTGATCCGTTAATCAACCCTACAGGTATTATATCATCAATTGATTGTTGATTAAGTTTTAAAGTAGGTTTTGTCCCTGTAGATTCGACCGTGAGGGTTGGGGTGGATTAAAGTTGATGTTTTCGGTTAAAAACGATGTTTTCGTGAGTAAAATCAATAATTGAGTTGATTAACTATAGCAAGATGCAAACTTTAATGTTGAATTATGTTGTATATATATAAATAAGTGAATCCCATGTTATATATATATATATATTTTTATATGTAAATAAGTGAATCCCAGGTGTTTAATTAGATCCATGTGTGTTCAATTGTGTTTTTGGTATTAAACGTTGCGGTTTCGAGTCGTTTTGATGATCAAAAAGGGGATTCATGTTTGCAATTGATTCAAGGATCAATTGATGTTTTCAAAGGTTCAATTAAGTCCTATTCAATGTTAATTTAATGGATAAAAGTCGTGGTTGGGGGTTGGGATTTGTTTGGAAGGAGTTTGAAGTGAAACGGAAAAGTCATTTGCTGATCGCCCAGTTAGTGAGGCCCACTGGAATACTGGTGCGCCCCACTGATGGCTACTTTGTGGACAGAATGGTTTTAGTGCTGCCCACTGACACACGTAAGATATGTTATGAGTTGTGCACGTTAGTGAGATTAAACGCTAAAGTAGATGTGGGATCAATTAGGTAATGAATATACCTAAAGTTAAAGTAAAGTGTGAAATGTGGGAAATCGTTCTAGCCTTAGTGTTAGTGCGTAAAAAGTAAAGTAAAGATGTTGATAAGTGATTAGTTTAGGTGAAAGTGTAGCCTAAGCTAATAAAGATAAGAAGTCTCGAGCATAAGTTGTGTGTAAGTGCACATCTATGTCAATAGCAGTCTAGATTGTTTGGGCTTATATTGTTATATGTCTTTGTAATGTGATTGTTATTAATGAACTTAGCATTATGCATAGAATACTAGATTAAGTTTAAGTATTGAATGTATAGTAAATCTGCTAAGTGTGAATTGCGAGTTCGCAATTCACAGTGGGAATGCGACCTCGTAATTGCAGGGTCAATTACGAGGCAAGACACAGATTACGACCTCGAGTGTCTAATGCGACTCGCATTTCGTTTACGACCTCGAGTCTTTAACGACCTCGCATTTCAATTTACGACCTCGAGTGTTTAATTGCGACCTCGCATTTCTTTGCGACCTCGTGAGCTCTTTAAGACCTCGCCAGTTCAATTACGACCTCGAGTGTTTAATTGCGACTTCGCATTTCTTTACGACCTCGTGAACTTTTACGACCTCGTTTATTTTTGTAAATAGTTCGTGAATTTTACGACCTCGTATTTTACGACCTCGTATTTTACGACCTCGTACTTTTACGACCTCGTACTTTTACGACCTCGTATTTTACGACCTCGTACTTTTACGACCTCGTGACTTTTACGACCTCGTACTTTTACGACCTCGTATTTTACGACCTCGTACTTTTACGACCTCGTACTTTTACGACCTCGTATTTTACGACCTCGTACTTTTACGACCTCGTATTTTACGACCTCGTACTTTTACGACCTCGTATTTTACGACCTCGTACTTTTACGACCTCGTATTTTACGACCTCGTACTTTTACGACCTCGTACTTTTACGACCTCGTGACTTTTACGACCTCGTATTTTACGACCTCGTACTTTTACGACCTCGTATTTTACGACCTCGTACTTTTACGACCTCGTATTTTACGACCTCGTACTTTTACGACCTCGTGATTTTACGACCTCGTACTTTTACGACCTCGTGACTTTTACGACCTCGTATTTTACGACCTCGTATTTTGCGACCTCGTGAGCTCTTTAAGACCTCGCCAGTTCAATTACGACCTCGAGTGTTTAATTGCGACTTCGCATTTCTTTACGACCTCGTGAACTTTTACGACCTCGTTTATTTTTGTAAACAGTTCGTGAATTTTGCTAGCTCGGAGAAAATGACGTCTCAATTACCCGCAAATTATCAATCTTTGCTGAATCAACTAATTCTGATGGATCACGAAACCGGAAAGGCCAATTCACCGCCCAAGTTGATAAGCCTTGATAGATATTTCAGTTGGAAGGGCAGATTCAAGTCATATTGCAGGTTAATGGATGTGAGGATGTGGATATGTATTGTTAATGGTTATGTTCATCCCACTGTGCAAGGTGACAAAGAACCTACTGGTTCTGGTGGTGGAAAAGCGGCTTCGTATGAGCAAATGACTGTCGATCAAAAGAAAGACTACGAAGCAGAAAGTAAAGCTTTAGGATCACTCCGAATGGCTCTCCAAGGGGAATTCTTGCACTTGTTTGAAATGTATGACAGTGCAAAAGGCTTATGGGATGCACTCAAAGAGCATTATGAAGGTGATGATGATCTCAAGAAGAGAAGGAAGGATTTGCTAAAGAAGCAGTATTATGTTTTTACTAGCTTCAAAGATGAATCTCTTGATGAGACCTTGATTCGTTACAGTCATCTGCTGGTTGAGCTTGCATACTTTGGGTACAAACCTGATCCAGAAGATGTCATCGAGAAGTTGTTGGAAGCTCTTCCAGTTAAGTGGGAAGGGTTTGTGACTTCAATCCAACAAAATCCCGAATTTAGCACATGGACTCTGGATCAGATCATTCGAAAGCTGAGAGGTCAAGATATGAAACGAAAGTTGAAGGAAGCAGGTAGCAGTGATTTTGTTCAGCGTCCTGAACTTTATCATAGCAAATCAAGCGTTCCTTCTGCAAAATCTTCAAGTGGAGGGATTACTGCCTTCTATAGTGGAGATGATGACAAGATGAAGATGTCAATGGATTCTGATAGCAACTTGATGTATGTAACTTCTCCAGAATCGGCCATGGTAGTGCATAATGGGATTCAGAATGGTAATTCTCCAAGCTCGGGTTACACAGGGATGCCGATGAGCATAAGATCTGATGAGGGACATTTGGGCATGCTCGCTTCATTTGTGTCTGCTCATGAGAAGTTAATTGGAGGAAAACTGACTGATCCTGATTTGGTTAGGGAGGATTACAAGCAAGTTGATCCAGATGACTTGGAACAAATGGATCTGAACTGGCAATTAGCTATCTTAACATTGAGAGTTCAGCGTTTCACAGATAGAACCGGAAGGAAGGTTGTGAATGGCAAAGTAGGGTTTGACAAGACCAAGGTGAAGTGTTATAACTGTGATGGTTTTGGACATTTTGCAAGAGAGTGTCAGAGGCCAAGATGGGACAACATTCAGCTACAGGCCGTCAGAACTTCAATCAAAGTGGTTCTATAGTGAGTCAGAATTCCGGACATCAATATGCTAATACTGGGAACCGAAGCTCAGGAGAAATGGACAACTCAAGAGCTTTAGTTGTTCAATCTAATGGTACTTATAATTGGGGTTCGACTAGTACTGATGATCAGAATCATGCATTCTTGGTAGAAATTCAAGACATTGATGGAGGAATGAACGATCTTGTTGATAATTCATTCGACTATACATTGTATGCCAGCACAGATGATCATGATAGTTTTCATCAGAAAGTAGAAGAGGAACCTGAACCGTCAAAACCAGTAAGAGCTGAGAATGAAGAAGCTTCCACTGAAGCTAATGAAACTGTGAAAATTGAGAAAAAGGATAAGGGTGTAAAGATCAGAAATACCTGATGATCTGAGTACAGAAGGGCTTGTGAATTTCGTGGCCAATCTTGAGGCACCAGAACAACAGGTAAGTCTTTCTCTACAATCATTTATTTCTGTTTGTAAAAGTAGCATAGGTTTGTCTAGCGAAGTAACTGTCCTTAGAAAGGAACTTGACTCTACTAAGACCCTTTTAAATGATGCCACTAGTGATAGAAGTAAGTTATCTACTGATGTCATGGTATTTAAAGGTCATGCCAAAGAATATCTTAATCGGATTAAATCTGAAGAAGATAGGTTTGAGTCACTTAAGGTAGAATATGCACAGTTACTAGGCAGAAAACAAATGCTAGATGAGGATTTTGAAAGGGTAGTAAAAGAAAGTGCTAAAAAGGACAAAGAATTAGCAGATTCTAGGGTACAGATTGTTGAACTAAGTGGCAAATTAAATAAAATGAGAGACATAGGAACTATGATGGGTCACCTTAGAGATGCAAAAGTTAAAGGTGAACAACCTAGTTTTGTCCAGAAATATAATGCCGTTCCGCCACCTTTTAGTCACAATTATGACAGTTTTCAGAAGCTTACTTTAGAAGAATTTGAAAAATCAAGTCCTGAAAATGTACCCAAGACTACCCCTCCAGAGACCAAAACTAGTGATGTTCCTATCCCTGAGATGTCTAAGTCAGAGGGATCTGGGAACAAGACTAGTGAATCTAGGGCTCACTCAGAACCAAGTGGAGCCAAAAGGACAGTGGATAACAAATTAAAAGAAGTTGAAATAGAAACAATTTTAAAAGGTTTTCAGCAAAGGAGTCAGATTTAAACGGTAAATATCTTGAAAATATTGATCAGATCTGGAGTCTTGATGAACCTGTAAAATCTGAACATTTGCCAAAACCTGTTAAAAGCAAGAACTTTAAAGATACAGTTTTCAAGAAAGGCTTTGTTCAAACTTCTATAATTAATGCAGAAGGTTTGAGTGTTCAATCTGAAACACCTGAACAATTTGCTGAAAGGAAAATTAAAGAAATGTTATCTATTGATCCAAAGATTCAAACTGTGAAACGGTATGCACCTCCCATACAAGCACCGACTACTTGGGAAGAGGCTTATGCAGCTCTTGAATATATAGATGAATTAAGAGGTCATGGGGTTCCAGTGCCTGAGATTATTCATGGTGATATATCAAAGAAGGCTTCTAAAAGGTCATGTTTTAAGTGTCGTGAGATAGGTCACGTATCAAGTTGTTGTCCTTATAAGAAGAATAAATCTAGGATGTCACCTGATAAGTCTAAAGATAGTGTTGGATCTTCTGGAAGTAATGGGAAGGGTAAATTTGTTGATCAAGTAAGTTCACCACAGTTCATGAGTGCATATAGAAATAAATATTATGAAGATTATGCAAAAAGACACCCAGATGATGTAAATGCACAGAACTATGTGAAACTGATTAGGTCAAGAGTGGTCAATGGACATCGAAAACCATCCCAAATTCTAAGGAACTCATCACCTCAATATAGAAGTATTTCACCTAAAGACAGGTCTGTGAAGTCTAGAAGTGTCTCACCTAGAGATAAGTCTGTGAAATCTAGAAGTGTCTTACAAAGGGAGATTGAGAATAGAACCCAGACAAGTAGTAGTAAGCCTAGAAGTGTCTCATCTCGAGAAGGTTCTAGTAGTTCGAGTCAGTCTAGTAAATTGAGAGATAAACCGAACAGTGCTTATTATGAAGGAATTATTCCGAGAGGGCAAACCAATCCGGTTGAATGGTTTCAGTTAAACAGTCCTAGGAAACTTAGCTTCTCACCTCCTAAAAATAGGTTAAGAGCTGTAGAAAAGCCTAAAAGAAACAACCAAAGGCTACCTACTGAGAGGATGCCTAGTGGTTCCTCAAGTCGTAGGCCTAGTGCAGGGAAAGATTCAAGTGTCACCTAGTAAAAAGCAGATTGGAAGTTCTACGACTATGTCTATCAAAGCTTGGGTGCCTACTGGTGGATATTGGGCGGATATGGTTTCTGATGAGGAGGATAATCGACCCAAAGCCAATAAGGCTAGGGGTCTTTTGAAAAACTAATTGTTTATGAATGTGCAGGAGCTGCTAAGGAAGACCGCAGGTTTATGGTTTGTCAATAGCGGAAGCTCCAAGCACATTATGGAAGACAAGGGACTATTGACGGAGTTTACTCCTGTTAGAAGGATCAGAACCTTTTGCCAGGCGTATCAATGTCTAAAAAGGACTTAGAAAAGGAAAAAGTCTATCTTACTCATTATACATTAAAGGGTAGTGATCGAGTTTTTACCGAGATGGAATTTTCAAGATTTTGTTTTCCTCGGGTTTTGATTGATAAAGTATGGAGTGTAGAAGTTAACAAGGAGGATCGAAGCTATGATCGTCCGAAAGTTGTGCCTCTTGTGTTAACTCCTGAACAAGAAGAGATTTGTAGGTCTCATGAGCAAGCTGTCAAGGACTTTGAAGATGTGTTAGATGGACGAAAGAGAAAGATCCATGAAACTCATGATCAATGTTTCAAGAAGACTTGTTCTAATTAGTTTATGTTTATTATTGTTCATGTGATAAACAAAGTACTATAGAAGATCATGACTAGATGATGATCTATAGTACATGTTCTAATTTTTATATGTTTGATTTATGTTGTTGGTTATGTTATATGTCAGTTCCAAAAGTGCACTAGTTTAATCACAGGGATGAAGAAATTGGTGTTCTTGAGGAAGTAGACATCAGTGGATGTCTATCTTAGGGAAGAGATTGGAATACATGATAGCAAGTGAATGCTTGTTCACAGGCTCAGATGATTACGGTTAGATTTTCCTTTATACTTCCATAAAGATAGACAATGAATCCACCATATCCATAACTAATAATCCTGTTAAGCACAGTAGGACTAAGCACATAGACATAAGGTTTCATTTTATACGTAATTGTGCTGAAAAGAAATTAATAGTCCTAGAAAAGGTGCCGAGTGATTTTAATTTAGCTGATTTGTTCTCTAAGGCTTTGGACCGAACGCGTTTCGAGTTGTTAGTCCAATTGATTGGAATGAGAAATCTATAGTGACAGTGTCTCTCAAAAGGAACTTTGTAAAATGAGTCAGTGTTTGTGTCGTAATGTATGTGTGTCATATAGTGTCAGAAAAACAAAATAAAAATGAGAAAAAAAAGAGTAAGGTCACTGCATCAAGACGATTAGACGTGACGATACTTTAGCTTTTAAGCCTACTTAATTATACTTTAAATTGCTCAGTTCAGTGATACCATTATATGATGTATCGGTAGGCACAAAGTACCAAGGTTTCCTTATAATCTGAACTTAATATATACAATGTTCTTATGGGAAACGTATTCAGATATATGGCTGAGAATGCTTGTTCTTAAAATAGACAAGTCCTTTAAATCTTATGAAAGATCTTGCATTGTAATTATGTATATTTGGTCTTTATATAGAAGGTCTCGGGTACATATATGTGTATGTATTGCTTTTTCGGATGTATATTTGTAACAAGATATGCAAATATCTAATAAATCTGTTGAAAATATGAAGCTAATGTGGCTTTTGAGATTCGAACAAGTAAGTCCTTGGGGTGTCTTTGTATACCTAGCCTACCTAAAGCTTCCAACTTGGGATAGGTTGTCAGAAAGTTCGCTACACGGGTTTTCATAAGTGCTTAAAATAATGTCACAAATATGCAAGTACTTAGCATTATGCAATGTTGAGTATATTTCCGTACGTGAGTCAAGTTAAGTCGCTTTGCGTGTGAGGAATCACCGACCTGTCACCGCTGACTTGATTCTTAAAGACTTTCTCACTTTACTCACCAAATGTCTTAATCTTAGTGCTTGTGTCGATTGTGAGAGTGTATCTGAATATGGGGCACATAAGTTCGCAAACGTGATTAAGTGACATATTAGGCTACTCGGGTTGCATTGTGACTGTCCTTGGCCAGGGTATGTCGAAAGTGTCACAACCAAAAAGGAGACTGGAAGTACCGAGTGTTTAAGAGGACAAACATATTGGTAATCGTTTTTGGATCGTTGTTCATAACTAATAATAAGAGAATTATTTCTTGCTGGTAGGCTTATGTAACATGCTAATCTGATCTAATCTGCAGTATCTTTAGCTCTTGTAACTATATTATTCGTTTATGTTCAGTGTGTGTGTGTGTGTGTTTGTGTTTTTCGTGAAATGTTTAAATTTTTATTTGTATTGTATTGTTTAAATAAAAGTTCCTATTGCACGAGAGATATAGTCAGAATAGAATCTAGTTTCCAAGAGGACTCAACTACGTTCTATGGAACACTGAATAAACGAGTAGGGTAGTTAAGCGATAGTGTTGTGATCAAAAGCTAAAAGAAAGTATGTCACATTAACAGAATATGGGTTTAAGGAAAAGAACACAGAGATGTTGATTTCAATAAACAAATATTGAGTTAATGCCTTTTTATATTATTCTTAGAAAGAAGATTTTCATTAGAATGAACACCGAGATGTTCATAGTTTTGAAATTGATCTTTAAAAGATTTTTGTTTGAATCAAAAAGCTCTGGAACAGAGATTCTAAATAATTTTGATATGTTATGTGCATAATTTGAAAGTGCTAACAGTGAATTATTTGACCTTAATGAGACTTAGGTTAATAATAGACTGTTAAGTATATTCATTTTATCTTGCTATTTTATTCATTTCTTCAGATTGTATGGTATTAATTTGAGAAGATTTGATGTGTGTGTTGAGATGTGCAGGACAATGGACATATATTCGTTTTTGTAGGTTGTTGAGCAAGATTTCACCACGGAAGCAAGATATGGATCATGCAAATCTATCCGGAACTAAGATATATACTAGTATGATGAGGCAATCATAGGAGTATTACATATGGTATCCATAGATGGGATTTGCATAATCAAATGTCATTTTGCAAAAGTATAAGAGATTAGGTTTCAGTTAGATGTTTTTACAGAGTTAAAGACAAGTGACTTTGGAAACGGAATCTATATAAGTTTGCATAATGAAGGATACTTTATTGGAAGACCTTAGTTCAGGTTGTCCGTAGAATGATAAGACGGAGATCTTAAGATTCTAGATCTTGATAAGTATGTGTAGAATGATAAGACAGGGATCTTAAGATTCTAGAATTTTTCTGATAAGTTGACGGATAAACAAGGAGTTTATAGGTCAATGATTTTGAACAATAAGACAGAGATCTTACGGTTTAGATTTTTGAACAATAAGAAGTTTAAGGTTCTTGAAGATTTGTAGTTCTAGACTAAGATAATGTCATATGTTTATGACTTATGATAGTGAAGAATAACAAATTTGGAGGAAGAAAATGAAGAATGTAGTTCTAGATTAAGTCGTTACTATCAAATGTAATAGTGACGAAATAATGAAGAATAACATTATCATTTTTATCTTGTTTTTGTGTTTTTTTTAAGCTTGTATGTGCAGGTGTAAGCACAAGAAGCTGTATTTTACATGTTTTGTCTGAAGACTTTGCAAGTAATCAGAAGAAACATTTAAAGTTATGAAGATATGGAGACATGATTTAGATTGCTTTTGAAACATGTTCCATGTTCCTAAAGGTTGTGATTCAAGTTTCAAAGTTTCTGGTTTTCATGGGAGTCAACTAGTTCAGTATTGATTGTTGGAAATTCTACTTCTCTATTATATGCCGGTTATGCAAGGCGAGCAGGGACTCGAGCAATATATCCAAGAAGGAAGATTGCATATGCTTAATTCGGAGGGATTTATAGTTGAGGGGGAGAACTACAACAAGCTATGGTGCATTAGTTGATTATTATGACGATACAGAGAGTTTGAAGTTTGTCTTTCAAATCAGAAGTTTCAGAAGATCAAGTTTCGGGTATAGCAATTAAAATTTTGTTGTCTCGAAATTCTTTTTCAGTGTATTTGCAGAGAAGTCAATCCAAGGGAAGGATTTCTAAGTAAAAGACTGAAGTGTTCAAGACAAAAGCTAAGATCATCAGGTTTTTATAATATATATTTATATAGTAATTACAGATGATGATAGCTGTATTTTTATTAGTTGAAGATCTTAGATATAGAATATGAAAGATTATCAACTTCATACTTGTAAAACCTTAGACATAGACATAATGTGAATGTAGGAGGTTATGAAAAACCTTAAACATAGACATTAGGTGAATGTGAAAGGTTATTGACTATGTAATACCTTAGACATAGAAATGTAATGTTTGGATGTAAAAGGTTACGTAGTTAATATTTTTATGCCTTAGACATAGATATATCGTTTAAATTTGAAAGATTGTCAAATATATTTTGAAATCTTAGAAATAGAAACGTTTATATGAATGTGAAAGAAGTTGTTATATTGATTATCTAGATCATATAGTTTTGAAAGGTTTTCAGATAAATATGACGTAGTTAATCAATACTATGTGTAAAATTTAGATGTTTCTTGCTCTGATTATATGATCATAGTTATGTATCCCAGTCATAAATTGAGGGGGAGTACATAAGAATGATAGTGGTTATATTGATTAATCATAGTTATACATCCTAGTCATAAAATTGAGGGGGAGGTATAAGAATGACGAATCAATTTTATAACTTTTTACAAAGTAAGTGTTTACAAGTGGTTCAGATTCGGGAAAGCTAAATTTGAAAGTTTTGGAAAGATTGATCGTGGAAAAGTTAAAGAATTTCGGTAAGTTTATTAACTTTTCAGGTTTAAGACGAAGATCAGGGAAAAGATGAAAATTTGATGCCTACAGGTTTGGTCATTTAAATATTTCATATTTCCAGAAAGTTCGTTGATCAATTATTCAGAAACTTTGATAAAAATTTGATTTTAAAGTGTGCAGGAGGTATTTACGACCTCGTAATTGAATATGGCAGAATGCGACCTCGCAATTGGTCAATTGGGCCAAGTTCAATACGACCTCGTAATTTGGTGGGCCGGGTTGACCCAAGCCCATTCGGGTCGAGTGGGTATATAACCCAATTTAACCCTAATACGACCTCACAAAATTAAAATCAATTTCAGAGCTTTACGACCCCGAAAATACGACTTTGCTACCCCGTTTGAGATTTGATATATACAATTAGATCGAGTGTTTTTGAGTGATATATTTGTGATCCTCGTGAAATACTAAATCTAGGTATACTATCTAATCGTCCTATAGTTAACCATGCAACAAGAAAATCAAGAAAATAGAGTTCGAAATTTTCGAACTAGGTTTTTTAATTTTCATTCGATTTTGATGTTTTTGGTTAAAAATAAGGGTTGGGGTATGTTTATCGTTTGAATACAAGTGTATAGAAACGATTTTTACAAGTTTTGGTTGGGTAAATCACGATTTCGTGTTGGGGAAGATGAACAGTGCGACAGACTCGCATTTGGGGTTTTGCTAGCCCAAATTTGCGACCTCGTAAATGTCAATTTATTTTGACCGGTTTGACTTTCGAAATACGATGCCGATTTACGACCAGGATCAAATACGTGGCCAAATTGGAAAATACGACCTAGTATTTTAGAGTTTGGTTGACTTGTATTTTGACCTTGAAATACGACTTCGTACAGAGATACGACCTCGTATTTGACTTAACAGATTTTCAAAAGTTTATTTTTATAAAAATTTGAAAATAAGTTAATTTTTATATTTAACTTAATTACAGGGTTAATTAAAGTTAATTTAACAGATTTTCAAAAGTTTATAAATATTTGAAAATGAGTTAATTGATGCTTAACTAAATTACAGAGATAATTTATGTTATGTTGTAAATTACAGGGATAATTTATGCTTTTGACTAAATTACCGGGATAATTTTAGTTGTGTATGTTATGCATATGAATTTTTATGTCTATTTGAGTAATTAATCATTTGTTATTGATTACAGAAATGGCAAGAAATTTCATAGCAGGTCATAATTATGTGATGAACTTCGATGATAATCAGGAAGGAACGGATTATTATCACGAGATATTTGCCTTCTTCCGAAGATCAAGGATTCATCATGTTCTTACACATTCTCCAGTCATATATTTAGATTATCTCAGAGATTTCTGGAATAATGCTGACTGTGTGAAGGCAAGAGATGTGTATATCTTTCATACCATAGTTGCTGGGCAGCAGATACAGTTCACAGCTGCTGACCTCGTTAACATTCTTAATCTGGGCATAGTTGAACAAGAAGGTGGTGTTACAGGTCTCACCAAGTTCAGACATGAAGTCATTCAAGGTGCTTTCAGAAGAATGGGGTTTGCTGCAGATATGTCAAGTAAAACTCTGTTCAAGAAGGGTTTTATGGCAGGTGGAGGTATCTTGCGCATGTGTTGCTGGTTAGTTTAAGCAACAAGAAGTCTGGTTATGATACATTGAACCAGGAAGCCCAAACACAGATGGTGGGCTTGGTATTTAACAAGCCATACAGTTTCTCTAAATTCTTTTTCGATGAGATGAAGAAACAGATCACAGCCACAGGAAAGAGGAGGTTTTTGATGTATCCTCGGTTCGTGATGATGATAATCAATGCTCGACTTCCAAATCTACCTGCTGTAGGAGAAGTGAAGCAAGTAAGCTCGATCATCCGACGTGGTTATGATGAGTTTGTGTCTCGATACCAGAATGATCCAAATGCTCAAGATGTAGCATTATTTGGTGCAATCGTAAATGCCAACTACATAGCACCTACTGATGGGGTCATATCAGCTTATGAAGGGCCTCAGTCAGAAGATGGTGAAGCTGCTGAGGATGTTGTGCTTCCAGAGCAGTTACATGATGTGATAGTTCAGGCAGATGCGCCGATTGAGCCTGAAGTTGTTGTACAGGTTGCAGATGATGTGATAAACCAACCTGGAGCCAATCCTGAGATTGTAGATGATCTATTGGAGCAAATGGCTGATCCAGAGGGTGATATTGCTCAAGTGCAAAGGTACAATGCCAATGCTGATGACCTAGTAGATGTGGACCTTGACCGGGACATAGATGATTATGTAGCTGGAGCTGCAGTTGGTTCTGAAGCAGCTAGAGCTAGTGGGTCTGGTACTGAAGAAGCTAGTGGGTCAGGAGCGGGTCAGGCTAGTGGATCTGGTGTGAATGCTGAAGGTAGAGGAAAGGCTGTTGCTGATGTTCAAGCAGACGGAGAGCCTTCTATCCATTCTGATGATGATTCCAGCAGTGATGGTGATGAAGATCCTTACAGATCTCATGCATTCATCAGAGTTGGATCTAAGATGGTTCCTAAACCTACTAAGGCAACTCAAGGAAGAAGAAGGAGAGAAACGGATGAAGATTGGGTGCCAGAGCAGCCTATGCCAAAGAGAACTAGACTTGTCAGGGAACAAGAGACTTCTGCTGTTGCTGGTGGTTCACAAAGTGTGCTGGTTGTTACTGTTCTTGAGACTACACAGCCACAACCACAGCGACAAACAAGTGAAGAAACTAATCTTGTAAGTCCCCTGGTACAGATCGTTAATAGCTTGCTCCAGTTATCTTGAGGTGCGGAATCCCTCACTATAACTTGGTGATCAACAATAAGCCCCTAGATCACCTGCTGCCTCGCAGATCTTCTTCGGGCTAGCGGAACAACCTTTGACGACTATAACCTGCAATACCTGCTTGATATTTCGACAAATGTTCAACCCTAAACTCTGTTAAGGTTCAGTTTATATAGGGATCACCTGACATGGGCTTCAGCGAGTCGGCCTCGCAAATCCAGCCCAGCCCGTCACTAATGCGAGGTCGCATTCTGTGATTGGCCTCGTATTTGACCCTGCAAATACGGAGTCGTATTCCCTATGTGAAATGCGAGGTCGCATTTCACACTTAGCAGATTTATTACACATTCAATACTTAAACGTAATCTAGTATTCTATGCATAATACTAAGTTCATTAATGACAATCACATTACAAAGACATATAACAATATAAGCCCAAACAATCTAGACTGCTATTTACATAGATGTGCACTTACAAACTCCCCCTTGGCAATAGCTTCTAGATGTTAACATATCTATGTCTTTGTCTTGTCTTTGTCATCAATCTACTTCCTCTGCTTTTTCTTCTTCCTCCTGCTCTGCTCCTTCTCAGTCTCAGTCTCAGTCTCGAAATCAGAATCTGACTCTGACTCTGAAGGAGCATGAGTCAACCCTAACCGTTCTTTCTCTTGATCCCACATAGATCCTGGATCATAATAATAATCCGCAATCTCTGCCCTAGCTCTCATATGAGCTTGTGGATCATAACCCAATCTCTTCTCCAGTCTATGCACAATAACAGGATGCAAATCTGACTCGGTAGAAGTATTTGTAGTAGAGTCGGTCTTGGTAGACTCACTATCCTGAGCACTAGCATCTTCAGTTTCAAGAGCAACAACAACAGATTGCCCTACGAAACCCTTATCCTTATCTAATCGATCAACGTTAACATCTTTTGTAAGGAGTTTGGTTTGAGGTGCATCAGACTCAACTACCATCTTCAACTCTGTGACAACCAGTTCTTGAGTCTGTGGAGCTTCAGAAACTGCCTTGCCAGCAACACCAGCCTGGCTAGACTCCCCTTGAGTCTCTATTCTCAAACTAGAACCTTCTCCTAGCTCCTGAGTAGCTCTGGCAGCATCTGGATCTTCATTGTGATCATCATCATGCCTTACCTTAGCCAGCTCATCACCTCTGCAACCTAAGCTGTCTCTCTCAGCTCTAACCTTGAGATAGTTATCGATGAGCTCATGCAGTTTTTCTTCGGAGATCTTGACTCCCTTCTTCAATGCATCTGCCATCCTGATAACCTTCTCATCTAGAGTCAAATACTTCTTGTACATACTGGACACTACCACCTCAGTTTTTCCCAGCTTATCTTCCAGAATCTTATTCTTGTCACTAACAACCTTAAGATCACCAGCTAAACGAGTGATCAAACCTCTCATCTCATTCATCTGTCTCTGCAGATTACCAAGATTAGTTTCTTCACTTGTTTGTCGTTGTGGTTGTGGCTGTGTAGTCTCAAGAATAGTAACAACTGGCACACTTTGTGAACCACCAGTAGCAGCAGAAGTCTCTTGTTCCCTGACAAGTCTAGTTCTCTTTGGCACAGGCTGCTCTGGCACCCAATCTTCATCCGTTTCTCTCCTTCTTCTTCCTTGAGCTGCCTCAGTAGGTTTAGGAACCATCTTAGATCCAACTCTGATGAATGCATGAGATCTGTAAGGATCTTCATCACCATCACTGCTAGAATCATTATCAGAATGGATAGAAGGCTCTCTGTCTGCTTGAACATCAGCAACAGCCTTTCCTCTACCATCAGCATTCACACCAGATCCACTAGTCTGACCCACTCCTGACCTACTAGCTCTAGCTGCTTCAGAACCAACTGCAGCTCTAGCTACATAATCATCTATGTCCTGGTCAAGGTCCACATCTACTCGGTCATCAACATTAGCATTGTACCTTTGCACTTCTCCTACAACAGGTAAATTCGGAAGTCTAGCATTGACGATCATCATCACAATCCTAGGATACATCAAAAACCTCCTCTTTCCTGTGGCTGTGATCTGTTTCTTCATCTCATCAAAAAAGAATTTAGAGAAACTGTATGGCTTGTTAAATACCAAGCCCACCATCTGTGCTTGGGCTTCCTGGTTCAATGTATCATAACCAGACTTGTTGTTGCTTAAACTAACCAGCAACACATGCGCAAGATACCTCCACCTGCCATAAAAACCCTTCTTGAACAGAGTTTTACTTGACATATCTGCAGCAAACCCCATTCTTCTGAAAGCACCTTGAATGACTTCATGTCTGAACTTGGTGAGACCTGTAACACCACCTTCTTGTTCAACTGTTCCCAGATTAAGAATGTTAACGAGGTCAGCAGCTGTGAACTGTATCTGCTGCCCAGCAACTATGGTATGAAAGATATACACATCTCCTGCCTTCACACAGTCAGCATTATTCCAAAAATCTCTGAGATAATCTAAATATATAACTGAAGAATGTGTAAGAACATGATGAATCATTGATCTTCGGAAAAACAAATATCTCGTGATAATAAGTCGTTCCTTCCTGATTATCATCGAAGTTCATCACATAATTATGACCTGCTATGAAATTTCTTGCCATTTCTGTAATCAATAACAAATAATTAATTACTCAAGTAGATATAAAAATTCATATGTGTAACACCCCGCCTTACCACAACACAATATTGTCCGCTTTGCCCGCAGGCTCACGGCTTTGTTTCTGGTTGCTCGGGCAAACTTCCTAGAAGGGTCACCCATTTGGCATTGCTGCCGCCCGAGCACGCTTAACTATGGAGTTCTCCTCTCATCCACAGCCAATACGCCCAAAACGCGTTGTGTTATGTAAGGCCAATGATATTACTTATAGCCAGGATCCCCCTAGTATGTCAGCGATGTATGCTTTCACACCCCCTCAACACAACTCAACGTCCTCGTTGAGTTATGCAAGTGCGCCATACACTCCTGACAATCCCAAGGGTTGCTCTGATACCACTTGTAACACCCCGCCTTACCACAACACAATATTGTCCGCTTTGCCCGCAGGCTCACGGCTTTGTTTTTGGTTGCTCGGGCAAACTTCCTAGAAGGGTCACCCATTTGGCATTGCTGCCGCCCGAACACGCTTAACTGTGGAGTTCTCCTCTCATCCACAGCCAATACGCCCAAAACGCGTTGTGTTATGTAAGACCAATGATATTACTCAAAGCCAGGATCCCCCTTGGGCGTATTGGCTGTGGATGAGAGGAGAACTCCACAGTTAAGCGTGCTCGGGCGGCAACAATGCCAAATGGGTGACCCTTCTGGGAAGTTTGCCCGAGCAACCAGAAACAAAGCCGTGAGCCTACGGGCAAAGCGGACAATATTGTATTGTGGTAAGGCGGGGTGTTACAAGTGGTATCAGAGCAACCCTTGGGATTGTTAGGAGTGTATGGCGCACTTGCATAACTCAACGAGGACGTTGAGTTGTGTTGAGGGGGTGTGAAAGCATACATCGCTGACATACAAGGGGGATCCTGGCTATAAGTAATATCACTGGCCTTACATAACTCAACGAGAATGTTGAGTTGTGTTGAGGGGGTGTGAAAGCATACATCGCTGACATACAAGGGGGATCCTGGCTATAAGTGACATCAATGGTCTTACATAACACAACGCGTTTTGGGCGTATTGGCTGTGGATGAGAGGAGAACTCCACAGTTAAGCGTGCTCGGGCATGGCAATGCCAAATGGGTGACCCTTCTGGGAAGTTTGCCCGAGCAACCAGAAACAAAGCCGTGAGCCTACGGGCAAAGCGAACAATATTGTATTGTGGTAAGGCGGGGTGTTACAAGTGGTATCAGAGCAACCCTTGGGATTGTTAGGAGTGTATGGCGCACTTGCATAACTCAACGAGGACGTTGAGTTATGTTGAGGGGGTGTGAAAGCATACATCGCTGACATACAAGGGGGATCCTGGCTATAAGTAATATCATTGGCCTTACATAACTCAACAAGGACGTTGAGTTGTGTTGAGGGGGTGTGAAAGCATACATCGCTGACATACAAGGGGGATCCTGGCTATAAGTGACATCAATGGTCTTACATAATACAACGCGTTTTGGGCGCATTGGCTGTGGATGAGAGGAGAACTCCACAGTTAAGCGTGCTCGGGCATGGCAATGCCAAATGGGTGACCCTTCTGGGAAGTTTGCCCGAGCAACCAGAAACAAAGCCGTGAGCCTGCGGGCAAAGCGGACAATATTGTGTTGTGGTAAGGCGGGGTGTTACAAGTGGTATCAGAGCAACCCTTGGGATTGTTAGGAGTGTATGGCGCACTTGCATAACTCAACGAGGACGTTGAGTTGTGTTGAGGGGGTGTGAAAGCATACATCACTGACATACAAGGGGGATCCTGGCTATAAGTAATATCATTGGTCTTACATAACACAACGCGTTTTGGCGCATTGGCTGTGGATGAGAGGAGAACTCCACAGTTAAGCGTGCTCGGGCGGCAACAATGCCAAATGGGTGACCCTTCTGGGAAGTTTGCCCGAGCAACCAGAAACAAAGCCGTGAGCCTGCGGGCAATATTGTGTTGTGGTAAGGCGGGGTGTTACAATATGCATAACATACATAACTAAAATTATCCGGGTAATTTAGTCAAAAGCATAAATTATCCCTGTAATTTACAACATAACATAAATTATCTCTGTAATTTAGTTAAGCATCAATTAACTCATTTTCAAATATTTATAAACTTTTGAAAATCTGTTAAGTCAAATACGAGGTCGTATCTCTGTACGAGGTCGTATTTCAAGGTCAAAATATAAGTCAACCAAACTTCTAAAATACGAGGTCGTATTTTCCAATTTGGCCACGTATTAGTCTATGGTCGTAAATCGGCATCGTATTTCGAAAGTCAAACCGGTCAAAATAAATTGACATTTACGAGGTCGCAAATCTGGGCTAGCAAAACCCAAATGCGAGTCTGTCGCACTGTTCATCTTCCCCAACACGAAATCGTGATTTACCCAACCAAAACTTGTAAAAATCGTTTCTATACACTTGTATTCAAACGATAAAGATACCCCAACCCTTATTTTTAACCAAAAACATCAAAATCGAATGAAAATTGAAAAACCTAGTTCGAAAATTTCGAACTCTATTTTCTTGATTTTCTTGTTGCATGGTTAACTATAGGACGATTAGATAGTATACCTAGATTCAGTATTTCACGAGGATCACAAATATATCACTCAAAAACACTCGATCTAATTGTATATATCAAATCTCAAACGGGGTAGCAAAGTAGTATTTTCGGGGTCGTAAAGCTCAGAATTTGATTTTAATTTTGTGAGGTCGTATTAGGGTTAAATTGGATTATATCAGTTAGGTCCAGATTTACTGGACTCGCTCCAGACTTGAAGACTGGAAAGTCTCTGAAGACTTGTCCAGAATAATATTTGTCCAGACTTGAATACTGGAGCGACCCTGAAGATTTGTCTAGAAATAATGGAAGACCAGTGAGCAAAATACTTGTATAGGGAATCTGGAGACATCCTCCAGATTAGCTCACTGGACTTCACCCCAGTCCAGATCTATTCTACTGAAGACATTCTCACTGAAGTCAAAGACTGAAGTCAGAATAAAGAAGACTGACAAATGACGGAGTCCACTAGAAGTCTTACCAGATCTACGACTGGAGGTTTGTCAGTGTTCTAAACCTTACAAGTCTGAACACTGATTACGAGGAATTGACTTTTTGCCTTTACACACTTTCCAAAGAACATTCCACTTGTTCTTTACTAAAGTACATACGTGTGTAAAGGTGGTTGATTAAAAGAATAAAGTCATATTGATGTGACTTTATCCTTGTACTTTAACCAATGCATTTAATGACCTTGTCGGTTCATTAAATGCATGCAACCATATTTGTACGGCACAAATTCACTGGTGAATTTGTTTGCCTATAAATACAAAGTCATTTCTTCGTTAAAATTACTTTTAGCATTAAAGGTGAATTTGTCTAAATACCCTCGATCTTAAACAGGGATACTTCACAACTTTAAGTATCTCGATCCAAAGAGTTTATTTGCAAATATAGATCATTTGTAATTCATAGGTTGTTAGGATACTTACATATTTGTATTATCTTGATTCCGCACAACCTTGTATTTTATTTAACATCATAAATAAAATACACTTCAAAATATTACATTGTGTTCCACCTTTATTTTATTGCTTTTAATCTTGTATTACTTTGTTTATATACTTGCATTTATATTCAAGTAATACTAGTCCAATCTAGTGCTTATTAGACTTGTTGTATTTTACATTCTGGGTTAACCATCTAGAGAGTTTGGGACTCACAATTGGTATCAGAGCAGAAGGCTAAACAAACTTGCCTTGATCTGCTTCTTTGATGGCCACCCCAGAAAATACACAAGGAAACTTTAATTTTGGTCCTGATCCTAATGTTAATATTAATGATCAAAATACTGACCCACCCATTGTTAATAACACTAATCCACCACCTCCTCCTCCTCCTCCTCCTACTCCTGCTTCTCCACATGTGCATGTGCACTATTCAAACAATCCTGTTCCTAAATTCAGTGGGAATAGCGATGAATTTGGTACATGGAAGGCTAGGATGATATTGCATATCACTGGTATTGAGAGAAATATGATGAAAATCTTAAATGAAGGACCTTATGTCCCCACATCACCTCTCAATTCTCTTCTTGATCCAACTGGATCTAGAAGAGGCAGGGAAAAGAGGGAGGAACATTGGTCTGAAGAGGAGAGGAGATTGGTAAATCTAGATACCGTTCTCAAAAACATGATCCTCGGGGCTGTTCCTGAAACCCTAATTCCCACACTAGTTCTTTTTCCCAGTGCTAAAACCATGTGGGATGAACTAGTGAACCAGTTTGAAGGAGGAGATGACACCATTGTCACCAGAAAAGTCTCCTTAAACAAGAGGTATGAGTCATTTTTTGCTCAGCCCAATGAGTCTCTCACTGGTACTTACACCAGATTTATGAGCATCATAAACCAGTTGAGAGGTCTTGGGGTTGAGAAAGACAAGGATATACTTCTGGAGAAATTTTGTGATATTTTACCCACCAAATGGTCTCACATGATCCTGGTCTTACGACAAGGTAAAACTCTGCACACTCACACTCTGTCAACTCTGTATGGAGCTTTCAGATACACTGAGGAAAATCAAGCTCAGAGAGTTATGGCAGAACAAGATGCCTATAACCATGCCTCCAGTAGTCCTATGTGGTTAGTCATACTGAACCACAAAGTACAGCACTGATATCTTCTGAGAATGTATTTTCTATGAAGAAGATGGTGTCTGAACTCATGGAATCTGGAGAATCTATTCAAATCTCTCCAGACTGTGATGAATCTGAAAATGATGACCTGGTTGCTATGATTGCTAAAACGTTTAACCGTTTCAAAGCAAGAGCAAATAGGCCATCTGGACAATTTGCATCCAGTTCTTCAACTGATAAGACCAATCTGACATGCTTTAAGTGTGGCAGAAAAGGTCATTTCATGAAAGATTGCAAGTCCAGTCAGTTTGTATCCCAGCCTGGTCCTTTTTCTTCTAATAAAAAGCCTGATGATAGCTATAAATCTAAATACAAAAAGCTTAAGGCTCAAATTGCTCTCATGGCACAACAAATGGAAAATAATAATAAGTGCATGATTGAAACAACTGAAGAGAAATGGGTTCCTTCTGATGACTCATCTGCTGATGAAGAGGAAGAAAGAGATTGCTGTTACATGGCTCTGGCAGACGAAGAGCACCTGGTGAAGGAAGATGTCACATCTGGAAGATGGGTAGACAATGTTATCAAAAAGGTTAGTGATTATGATATGGAAACTGACCAAGAATTAAAACTGGACATTGTTGAAACTGTTAGATCTGACTGTGTAAATGGTCTAGAAACAGATTTTTCTGAAATAATTGTTTTAAAATCAAAATTAAAAGAACTTCAAGACATTGAACTGGCATTTCAAGCCAGGTTCTGGTAACTGAACAACTGATTCAAGAAAAACAAGATCTTGAAGTCATTTTAGAGAAAGAAAACTGGTGATTAAATCATGGCTTGAAACCAGAAAGCCATATGATGCTGGAGTAAATCAATTTCCCACACAAAAACGTGTTTATTTAGATGGAAATACTCATGTTGCATCATTAATACCAGTAATTGATCGGTTACCAGAGGGATTCAGGCCCATTACAATTTATGATGAGCCTGTAACTCCCAAGGCCAATATTTTCCCAGTTCAATCCCCAGAGGTTAAGACTGGAGCATTCCAGATGACTGCTCCAGTTAAAAAGGTCAATCTGAAGAAACCTTTGCCTCAGACTGCTTCTAATGAACCCCAGGTTCAAAAGAAGAAGACCATCCCCTACCTAAGCCTCGAGTCCTTTCAACTGGAAAGGCTCAGGTGTCATCTGATGAAAATGTTTTGTCAAGGTTAGAGAGCCAGTTTCAATTACTGACTCGTCAATTTCAAAGTTTTAATGCAAGATTAAACTTTATTGAGGGTACTTCATCTGGCCTAGACAAAATACCAAACCTTTTTCAAGAAAGATAAATTTATTTCTCCAGTTGAGAAAAAGAAAAAGGTTTCAAAACTATCAACCCCAGTGGTCTTTTCAACTAAGACTACTGTTGAAGAAAGTGAACTCAACCAGATAGCCCAGGACCTATAAGGGAGGGTCCAGTGAACCCATCAGTCGATGGGTTCCAAAATCTAATTGATATATCTGGTGGATGTGCAGGGCGATCGAAAGAAATATATCTGGTATCTTGACAGTGCAGCTGCAGGACGATGACCGGATGTAATGTGAGTCCCTTAAATACGATGGTTAACCTAGAAAGTGTAAAATACAACAAGTCTAATAATCACTAGAATGGACTAGTATTACTTGTAAATAAATGCAAGAATATATAAAACAAAGTAATACAAGACTTAAAGCAATAAACAAGTAAAGTGGAACATTATTTATTTTTCAATGGTGTATTTTATTTATGATGTTAAATAAAATACAAGGTTGTGCGGAATCAAGATAATACAAATAAGTATGTATCCTAACAACCTATGAATTACAAATAATCTATATTTGTCAAATAACTCTTTTGGATCGAGATACTTAAAGTTGTGAAGTATCCCAGTTTAAGATCGAGAGTATTTAAACAAATTCACTCTAATGCAAAATATATGCTTAAAAGTATTTTCTCAAAGAAATGACTTTGTATTTATAGGCAACAAAATCTACAAATATGGTTGCATGCATTTAATGATCCGACAAGAACATTAAATGCATTGGTTAATGGTACAAGGATAAAGTCATATCGATATGATTTTATTCTTTTAACCAACCACTTTACACGCATAAACTTTGGTAAAGAACAAGTGGATTGTTCTTTGGAAAGTGTGTAAAGGCAAAAGTCAATTCCTCGATATCAGTGTTCAGACTTGTAAGGTCTAGAACACTAACAATCCTCCAGTTTCAGATCTGGTAAGACTTCCAGTGGACTCCGCCATTTGTTAGTCTTCTTTATTCTGACTTCAGTCTTTGACTTCAGTGAGAACGTCTTCAGTAGAGTAGATCTGGACTGGGGTGAAGTCCAGTGAGCTAATCTGGAGAATACTCCAGATTTCCTATACAAGTATTTGCTCACTGGTCTTCCATTATTTCTGGACAAATCTTCAGGGGGACTCCAGATTCCAAGTCTGGAGTAGGTCCAGTAGAACACGTTTCTGGACAGATCTTCAGTAAGGCTCCAATAGTCGAGTCTGGAGCGAGTCCAGTAAATCTGGACCTAACAAATTCCCCCTATTTGTTTAGAAATAATGCAAGTGTTTTCAAGCTTAAATCTATACATTTTTGTATGCTTGAAAAACACAAGTTTTGATTTTAGTCTAAAAAATCTAAGTTACTGGAAAACACTTTATAGATCATGAGTGTTTTCAGTTTCATCTTTTAAGTCCTAACTTAGACTAAATCTGATCATTTACTTTTATGAATAAAAAATTGCAACTAATATTACATACATCAACTGATAAATAGTTACAATTTTCATCAAACAATAAATTACAATAAGTAAATGATAAGAGTCAGGCCCTTCTCTTCAATGTCTGTCCTGGAGCATCTTCAGAAGCCTTTCTCTTTGGTGATGGAGAAGATGGTACTGATTCTGGCGATTTCATGCCCATTGCAACTTCCATCTGTTGCTTTCTTCTCCATACCTTCTCAATTCTCTTCATAAATGCTTTAACATCAGTCGACACATTTGTCTTCCCCCTGAACGTTAAAGCAATCTCTTTCAATTCACTCCATCCAAACGCTTGGACTGAAGTACTCTTTCTTTCATCAGTAAAGTTACCTTCCCTGGTCAACTTTACTTCAAACTTGGACTTACCTTCATGATTACCAGCAAGCTTGATTTCTGCACCAGTGATCCGTCTAGCATCAGCCCTGAAATTTAACATTTCATTATACTTGTCTTTCAATTTGGCTGTCTGGATCAATGCTTCAGTTTCCTTTGACCCTCTCTTTTGTTCTACAGCAGACTGGAGTTGTTGACGATTGATTTTTCGAGAAGTGTCTAGGGGAATGAATGTGCTTACATCAGTATCTTTAATTGCTTTGATCTGTTTGGCAGTCAGTTTTGGTAAGCCAGTCAGTTTCTTTCTGTACTCTATCTCCAGAGCACTAGCATTCTTCCTTATCTTCCTCTGGAGCATCACCAGTTCCTCCTTCCTCTGCCTGATGAGTTCTGGTACACTAACGCCATAAATTATAGAATCATAAACCTGTTCTTCTTCGGCGTAAAAGGAGCGTACATGAACATCATTCAATGCATTCAGACATTGATGAACTCTAGGGTCTTCCTTCATCTTTTTGTACACATCAATATTTATGCCTAACCTTGCCAGCATTGTAAGAGTCCAGAGTCCCCATAGTTGCCATCTCCCTTTGATGGGCCAGCAGTTCATCTTTTTGATTTCTCTTAAAGATTCTATCATTATGCATTCTTGTTCTAGCTTCTTGGAGGTTTCATCATCAGCAGTAGGATACTCTGATGATTCTTCAGCAGTTTGTTCTTCTTCACCAGATACCAATTGTGCTTTTCCTTTAACAGACTTCAGTGTAGTTGGTATATCTGGGAAAGACTCAAACTGGGCTCACTGGCTTCAGTACCAGCACCTTCTTCAGACAGCATAGTGGCTTCAGTGCCAAATGCTCTTTGTGCCAAATGCTTCAGTGTCACTTGTTTTTGGTCAGCAGACGACTTTTCCCCCTTGGAATGATCACCAGTTCTGGACTTGAGATCATTCCATAATTGTTCTAGCATATGTCTGTCCAGTGCACCAAAGGTTCTTCCTGCCACTGGAGTTGTATCAGTCACAACTTTCTTAAGTGCCAGCACTTCCTTTTTAACAGTTTCAACTTCTTTAGGCAAGTGCTTTGGCAATTTTTCTTCCATCAACCTCTCCACTTGGGGTAACAGCCCATCTTGAAGAGTTCGAAGAACAGTCTCAGAAATTTCTTCAGATAATTCTTTCAGCATACTGATTCTGAACTTCTTTGTACATTCATCACTAATCGTACTTACAACTGCATCCTGATCAAGTGTGGATCTACTCTCCAGAGAACTTATCCTGGTAACCAACTTCTGAACCTCTTCATTCAGACCTGCCAGTGGTTGAACAAGTTTACCTTTCACTGCAGTCTGAACAGAGTTCACCAGCCTTGTCTCCAATCCCTGGACTGCCACTTTGAAATTTTCAGTATTGTTATTTGTGGCCAGTACCAGTTCATCAAGCTTCTCATAAACAAGCTTCTCATTCCCAGCAAACACATTCATCTCAGATGCAAGGTTATTTGATAATAAAGATTTAAAGTCTAAAATAACCTGCGATGAAGTCTGGAGTGATCTCTCCAGGTCCGCCACCTTACTTAAAAGGCCTTGGACCTCGGCTGAAGAAAAAGAGGTACTTGTGCCCAGTCCTCTTCAGTTGCAGCTTCAGATGTTACAACTGTTGAGTCCAGCGCACGAGGTTCAGTTACGTTGACTGGAGTTTGAAGTGGTGGAGGTTGAGATTGTGAAGTTTGAGTAGTTGCAGGAGTGAAGTATTGAGTATTTCTTGGAATTGAAGGTGGTGGTGGTGGCATGTTTGATTCTGGTGGAGGTTCATTTGATTCTGGTGGTGGTGGTGGTCATTTCAGCAGATATAATTGGTTGGGTGACTGAAGCAATAGCAGATGTGTCAATATTTTCTTCTTCATCACCCAGAAATTCATGTTTACATCAAAACCTTCAGACATTGGGGAATCTACATCATCCCAATCTGGAGTCATCCCAACTGTCTGATCACCAGTCTGTTCACCAGCCTGTTCACCAGCCTCTACATTCAAGTCGATTTGAGCCTCTTGCTCACCAGATACATGTTCATCAGTCTGAACATCTTGTTCGACTTGCTCAACAACCTGCTCAATAATCTGGGCCACATTTTCTTGCTCAACATTTTCTTCAGGTTCAAAAATCGGAGACCCATCCAGATTCATTACATCACCAGGATGTCTTTCAGGATTCACCTGAAGTCCAGCTCTCATCAGACGCCTGTTAGTTCTAGGTCATCTGGAAGGTTCAACATTTTCTGGTCCTTGACCTTCAGGAGCCACTTGTCTAATAGGTTGTACAGCTTCTATGATCTGTACATCTTGGTCACCAGAGGGTCCTTCAACAACTTGACCTCTACCTGGAGCCATTTCAACTTCTTCTCTTTGAAAGGAGAGCATGGACTGAGGAATATCTACCTCATTCAGTGGAGATCTGAGGTTGGCCAGATCCCTCATATACTCACTCACAGAAAAGTGAGTAGTCTCGTAATCATACTGGTCTCCAAGAGCTCTTTTAAACATCAGTGAAAGAAAACGGATATAAGGAACAAAAGCTTTTCTTCCTTTCACTATAAGACGCTCTACCAGATCATCAAAAAGGATCTGAGCGAAATCCACTCTTAGTCCAAACCAGAGGCAATAGGCAATCTGGAGATGAGTTTGATTTATCTGGTCTAACCTCCAGAACTGCCTCCCAGACATTCAACAATGTGCGTGAAGAAAAATCTCCATGAGTCTGTCAGTTTGCTCATGTAGATTGTTCCCTTCCTGGATAGCTGGCCATGCTCATCCATAATATATGTGTGCCCCATCAGTCTGCACACTTCCCTTGTATTGATACCAGAGGGAAGTTCAATGGGCAACTCATTCTGTTCAAAATAATTCAACTGTAGAACAGACCTGAGTAGACTAGCAGTGAAACCCAAGGATCTGGTACCTCCCTTGAGAGTATAAGTGATTGATGAAGTTGTATCATCATATTGGGTAGTGTACCAGAATTCACAAAGGTAATCATGGTACATCCTTCCTGGATTTAATGTCAACGCACCATATAATGGACAAGAGAGAAAAAATGTGTTTAATCTCCCAATAACAGATTGGGCATCATGAACACTAGAAAGTGAAAGTCTGGCCATCCAGTTATTCATGTTTATTCTTATTGTGTTTGCCTCTAATGTGATATGAGGTGCCCTGTCAACATTTTCAGAAGGAGCATATTCAGCGGCGAGTAGATTTTTAAGCGATTTGGATTGTCTAGGTGCCATTTTATGATGAATAGATGAAGATGAAATTGAATATATAGGGTTTTGATGAAGATTTGATGAAGAATTGAATGGAAATGGAGATAAATATGATTGGAAATTGAATGAAGAAGTAAATGAAGGAATTTGAAAGATTTGGGAGTAAATATGTTCGAAGTAAATGCAAATGAAATTGAAAGTGGGTATTTATAGGAGAGAGAATGTGGAACTCAAACGGTTTAATTTGAAATTATCAAATAAAATTTTGATTGGGTTCTGAGATCCGCATTAATTACATCACATCACACATAAATGTGTGACGGTTTACAGCCCACAAACAGTATCAAGTTGCTCTTTTTGACTTCCCAAGGTAAAAATACCATCATTACGTTGAAAATTTTACATGCCACGTAGGATTATAAGATAAATATCTTTAAAAAGTTTGCTTACGTGGCACGCACAATGACCAAGTATTAAAAAATATTATGACTTATTTCAGTGCATCTGGAGGTTGACTGACACTCCAGTATCACTGGTGGATTAGTCCAGTGAAGTATGCACTGATGGTACACTGGAGGGACACTCCAGTAAAGTACCAGTGAAAACCATTTTGAAAGACTGGTAACCTCAAACGTGCACGTCAAATAATACAGACAAATGAGAGGGACACATTTACAAGGAGACAAAAATCACCTCAAACACGCACTTCAATCTGTCTAATTACCAGTGAGAGGGACACATTTACAAAGCACCAGTAATATTTTCTGAAGAATTTCTCCAGTGAGAAAATAAATTAATAAATTCTCCCTGAACTTAAACATTTTTAAGAGCAAAAATATCTTTCAAGTCTTTCCCCCTGGAATGTTGATCCAGAAATCTATAAATGCAAAGATAGTACACATTGGCGTTCAATATCTGAGCAGTTATAAATTTATAAATCTTTAAATCAAAGATCCTCAGTAGTACACAATGGCGTTCAATACCAAGGTTCCAGATTTAAGGGTTTAACATTCCCAACTCACCAACAAGATATTCAAAAGTTTTGACATCCAGAAGTTTAGTAAAAATGTCAGCGAGTTGTTTGTCAGTGGGAATAAAATGGAGTTCAATGTTGTTTTTCATAATATGATCACGGATAAAATGATACCTGAGATCAATGTGCTTCGTTTTGGAGTGCATGACTGGATTGTTAGAGATAGCAATGACACTGGTATTATCACAAAAGATTGGGGTCTTTGAGTACTTAATACCATAATCAAGCAACTGACTCTTCATCCAGAGTATCTGAGCACAACAACTGGCTGCAGACACGTATTCAGCTTCAGCAGTGGACAATGAAACTGAAGTTTGCTTTTTACTGGTCCAACTGACTAGTTTGCCACCAAGGAAATGACATCCACCAGTAGTGGATTTCCTGTCTATCTTACAACCTGCATGATCTGAATCTGAATAACCCATTAGATCCATGCCTGAGCCTTTGGGATACCAAAGACCTAGACTGGGGACACCTTTAAGGTACTTCAGTATGCACTTTACAGCAAGCATATGAGATTCCTTTAGATTAGACTGATATCTGGCACATAAACATGTTGAAAACATAATATCTGGTCTACTGGCAGTTAAATACATCAGTGAACCAACCACGCCTCTATAGACAGTAGTGTTCACTGGTTTTCCATCTGGATCGGAGTCCAGTGTCAGTGGTGCAGAAATTGGAGTTGGTTTAGATGGTGAAGAGTTCATATCAAATTTCTTAAAAAGATCTCTAACATATTTTTCCTGATTAATAAAAATGCCATCTTTATTTTGTTTAATCTGGAGTCCAAGAAAATATGTTAATTCACCCATCAAACTCATTTCATATTCAGTTGACATTATTTTCGAAAATTTCTTGCACATGTTTTCATCAGTAAACCCAAAAATAATATCATCAACATAAATTTGTACCATTAACAAATTACCTTTTTCATGAAGAATAAATAAGGTATTGTCAATTGCACCTCTTTTGAAACCATTTTTCAACAAATGTTTAGTCAGAGTGTCATACCAGGCACGTGGGGCTTGTCTGAGGCCATACAACGCTTTGTCCAGACGATATACCCAATGTGGATGCTTTTCATCAACGAAACCTGGTGGTTGTCTGACATAAACTTCTTCTTCAAGCTTTCCATTCAAGAAAGCACTCTTTACATCCATCTGGTAGACCTTGAACTGATGATAAGCAGCGAATGCTAAGAATATTCTGATCGCTTCAAGTCTAGCCACTGGAGCAAATGATTCATCAAAATCGACATCTGACTGGCAGTAGCCTTGTGCTACCAGTCTGGCCTTGTTTCTGATTACGTGGCCATCTTCATCTACCTTGTTCCTGAAGACCCATCTTGTCCCAATTGGTTCTTTCTTTCCAACTGGGAAAGGAACCAGATACCAGACCTTGTTCCTTTCAAACTGGTGAAGCTCTTCTTGCATAGCAGTCACCCAGCTTGGATCTTCCATAGCCTCGTCAATCTTCTTAGGTTCTATCAATGATAGAAAACTGACATATAAGCATTGATTACTGGAGGCTCTTCTGGTCTGAACTCCTCTACTGGAGTCACCTATGATCTGATCAATAGGATGAGCTTTTGTCCATCTGGAGTACTGACCAGGATTGTTATTGACAACAATATCAGTGCAAGAATTCAGTTGAGTCTCCTCTGGAGTTGCTTCAGGAGGATGATCTTGCCAGACTACTTCAGCATCTTCATCTGAGTCATTTAAATCACGATTTGCATCATGAAATTCTTCATTTGAAGGCATTTCTTGAAGTACTGGTTCAGTTTGGAATTCTTCATAAGAAGACATTTCTGGTATATTCTCAACTGACACTGATACTGGGGGAGCAATACGAACATCTGATCCAATATTAATTTCAGAGGGTAGTTTGAAAATAATAGAAGGATAGAATACCACTGGAGCGTTTCTTTTTCTGAACAGGTTCCAGATCAGGATGACTGGAAACTGTGTCTTCTGAATCTTCTTTATTGTAGTTGATAGGATCAGATTCACAAAGACAATTGGAGTTACTGGGAGTGTCAAGGGCTGGCTTCTTGTTGATTGCAGCATTTGATTCATCAAATGTGACATGAATTGACTCATGGACCTTCTCCAGTCCTCTTGTTGTAGACTCTGAAGGCCTTGCGAATGGCTGAATAGCCTAAGAAATACCCTTCATCAGCTTTGGCATCAAATTTGCCTA
Organism: Erigeron breviscapus; assembly: GCA_034093135.1. Lineage (NCBI taxonomy): Eukaryota > Viridiplantae > Streptophyta > Magnoliopsida > Asterales > Asteraceae > Erigeron > Erigeron breviscapus. The sequence goes on along the minus strand of CM067170.1, from coordinate 30,441,923 downwards.
ACTGACTGGAGTCGTTCAGGATGTAAACTGGACATCCAAAACATGAAAATAACCAATATTTGGTTTTCTATTTCTTAAGACTTCATAGGCTGTCTTTTTGTGTCGTTTCATCACATACACTGACCGGTTCTGGGTGTGGCAAGCAGTAGCAATTGCTTCAGCCCAGAAACTGGTAGACAGACCAGATTCAGCAAGCATACTCCTGGCAGCTTCTATCAGCGTTCGATTCTTCCTTTCCACCACTCCATTCTGTTCTGGAGAGCGGGCTGATGAGAAATTCTGGAGATGCCAGTGTCAGTACAGAATGACTCCAGAGTTGCATTCTGGAATTCTGTTCCATTGTCACTTCTTAACTGACACACCTTTCGACTGTACTTGAGCTCAATTTGCTTGATAAGACTGATGATTTCAGCAGCAGCTTCACTTTTAGACCTCAGAAAGATCACCCAACAATATCTGGAGAATTCATCTACGATCACCAGGGTGTATCTTTTACCAGCACGAGTCTGAACGTTCACTGGACCAAAGAGGTCCATATGAAGCATATGAAGAGGTTCAGATATGCTGAAATTCTGTCTGGTCTTGAAACTGGTACGTTTCTGCTTACCCATCTCACATCCTGGACATGGCCTTTCCTTTTTGAAGGAAACTGAAGGTATCCCATCTGCAAGTTGTTTTCTGGACAACTTATTAATATTCTTGAAATTTAAATGGGATAACCTTTTGTGCCATAACCAGTTTGTGTCTCATCAGCTTGAGTATAGAAACACCGCTCTGAAGGAGAGCTTTCCATATCCATCACGTACACATTCCCTTTTCTGGGAGCAATCAACACTACCTTCCAGTCCTTGTTGAATACGATACCCTGAGCAATATTAAATAGAACTTGATAGCCATCATCACACAGTTGGCTTACACTGATCAGGTTATATTTCAAACCATTCACAAATGCAACACGTCTGAACTTGACTTGTCCATTGTTCAGAACACCGTATCCCTCAGTCTTTCCACAACCATCATTTCCAAAAGTAATGGAGGGTCCATCAGAAATGGTGAACTCCTCCAGCAGGGTCTTACATCCGGTCATCGTCCTGCCAGCAGCACTATCAAGATACCAGATATATTTCTTTCGATCGCCCTGCACATCCACCAGATATTATCAGTTAGATTTGGGAACCCATCGACTGATGGGTTCACTGGACCCTCCCTTATAGGTCCCTGGGGCAATCTGGTTTAGTTCACTTTCTTCAACAGTGGTCTTAGTTGAAAAGACCACTGGGTTGATAGTTTTGAAACCTTTTTCTTTTTCTCAACTGGAGAAATAGATTTAACTTTCTTTGCAAAAGGTTTTGTATTTTGTCTAGGGCCAGATGAAGTACCCTCAATAAAGTTTAATCTTGCATTAAAACTTTGAAATTGACGAGTCAGTATTTGAATCTGGCTCTCTAACCTGGACAAAACATTTTCATCAGATGATACCTTAGCCTTTCCAGTCCTAGGCTTAGGTAGGGGATTGTCTGAGGCAAAGGTTTATTCCGATAAACCTCTTTAACTGGAGCAGTCATCTGGAATGCTCCAGTCTTAACCTCTGGGGATTGAACTGGGAAAATATTGGCCTTGGGAGTTACAGGCTCATCAAAAACAGTGGTGGGCCTGAACCCCCTGGTAATCGATCGATTACTGGTATTAATGATGCTACATGAGTATTTCCATCTAAATATGCACGTTTTTTAGCAGGAAATTGATTTACTCCAGCATCATATGGCTTTCTGGTTTCTAGCCATGATTTAATCACCAGTTTTTCTTTCTCTAAAATGACTTCAAGATCTTGTTTTTCTTGAATCAATTGTTCAGTTACCAGAACCTGGGCTTGAAATGCCAGTTCAATGTCTTGAAGTTCTTTCAATTTTGATTTTAAGACAGTTATTTCAGAAGAATCTGTTTCTAGACCATTTACACAATCAGATCTAACAGTTTCTACAAATATCAAATCAGAATTAAGAGCTTCAGCAATGTCCAGTTTTAATTCTTGGTCAGTTGCAGTATCATAATCACTAACCTTTTTAATAACAATGTCCACCCATCGTCCAGATGTGACATCCTCCTTCACCAGGTGCTCTTCGTCTGCCAGAGCCATGTAACAGCAATCTCTTTCTTCTTCTTCATCAGCAGATGATTCATCAGAAGGAACCCACTTCTCTTCAGTTGTTGCGATCATGCACTTATTATTGTTTTCAATTTGTTGTCCATGAGAGCAATCTGGGCCTTAAGCTTTTTATATTTCAATTTATAGCTATCATCAGGCTTATTATTTGAAGAAAATGGACCAGGCATGGATACAAACTGGCTGGACCTGCAATCTTTCATGAAATGACCCTTTTTTGCCACACTTAAAGCATGTCAAATTGGTCTTATCAGTTGAAGAACTGGATGCAAATTGTCCAGATGGCCTATTTGCTCTTGCTTTGAAACGGTTAAACGTTTTAGCAATCATTGCAATAAGGTCATCATCATCAGTTTCATCACAACAGTCTGGAGAGATTTGACTGGACTCTCCAGAATCCATGAGTTCAGACACCATCTTCTTCATAGAAAATACATTCTCAGAAGATATCAGTGCTGTACTTTGTGGTTCAGTATGACTAACCACATTAGGACTACTGGAGGCATGGTTATAAGCATCTTGTTCTGTCACCACTCTCTGAGCTTGATTTTCTTCAGTGTACCTGAAAGCTCCATAAAGAGTTGAGAGAGTGTGTGTGTGCAGAGTTTTTCCTTGTCGTAAGACCAGGATCATGTGAGACCATTTGGTGGGTAGAATATCACAAAATTTCTCCAGAAGTATATCCTTGTCCTTCTCAACCCCGAGACCTCTCAACTGGTTTATGATACTCATAAATCTGGTGTAAGTACCAGTGAGAGACTCATTAGGCTGAGCAAAAAATGACTCATACCTCTTGTTTAAGGAGACCTTTCTGGTGACAATGGTGTCATCTCCTCCTTCATGCTGGTTTAAAAGTTCATCCCACATGGTTTTAGCACTAGGAAAAAGAACTAGTATGGGAATTAGGGTTTCTGGAACGGCCCCGAGGATCATGTTCTTGAGAAGGGTGTCTAGATTCACCAGTCTCCTCTCCTCTTCAGACCAATGTTCCTCCCTCTTTTCCCTTCCTCTTCTAGATCCAGAAGGATCAAGAAGGGGATTGAGAGGTGATGTAGGGACATAAGGACTTCATTTAAGATTTTCATCATGTTCCTCTCAATACCAGTGATATGCAATATCATCCTAGCCTTCCACGTACCAAACTCATCACTGTTCCCACTGAATTTAGGAACATGATTATTTGAATAGTGCACATGCACGTATGGAGAAGCAGGAGTAGGAGGAGGAGGTGGTGGATTAGTGTTATTAACAATAGGTGGTTCATTATTTTGATCATTAACATTAACATTAGGATCGGGACCAAAATTAAAGCTTCCTTGTATTTTCTAGGTTGGCCATCAAAGAAACAGATCTAGGCAATGTTTAGCCTTCTGCTCTGATACCAAATGTGAGTCCCTTAATACGATGGTTAACCTAGAAAGTGTAAAATATAACAAGTCTAATAATCACTAGAATGGACTAGTATTACTTGTAAATAAATGCAAGAATATATAAACAAAGTAATACAAGACTTAAAGCAATAAACAAGTAAAGTGGAACATTATGTATTTTTCATGGTGTATTTTATTTATGATGTTAAATAAAATACAAGGTTGTGCGGAATCAAGATAATACAAATAAGTATGTATCCTAACAACCTATGAATTACAAATGATCTATATTTGTCAAATAACTCTTTTGGATCGAGATACTTAAAGTTGTGAAGTATCCCAGTTTAAGATCGAGAGTATTTAAACAAATTCACTCTAATGCAAAATGTATGCTTAAAAGTATTTTCTCAAAGAAATGACTTTGTATTTATAGGCAACAAAATTCACCAGTGAATTTTGTGCCGTACAAATATGATTGCATGCATTTAATGATCCGACAAGAACATTAAATGCATTGGTTAATGGTACAAGGATAAAGTCATATCGATATGATTTTATTCTTTTAACCAACCACCTTTACACGCATAAACTTTGGTAAAGAACAAGTGGATTGTTCTTTTGAAAGTGTGTAAAGGCAAAAGTCAATTCCTCGATATCAGTGTTCAGACTTGTAAGGTCTAGAACACTAACAATCCTCCAGTGTACAGATCTGGTAAGACTTCCAGTGGACTCCGCCATTTGTCAGTCTTCTTTATTCTGACTTCAGTCTTTGACTTCAGTGAGAATGTCTTCAGTAGAGTAGATCTGGACTGGGGTGAAGTCCAGTGAGTTAATCTGGAGAATACTCCAGATTTCCTATACAAGTATTTGCTCACTGGTCTTCCATTATTTCTGGACAAATCTTCAGAGGGACTCCAGATTCCAAGTCTGGAGTAGGTCCAGCAGAACATGTTTCTGGACAGATCTTCAGTAAGGCTCCAGTAGTCGAGTCTGGAGCGAGTCCAGTAAATCTGGACCTAACATGTAAGACCCTGCTGGAGGAGTTCGTAATTTCTGACGGATCCTCCATTACTTTTGGAAATGATGGTTGTGGAAAAACTTAGGGATATGGTGTTCTGAACAATGGACAAGTCAAATTCAGACGAGTTGCATTTGTGAATGGTTTGAAATATAACCTGATCAGTGTAAGTCAACTGTGTGATGATGGCTATCAAGTTCTATTCAATATTGCGCAGGGTATCGTATTCAACAAGGACTGGAAGGTAGTGTTGATTGCTCCCAGAAAAGGGAATGTGTACGTGATGGATATGGAAAGCTCTCCTTCAGAGCAGTGTTTCTCTACTCAAGCTGATGAAGACACAAACTGGTTATGGCACAAAAGGTTATCCCATTTAAATTTCAAAATATTAATAAGTTGTCTAGAAAACAACTTGCAGATGGGATACCTTTAGTTTCCTTCAAAAAGGAAAGTCCATGTCCAGGATGTGAGATGGGTAAGCAGAAACGTACCAGTTTCAAGACCAGACAGAATTTCAGCATATCTGAACCTCTTCATATGCTTCATATGGACCTATTTGGTCCAGTGAATGTTCAGACTCGTGCTGGTAAAAGATACACCCTGGTGATCGTAGATGAATTCTCCAGATATTGTTGGGTGATCTTTCTAAGGTCTAAAGTGAAGCTGCTGCTGAAATCATCAGTCTTATCAAGCAAATTGAGCTCAAGTACAGTCGAAAGGTGTGTCAGTTAAGAAGTGACAATGGAATAGAATTCCAGAATGCAACTCTGGAGTCATTCTGTACTGACACTGGCATCTCCCAGAATTTCTCATCAGCCCGCTCTCCAGAACAGAATGGAGTGGTGGAAAGGAAGAATCGAACGCTGATAGAAGCTGCCAGGAGTATGCTTGCTGAATCTGGTCTGTCTACCAGTTTCTGGGCTGAAGCAATTGCTGCTGCTTGCCACACCCAGAACCGGTCAGTGTATGTGAAGCGACACAAAAAGACAGCCTATGAAGTGTTAAGAAATAGAAAACCAAATATTGGTTATTTTCACGTTTTTGGATGTCCAGTTTACATCCTGAACGACTCCATTCAGTTAGGCAAATTTGATGCCAAAGCTGATGAAGGGTATTTCTTAGGCTATTCAGCCATTCGCAAGGCCTTCAAAGTCTACAACAAGAGACTGGAGAAGGTCCATGAGTCAATTCATGTCACATTTGATGAATCAAATGCCGCAATCAATAAAAAGCCAACCCTTGATACTCCCCCAGTAACTCCAATTGTCTTCTGTGAATCTGATCCTATCAACTACAATAAAGATTCAGAAGACACAGTTTCCAGTCATCCTGATCTGGAACCTGTTCAGAAGAAGAAACTCTCCAGTAGTACTCCATTCTATCCTTCAATTATTTTCAAGCTACCCTCTAAAATTAATATTGGATCAGATGTACGTACTACTCCCCAGTATCAGTCCCAGTTGAGACTGAACCAGTACTTCAAGAAATGATTTCAAATGAAGAATTTCATGATGCAAATCGTGATTTAAATGACTCAGATGAAGATGTTGAAGTAGTCTGGCAAGATCCTCCTCCAGAAGCAACTCCAGATGAGACTCAACTGAATTCTTGCACTGATATTGTTGTCAGTAACAATCCTGGTCAATACTCCAGATGGACAAAAGCTCATCCTATCGATCAGATCATAGGTGACTCCAGTCGAGTTCTGACCAGAAGAGCCTCCAGTGATCAATGCTTATATGTCAGTTTCTTATCACTGATAGAACCAAAGAAGATTGACGAGGCTATGGAAGATCCAAGCTGGGTGACTGCTATGCAAGAAGAGCTTCACCAGTTTGAAAGGAACAAGGTCTGGTATATGGTTCCTTTCCCAGTTGGAAAGAAAGAACCAATTGGACAAGATGGGTCTTCAGGAACAAGGTAGATGAAGATGGCCACGTAATCAGAAACAAGGCCAGACTGGTAGCACAAGGCTACTGCCAGTCAGATGTCGATTTTGATGAATCATTTGCTCCAGTGTCTAGACTTGAAGCGATCAGAATATTCTTAGCATTCGCTGCTCATCATCAGTTCAAGGTCTACCAGATGGATGTGAAAAGTGCATTTTTGAATGGAAAACTTGAAGAAGAAGTTTATGTCAGACAACCACCAGGTTTCGTTGATGAAAAGCATCCACACTGGGTATATCGTCTGGACAAAGCGCTTTATGGCCTCAGACAAGCCCCACGTGCCTGGTATGATACTCTGACTAAACATTTGTTGAAAATGGTTTCAAACGAGGTGCAATTGACAATACCTTATTTATTCTTCATGAAAAAGGTAATCTGTTAATGGTACAAATTTTGTTGATTATATTATTTTTGGCTCTACTGATGATAAAATGTGCAAGAAATTTTTGAAAATAATGTCAACTGAATATGAAATGAGTTTAATGGGTGAATTAACATATTTTCTTGGACTCCAGATTAAACAGACCAGAGATGGTATTTTTATTAATCAGGAAAAATATGTTACAGATCTTTTAAAGAAATATGATATGAACTCTTCACCATCTAAACCCACTCCAATTTCTGCACCATTAACACTAGACTCAGATCCAGATGGTAAACCAGTGAACACCACTGTCTATAGAGGCATGGTTGGTTCACTGATGTATTTAACTGCCAGTAGACCATATATTATCTTTTCAACATGTTTATGTGCCAGATATCAGTCTAATCCAAAAGAATCTCATATGCTTGCTGTAAAGTGCATACTGAAATACCTTAAGGGTGTCCCCAGTTTGGGTCTTTGGTATCCCAAAGGCTCAGGCATGGATCTAATGGGTTATTCAGATTCAGATCATGCAGGTTGTAAGATATATAGGAAATCCACTACTGGTGGATGTCATTTCCTTGGTGGCAAACTGGTCAGCTGGACCAGTAAGAAGCAAACTTCAGTTTCATTGTCCACTGCTGAAGCTGAATACGTGTCTGCAGCCAGTTGTTGTGCTCAGATACTCTGGATGAAGAACCAGTTGCTTGATTATGGTATTAAGTATTCAAAGATCCCAATCTTTTGTGATAATACCAGTGCCATTGCTATCTCGAACAATCCAGTCATGCACTCAAAGACGAAGCACATTGATCTCAGGTATCACTTCATTCGTGATAATATTGTGAAAGGCAACATTGAACTCCATTTTATTACCACTGACAAACAACTCGCTGACATTTTTACTAAACCTCTGGATGTCAAAATTTTTGAATATCTTGTTGGTGAGTTGGGAATGTTAAACCCTTAAATCTGGAACCCCGATATTGAACGCCGTTGTGTACTACTGGGGATCCTTGATTTAACAGATTTATAAATCTATAACTGCTCAGATATTGAACGCCTTAGTGTACTATCTTTGCATTAATAGATTTCTGGATCAACATTCCAGGGGGAAGACTGAAAGATATATTTTTGTTCTTAAAATGTTTTAATTTCAGGGGGAATTTATTAATTTATTTTCTCACTGGACAAAATTTTACAGAAAATATCACTGGTACCTTGTAAATGTGTCCCTCTCACTGGTAATTAGATAGGTTGAAGTGCATGTTTGAGTTGACTTTTGTCTCCTTGTAAATGTGTCCCTCTCATTTTTCTGTATTAGTTGACGTGCATGTTTGAGGTTACCAGTCTCTTTCAAATGGTTTTCACTGGTACTTTACTGGAGTGTCCCTCCAGTGTACCATCAGTACATGCTTCACTGGACTAATCCACCAGTGATACTGGAGTGTCTAGTCAACCTCCAGATGCACTGGTCTGTCAGTCATAATACTTTTTAATACTTGGTCATTGTGCGTGCCACGTATGCAAAATCTTTGAAAAGATATTTATCTTAATATTTATCTTATTATCCTACGTGGCATGTAAATTTTTCAAAGAAATGATGGTATTTTTATCTTGGGAAGACAAAAAGTGCAACTTGGTAATGTTTGTGGGCTGTAAACCGTCACACATTTATGTGTGATGTGATGTATTTAATGCGGATCTCAGAACCCGATCAAAATTATATTTGATAAATTCAAATTAACCGTTTGAGTTCCACATTCTCTCTCCTATATAAATACCCACTTTCACTTCATTTGCATTTACTTCGAACATATTTACTCCCAAATTCTTCAAATTCCTTCATTTATTTCGTTCATTCAATTTCCAATCATAAATCTCTCTCTCATATTTATTTCATCAAATCCTTGGCGTTGACTGTTGATACACTCATGTCTGTTCTTCAATTGAACTATTTTGAACAGAATGAGATGCCCATTGAACTTCCCTCTGGCATAAATACAAGGGAAGTGTGCAGATTGATGGGGCACACAGACATACTGGATGAGCATGGCCAGCTATCCAGAAAGGGAACAGTCTACATGAGTAGGCTGCCAGACTCATGGAGATTTTTCTTCACTCACATAGTTGAATGTTTGGGAGGCAGTTTTGGAGGACTTGACCAGATAAATCAAACACATCTCCAGATTGCTTACTACCTCTGGTTCGGATACAGAGTGGATTTTGCTCAAATTTTATTTGATGATCTGGTAGAGCGTCTTAAGGTGAAAGGTAGAAAAGCATTTGTACCTTATATTCGTTTCCTTTCACTAATTTTCAAAAGAGCTCTAGGTGACCAGTATGATTTTGAAACCACTCACTTTTCTGTATGTGAGTATATGCGTGAATTAACCAACCTTAGATCTCCACAAAATGAGGTAAATATTCCTCAGACCATTCTTAGTTTCCAAAGGGAAGATGAGCAAGAAGAGGCTCCAGGTGGGAACCTAGTTGGTGAAGGACCCTCTGGAGTCCTAAATGTTGAAATTGTGCAACCAGTGACCCAGGTGGCTCCTGAAGTTCAGCAGACTTCTAATGTTACTCGACCCAGAACGTCCAGACGCCTTAGAAGGGCTGGAGTTCAGGTCAATCCAGATAGAGCTAAAATGAGCCATCCAGGCGATGTAATGAATGTAGATGGGTCTCCTATTTTTGAGCAGGAAGAGAATGTTGTACAGGATGTTGTACAGGTAGAAAATGTACAGGTTGTTGAGCAGGAAACTGGTGAGCAAGATGCTCAGTTTGATTTAAACGTAGAAGTTGGTGATCAGACTGGTGATCAGACAGTTGATGAAACATTTGTTTGGAATGAGGTAATTTTGATACTGACATGAGTTTTCTTGGTGATGATGTAGTGGAAGTAGAACACTTACCAGAAATGCCACCACCTCCACCAGAATCAAATATCCCACCACCAAAATCCGAAATGCCACCACCTCCACCACCACCACCACCACCACCACCACCACCACCACCACCACCACCACCTACCACCACCACTTCACCACCAACCACCACCACTTGAAACTCCAATTGATTTATCTGAACACCGTGTGCTGGACTCCACTGTAGTAACATCTGAAGTTTTAACTGAAGAGGTCCAGGCACAAGTACCTATGGTGACCAGAATGACTTCAACTCTTGATCCTCCCAGTGGTCCCTCCTCTTCTTCTTCAGCCGAGGTCCAAGGCCTTTTAAGTAAGGTGGCGGACCTGGAGAGATCACTTCAGTCTTCATCACAGGTTGTTTCTGATTTCAAATCTCTTTTATCGAATAATCTTTCATCAGAAATGAATCTGTTTGCTGGTAATGAAAAGCTGGTATTTGAGAAGTTGAATGAGCTGGTACTGGCCACAAATAACAATTCTGAAAATATCAAAGTGGCAGTCCAGGGCTTAGAAGCAAAATTGGTACAATCTGTTCAGACTGCAGTAAAAGATGAAGTTGTTCAATCACTGGCAGGTCTGACAGATGAGGTTCAGAGGTTGACAACCAGGATAAGCAGTTTGGAAAGTAGGCCAACTCTTGATCAGAATGCTGTTGTTAGTTCAATCAGTGAAGAGTGTACTAAGAAGTTCAGACATGGTATGTTAAAATAAATTACTGAAGAAATTTCTGGGTTTGTTCTTAGAACAATTAAAGATGGGTTGATGCCACAGGTGGTAAAATTGATTGAAAATGAAATGCCAAAGCACTTGTCTTCTGAAATTCAAATAATCAAGAAGGAAGTGACTGAGCTAAGGCAGACTGTGAATATCACATGTCCAGTGGCAGGAAGAACTTTTGGTGCTACAGACAAATATATGCTTGAACAGTTATGGAGTGCCCACAAGTCTCAAACTGGTGGACATTCCAAGGGGGAAAAGTCGTCTGTTACCACTGAATCTGTTCCAGAAGGATTGGTGAGGAAAAAGAAAGAAGTTGTTGCAAGTGCAATTGAAAAGGCCTTTAGCACTGAAGCTATTGTGCAACAAGAAGAAGTGACTGGTACTGATGCCAGTGCACAAGAAGCACAGAAGGCACTTGGCACTGAAGCCATTGTGCAGGTTGAAGAGGCTACTGGTACTGATGCCAGTGAGCCCCAGTTTGAATCTTTCCCAGATATCATAACTACTCAAAAGTCTGTAAAAGGAAAGGAACATATGGTATCTGGAGAAGAAACTGAAACTAATGGGAAGTCTTCAGAATTTCCAACTACTGATGAAGATACTTCGAAAAGACTGGAACAAGAATGCATATTGATAGAAAAATTCAAGAAAAATCAAAAGGATGAATTGTTGGCCCACAAAAGGGAGATGGCAATCATGGGGACCCTTGATTCTTACAATGCTGGCAGGTTGGGCATACATATTGATGTTTATAAAAGAATGAAGGAAGACCCCAGAATTCATCAATGTCTGGATGCATTGGATGATGTCTACATTCGCTCCAGGTATTCTGAAGAAGAACAAACGTATGATGCTGTAACGTATGGAGTCAGTGTAGTTGAATTAATCAGACAGAGAACGGAGGAGCTGGTGAACCTCCAGAAAAAGATTAGAAAGAATGCTGGTGCTCTGGAGATAGAGTACAGAAAGAAGTTAAAGGGCTTACCAAAACTCACTGCCAAACAGATCAAGGAAATCAAAGATGCTGATCTGAGCACATTCATTCCTTTGGATACTTCACAAAGAATTGATCGTGAAAAACTCCAGTCTGCAATTGAACAGCAGAAAGTATCCAAGGAAACTGAATACATGATCCAGATGGCTAAGCAAAAAGCCAAATATGAAGAAATGTTGAATTTCAGGGCTGATGCCAGAAGGATCATTGGTGCAGAGATTAAGCTTGTTGAAAATCATGAAGGCATGAGCAGGTTTGAGATAAAGTTGACCAGGGAAGGTAACTTTACTGATGAAAGGAAAAGTGCTTCAGTCCAAGCTTTTGGATGGACTGAACTGAAAGAGATTGCCTTAACGTTCAGGGGGAAGACTGATTTGTCGACTGATGTTAAAGCATTTTTGAAGAGGATTGAGAAGGTGTGGAAAAGAAAGCAACAGATGGAAGTTGTAATAGGCATGAAGCCACCAGAGTTTGTACCATCCTCTACATCTCCAAAGAGAAAGGCTTCTGAAGATGCTCCAGGACAGACGTCGAAAAGAAGGGCCAGACTCTTGTATCATTTTACTTGTACTTGTATTTATTTTCACAAAATTGTAACTTATTTTCTGTTGATGGCTGTAAATATAGTTACATATTTTGATTCATAAAGTAAATGATCAGATTTAGTCTAAGTTAGAACTAAAAGATGAAACTGGAACACTGATGATCTATAAAGTGTTTCCCAGTAACATAAATTTTTAGACTAAGTCAAAACAAGTGTTTTTCAAGCATACAAAAATTGTATAGATATAAGCTTGAAAAACCTTGCATTATTTCTAAACAAATAGGGGGAATTTGTTAGGTCCAGATTTACTGGACTCGCTCCAGACTTGAAGACTGGAAAGTCTCTGAAGACTTGTCCAGAATAATATTTGTCCAGACTTGAATACTGGAGCGACCCTGAAGATTTGTCCAGAAATAATGGAAGACCAGTGAGCAAAATACTTGTATAGGAAATCTGGCGACATCCTCCAGATTAGCTCACTAGACTTCACCCCAGTCCAGATCTATTCTACTGAAGACATTCTCACTGAAGTCAAAGACTGAAGTCAGAATAAAGAAGACTGACAAATGGCGGAGTCCACTGGAAGTCTTACCAGATCTATGACTGGAGGTTTGTCAGTGTTCTAGACCTTACAAGTCTGAACACTGATTACGAGGAATTGACTTTTTGCCTTTACACACTTTCCAAAGAACATTCCACTTGTTCTTTACTAAAGTACATACGTGTGTAAAGGTGGTTGGTTAAAATAATAAAGTCATATTGATGTGACTTTATCCTTGTACTTTAACCAATGCATTTAATGACCTTGTCGGTTCATTAAATGCATGCAACCATATTTGTACGGCACAAATTCACTGGTGAATTTGTTTGCCTATAAATACAAAGTCATTTCTTTGTTAAAATTACTTTTAGCATTAAAGGTGAATTTGTCTAAATACTCTCGATCTTAAACAGGAATACTTCACAACTTTAAGTATCTCGATCCAAAGAGTTTATTTAGCAAATATAGATCATTTGTAATTCATAGGTTGTTAGGATACTTACATATTTGTATTATCTTGATTCCGCACAACCTTGTATTTTATTTAACATCATAAATAAAATACACTTGAAAATATTACATTGTGTTCCACCTTTATTTTATTGCTTTTAGTCTTGTATTACTTTGTTTATATACTTGCATTTATATTCAAGTAATACTAGTCCAATCTAGTGCTTATTAGACTTGTTGTATTTTACATTCTAGGTTAACCATCTAGAGAGTTTGGGATCTATATACCCACTCGACCCGAATGGGCTTGGGTCAACCCGGCCCACCAAATTGCGAGGTCGTATTGAACTTGGCCCAATTGACCAATTGCGAGGTCGCATTTTGCCATATTCAATTACGAGGTCGTAAATACCTCCTGCACACTTTAAAATCAAATTTTTATCAAAGTTTCTGAATAATTGATCAACGAACTTCCTGGAAATATGAAATATTTAAATGACCAAACCTGTAGGCATCAAATTTTCATCTTTTTCCTGATCTTCGTCTTAAACCTGAAAAGTTAATAAACTTACCGAAATTCTTTAACTTTTCCACGATCAATCTTTCCAAAACTTTCAAATTTAGCTTTCTCGAATCTGTACCACTTGCAACAATCCATATTTCTAACCAGTTATAAAATTGATTCTTCATTCTTATACCTCCCCCTCAATTTATGACTGGGATACATAACTATGATAGAACAAAATATTGATTAGATACTTCATATTCTTATGAAAACACAATTGACTAGGTACTCCCCTCAATTTATGACTGGGATACATAACTATGATAGAACAAAATATTGATTAGATACTTCATATTCTTATGAAAACACAATTGACTAGGTACTCCTCCTCAATTTATGACATGTTTTCATAACTATATGATCTAAATAATCAATGCTTAAACCTTTCACATTCATATATGTTTCTATTTCTAAGATTTCAAAATATATTTGACAATCTTTCAAATTTAAACGATATATCTATGTCTAAGGCATAAAATATTAACTAAGTAGCCTTTCACATTAAACATGACATTTCTATGTCTAAGGCATAATATAGTCAATAACCTTTCATATTCACTTAACGTCTATGACTAAGATTTTCTTAATCTTATTCATTCACATTAAGTCTATATCTAAGGATTTATTTAACCTTCTACATTCACATTATGTCTATGTCTAAGATAATATAGTCAATAACCTTTCATATTCACTTAACGTCTATGACTAAGATTTTCTTAATCTTATTCATTCACATTAAGTCTATATCTAAGGATTTATTTAACCTTCTACATTCACATTATGTCTATGTCTAAGATTTTAATAATCTTCTACATCCACTTAATGTCTATGTCTAAGGTTTCACATAACCTTCTACATTTACTTAATGTCTATGTCTAAGGTTTCACATAACCTTCTACATTTACATATGTCTATGTCTAAGGTTTTACTAACATAGTTGATAATCTTTCATATTAAAATAAAATTATTTCTATATCTAAGATCTTCAACTAGAAAAACATTGAGCATTGTCTACCTCATATTCTAGACCTTGCCTGATAGCAATGTTTTTAATACCTCAGAATATTGCTCAGAAATCCTTCTTTTAGATTGACTTCTCTGCAAATACACTGAAAAAGAATTTCGAGACAACAAAATTTTAATTGCTATACCCGAAACTCGATCTTCTGAAACTTCAGATTTGAAAGACAAACTTCAAACTCTCTGTATCGTCATAATAATCAACTAATGCACCATAGCTTGTTGTAGTTCTCCCCCTCAACGATAAATTCCTCCGAATTAAGCATATGCAATCTTCCTTCTTGGATATATTGCTCGAGTCCCTGCTCGCCTTGCATAACCGGCATGTAATAGAGAGGTAGAATTTCCAACAATCAATCCTGAACTAGTTGACTCCCATGAAAACCAGAAACTTTGAAACTTGAATCACAAACTTCAGGAACATGGAACCTGTTTCATAAGCAATCTAAATCATGTCTCGAAGTCTCAATGTCTTGAAGATATGGAGACATACATAAATCATTGTGCTTCCTTGTGCTAATACCTGCACATACAAGCTTGAAACAAGATAGAAATAAATAATGTTATTCTTCATTATTTCATCACTATTACATTTGATAGTAACGACTTAATCTAGAACTACATTCTTCATTTTCTTCTCCAAATTTGTTATTCTTCACTATCATAAGTCATAAACATATGACATTATCTTAGTCTAGAACTACAAATCTTCAAGAACCTTAAACTTCTTATTGTTCAAAAAATCTAAACCGTAAGATCTCTGTCTTATTGTTCAAATTCATTGACCTATAAACTCCTTGTTTATCCGTCAACTTATCAGAAAAAATTAGAATCTTAAGAACCTTGTCTTATCATTCTATCGATACTTATCTAGAATCTTAAGAACCCTGTCTTATTATTCTATGGATACTTATCACAAATTTAGAATCTTAAGAACCCTGTCTTATTATTCTATGGATAACCTAATCTAAGGTCTTCCAACAAAATATCCTTCATTATGAAAACTTATATAGATTCTGTTTCCAAAGTCACTAGTCTTTAACTCTGTAAAAACATCTAATTGAAACCTAATCTCTTATACTTTTGCAAAATCCCAAAACCATATGAAATACTCCTATGAATGCCTCATCAAACTAGTATTCATCTTGGTTAAACAATTATAAGTACTTCTATGATTGTCTTATCAAACTAGTATTTATCTTTGTTCCGGATATATTTGCATGATCCATATCTTGCTTCCATGGTGAGATCTTGCTCGACAACCTACAAAAACGAATATATGTCCGTTGTCCTGCACATCTCAACACACATCAAATCTTCTCAAAGTAATAACATACAATCTGAAGAAATGAATAAAATAGCAAGATACTTAACAGTTTCTGGAGGTCAATAATAGACTGTTAGTACATTAGCATAATCAAATCATTTGACATCTCTGTATCAAATCTTTTTGATTCAACAAAACTCTTTTCAAAGATCGATCTCAAACTATGAATCATCTCTGTGTTCATTCTTTGAAAACCTTCTTTCTAAAGATCCGGATAAAATGATTCTTTTAAAGATCAAATTCAAAACTATGAACAACTCTATGTTCATTCTTAAGAGAATCTTCTTTCTAAGAATGATAAAAATACACATTAACCTAATATCTGTTTATTGAAATCAACAACTCTGTGTTCTTTTCCTTAAACCCATATTCTGTTACTATGACACACTTTCTTTTAGCTTTTGATCACAACACTATCGCTTAACTACCCTACTCGTTTATTCATTGTTCCATAAGAACGTAGTTGAGTCCTCTTGGAAACTAGATTCTATTCTGACTATATCTCTCGTGCAATAGGAACTTTTATTTAAACAATACAATACAAATAAAAATTTAAACATTTCACGAAAAACATAACACACACACAAACATACACTAATCATAAACGAATAACATAGTTACAAGAGCTAAAGTTACTGCTGATTAGATCAGATTAGCATGTTACATAAGCCTACTAGCGAGAAAAAATTCTCTTATTATTAGTTATGAACAGTGATCCAAAAACGATTACCAATATGTTTGTCCTCTTAAACACTCGGTACTTCCAGTCTCCTTTTTGGTTTGTGACACTTTCGACATACCCTGGCCAAGGACAGTCACCATGCAACCCGAGTAGCCTAATATGTCACTTAATCACATTTGCGAACTTATGTGCCCCATATTCAGATACACTCTCACAATCGACACAAGCACTAAAATTAAGACATTTGGTGAGTAAAGTGAGAAAGTCTTTAAGAATCAAGTCAGCGGTGACAGGTTGGTGATTCCTCACGCGCAAAGCGACTTAACTTGACTCACGTACGGAAATATACTCAACATTGCATAATGCCAAGTACTTGCATATTTGTGACATTATTTTAAGCACTTATGAAAACCCATGACTTTCGATGAGACCCGTGTAGCGAACTTTCTGACAACCTATCCCAAGTTGGAAGCTTTAGGTAGGCTAGGTATACAAAGACACCCCAAGGACTTACTTGTTTGAATCTCAAAGGCCACATTAGCTTCATATTTTCAACAGATTTATTAGATATTTGCATATCTTGTCACAAATATACATCCGAAAAAGCAATACATACACATATATGTACCCGAGACCTTCTATATAAAGACCAAATATACCTAATTACAATGCAAGATCTTTCATAAGATTTAAAGGACTTGTCTATTTTAAGAACAAGCATTCTCAGCCATATATTTGAATACGTTTCCCATAAGAACATTGTATACATTTAAGTTTAGATTATAAGGAAACCTTGGTACTTTGTGCCTACCGATACATCATATAATGGTATCACTGAACTGAGCATTTTAAAGTACAATTAAGTAGGCTTAAAGGCTAAAGTATCGTCACGTCTAATCGTCTTGATGCAGTGACCTTACTCTTTTTATTATATTTCTTTTTCTTTTCTATTTTTTTCTCATTTTT
>CM067170.1:30399127-30423319 GCA_034093135.1 Erigeron breviscapus | reverse complement strand
AACCAAATCACATAACACAATCAACTCATAAGACTTACAACTATCAAAAGATTTACGACTAGCAAATAGAAATATATAAATGTGCAATTAAACCTAATAAACCTCAAGTTTGTCACAATACATGCATCACACTCTCACAATGTGCACTCCCCTCGGTTCATATTTGAGTGAATTAGCAAAAGATGTGCTAATATGTATATATGAAGCTCACAACCTATTATTGCACACTAAAAGTCATAGGCTAGTACACAAATCGAACCAAGACCTCATAACTCAAACTATCACTTCGGTATTCATACAAGATTGATGGAAATAATGGAATGAAACACGGTAATGATTCTCATTTGGGCAATTTACTAGAATGATTTTGGGAACATTTCACTTTGGTTCTTTTTGATCAATTTACATGGATAATTGAATTGACTTTCACTTATGACCACATACTTTGATTTTTCAACCGGATTTTGCAATTTGACTTTGATTTTGTTCTTTCTTTCGATTCTTCATAAACAACACAACTTTGAACTATTAACGAATTTCATGACGAAGTGAAGTGGAATATGGATTGAATTGTATGATTGTTTTGTGATTTTAAGCACATAATCCAAGCTAGAGGTCTCGACACGGTAAGTGCACTAGTTCTAACCTAATGTACAATAATGGTTCACACAATATGATAATCACGAGAAATAATGCTACGCTAACAATCTAAATCAATCGTCGACGAGGCGTTTTTCTCTCATGAAATTGAAGGATATAGGATATAAGTGTGATACATGCATTATGACTCACAATTGGAATATTACCCTTATTTGCACATTTCTTTGTTTTTACTTGCTAGCAACTCTATCAAGACGCTCATAAGTCAACCATGTCATGCAATCTAATCTACACTACCTAGCCCCACTTACATGTACAAATCCAATCACAAGAAAATCTCCTTTTACAAACATGTATAGCTAATATAACTCGAATATTTTGCCCCTAAGGGTCAATTTCATATCACAAGAAAGTAAATTAACATCTAAATTAAAAACATAAATGAAATTAACTAAAAATTGAAATCTACCTACGAATTGAAAATGCAAAAACATAAAACAAACACACAGAACACATAGTCACACATGAGGAATAGAAACATAAATGGAAGGTACCGATCACTAGCGTGGACCCTGCGGTCTAAAGATCGACTCCATCATGCTCTGGTACAAAGAACGGCCAATAAATGGTTCAGGGGCAGCAGTAGAAGAAGAAGCTGCAGAAGATGACGCTGGGGGATCACTCGGACCAGTCTCCATTCGACCCACACAAGACTGCCGTGGGAACCACTCAGAATCGTGGCTCTGAGGATAAGCTGGGTGCTTCTCCTCCTCATAATCTCCTATGGTCCGGAAATTATAAACTGGAGGAGTCTCAATAAAAGAAAGTCTTGCAGTGTGATCCTCGTGATGACGAACGGCTTCAGTATATTGGAATCTCTTCCTGATCTCCAACTCATGAGCATATGCCATTGCCCACTCATAATTTCTCTGTTCCTGTCGCCTAACTCTTGCTTCTTCAGCCTGTTGAGCAGTCAAATCCCACATATGCCTCTCAAAAGAAGTCCATCGATGATAGTCACTAGGCCGCTCAATCCCAACACTCGGCCTATTTCTTCCTATACTAGCATCTAACAAACCATCACCTATCCTTGGTGGCTCCTCTTCCTCATTACCCTCATTAACATCACTAGGCTCACCCTGTTCATCACCACCCACTAGCTCCAAAGGCTCCAGTTGAGCCATAACCTCCTCCAAAGTGGACCCCTCCTTAGGAGCTATCAAACGCCCCTTTGACTTCAAATCCTTCAGAACCCTACATTGGTGTCTATCCTCCAAAGTCCACTCAGTTCCATTCAACAACTTCTTCATGGTGACAACAATCTGACCAACCTTAACTGTGGGTGAATCAATTGTAGCAGCTTTATGAATCAAGATGAGGCGAGAAATGAGCCTCAGATAGGGAATGATCAGTTTTATCTTCTTGTTACGGCTCTCCCAAATGTTTGTCATGATGATATGTCTAAGTGACAATGCCAACCTGCCCGTTACTAATGCATACAACACTACCACTTCTTGTAACCTCATTGAAACCTTGTCACTACTTCTAGGACAAATATTCCAACTAATAATATTCATGATCAAACGGGGTAACGGTTTCAACCTAGCACGACTTAACTTAATGTTTAAGTTCAAAGCATCTCGAGGATAGGTGAACAACTCGGCTATCATCTCTACCAAATTCATATCCGGATCTACCCCATTCAACACATCATCAGACACATAATCAAATGGCTTTTTCGACTTAGCACCTAAATCAAACTTCATTATTTTATCCAAAGTTTCAAAAGACATTGTTACATCTTTACCATCCACTTTACCGACTAACTTAGTGGTCTCGGGAGGTTTCTTACCGGCAACTTTTTTCAATGTACCCAACCATTCAATAATACCTTCTAAGTTTACTTCAAGCTCATCATTATTATTCCACAATAAAGCGTTTTTCCAACCCATATCTTCAAAAGCCTCAATAAACCCAAAACCCCTAAAATCTTTCAACACAACTTTCCTTTCACCCAACAATTGTTTTTTCATGTTTTCTGCAGTCCCCATTTTATCTCTAAACAATTCATATTGCCATTTACGAGGTAAAGAGGATAAGGGCTTACTACATGGCCATTCGGGCTTTTCTTCTTGTTCAACCTCCATTGTTTCTTCTTGAGATGTTATTTCATCTTCTTGCTCGGTTGATTTGAAGAAGAGGGCTCGGTTGATTTAGCCAAGGTTTTCATCAATGTTCCTGTTTTTTTCTTCATCCTATCAACAAAATTAATCACAAAGCAACAAACTTTATCAATAGTTAGTAATTAAAATCAAAAGCAAGAAAAATTAATAAAAACCCGTTTTTAAACTCACTTAAATCGAAAATTCTAGGCTGAAATCAAGAAAACAAAGACAAGGGTTTTGTAGCTCTCGAAAAATTATGCGATTTAGCCTCAAGAATTGTTTGATTTGGTTGAGAATTGAAGAAGATATGGTGATTTGAAGATCTAGGGTTTTAAGAAAATTAATTGGGGAAGAAAAGAAAAAGAGAGGGAGATCGACCGAAAAAGAGAAAGTGAATTGGATCGGTTTGTATTTGGCTGCAATTAAAGGTTTTTTTTTTTTTAGAATTTAAATTAAAATGACATAATAATAATAATAAAAAAAAAATCTGAGATCCGACCCATATGCAAGACGACCCGACCCAGCTCCCTACACGATGTGCCAGACTCGCCGACCGTCACACACGCTGCCAGCCACCGTCCCAGACGGTGTCCTAGAAACACATGTATTAGCGTTTTGACCGCCGTAAAGCAGAAGCTAGAGGCGTGTGGCTGCCGTCTGACATTTTAGAACAAACTAGAGGGGCGTCCAAGACGGTGGTGGGCCGTCCCAGACGGTCACCCCTTTTTTTCGCCTTACCGTGTTGCACGCCTGATGCCACCGTCCCAGACGGTGGCCTGGAAATTGGTGTTTGGGCGTTTATATGGCTGTAATACAGGAGTTTGACCCGTCTGGAAGTCGTGCCTCGTTTTGTAACAATCCAGAAGACCGTCCCAGACGCTTGTTAACCGTCTGACACGCTGACTTTGACTTTTTTATTTTTATTTTTAAGTACAGCCACCACTCAACTTTAAGTTACAAAACCAATTTGAATTTTGTTTTAAACATAAGACCAAATAAAACAACTAATAAAACAAATTGATTTTAAAAACAACTTGATTTAAAAACAATTTTTGCAATTATATAAAAATGAACTCCCTTCCCCAACTTAGAGGTACATTGTCCCCAATGTACACTTCGAATTAGAGATAAGTTACCGGCTCAATTAATTGCAAAAACGTTCTCTTTTCTCACCCAAACTAACCTTCCCCAACTTAATTCTCAAACATAGGTGCCGAGAATGATCCAACTTGTGTAACTATGCAACAAAATACTAAAACAACTAAATAAAAATGCACGAAAGTGAAAACATACCGAAAATTAAGATAGAAAACCAACAAACAACGGGTTGCCTCCCGTTTAGCGCTAAGTTTATTGTCCTCAGCCCGACATTACCTCAAATGATTTAAGCAACCTCATAAGATGGTGGACTTGAGATAAAGTTCACCATTTCTTTTGGCTCCCATTGATGTCGGTTGCATCCAAATAAGGCTTCAACCGGTGCCCGTTGACCATTTGCTTTACCCCATCTTTCGGGTCTTCGATTTCAACCTCACCAAAATTCCCGACTCTTGTGATGGTATAAGGACCCATCCACTTACTTTTTAGCTTTCCGGGAAAGAATTTGAGCCGTGAATTGTAAAGCCACACTTTTTGGCCAACTTCAAACACCTTCTTCTTCAACTTAGCATCATGAACTGCTTTCATCTTGTCCTTGTAAGTAGATACGCATTTGTAAGTCCAACTCGTTAGATGGTACTACTGAAGACACCTCTATGTCGATGGTGGAGTTACTTTGCAATATATCCACTGAACTGGAGACGACCAGTTGCAGTGAGTATATACCAAGTTCTAGATAGATTACTTATATAAAAGACAATAAGTAAAGAACAATGCAATAATACAAATAACTTGTAAGATAACTTGATGAGACAATATGTATTTTTCAATGTGTAATTTATTTATTGATATAAAACAAATTACAAGATTGTTGCGGAACCAAGATAATACACGAATGTAAATATCCTAACAACCTATGAAATACAATTGATCTATACTCGGAATTTCTCAAGACAATAGAAACACTTAAAGTTGTGAAATGTTCCTTTTAGCGATTGAGAGAATATTGCACAAGTTCACCAAGAATATTGCAGGTTTGCAAAGTGTGAAGTTTTCTCACGTTGTGATTTCACTTGTTATTCTTGTTGTGCAATGACTTGTATTTATAGGCAAAGTTAACATTGGGATGTTAACTTTAGCCGTACAGATGTGGTTGAGAGCATTTAAGGAATAGCATTTAATTCCTTAAAATACTATGTAAAGTTGTACGTGAAAGCAACTTTACTTAACCACCTTTATGTACCTTTTATATTTAAATAATAAGACAAGGCTTATTATCCGGGTAAAGGTACATAAAGCATATAAGTCAATTCCTCGTAATCAGTGTAAAACTTTGTAAGGGCTTTCCACTGATGGTCTCCAGTTTATAACTGACTAGAATGTCAACTGGGCTTCGCTGCCATTGCCATTCTCTATCTTCCATTTGTTGTCTTCGACTTCAACTGGAATGCTTCTTCAATTTGGTCAGTTCTCAACTGGAGGAAGTCTTCAGTTGCGTTAACTGTACGGTGCAACTGGACTTCAATATATTTCTCGACAAATTATCTTGGTCACCAGTTTCACTAGTCTCCAGATGCAACTGGTGACTGGCAAGTGTGAACTGGTGACTGGCCAGTTCCAGGTGAACTGGTCCTAACACATTCATATGCTTCATTCCTCAACTCTTCAAGCTCACAAATCTGCAATTTTCTTTCCTTACCTGCATTCTCATAGTCCATGTTAACAGATTTGACGGCCCATAGGGCCCTATGTGCCAATTCAACCGGGAGATGACATCCTTTCCCATAAACCAACCGATATGGTGTGGTTCCAATAGGCGTTTTGAAAGCGGTACGGTAGGCCCATAAAGCATCATTGAGTTTGGTAGACCAATCTTTTCTATCGGGCCTAACCGTCTTTTGCAAAATTTCTTTGATTTGCCTATTGGAAACCTCAACTTGACCACTCGTTTGTGGGTGGTAAGGAGTAGCAATTCGGTGGTTTATGCCATACCGTTTGAGAAGTTTTCCAAATTGAAAGTTTTTGAAATGAGACCCCCCATCACTTATGATCACTCGAGGAATTCCAAATCTTGAAAATATGTTACTTTGCACAAACTTACAAACAACGGTATGGTCATTGGTCCGGGTAGCAATTGCCTCCACCCATTTGGACACATAGTCAACGGCAACAAGAATGTAGTAATTACCAAAGGAATTAGGGAATGGACCCATAAAATCGATGCCCCAAACATCAAAGATGTTAACAACCAAGATAGGTTGCATGGGCATCTCATTCCTCTTGGAAATATTGCCTATTTGTTGACATCTCACACAATTTTTAACAAATTCAGCGGCATCCTTAAAAATACTAGGCCAAAAGAGACCACAATTAAGAACTTTATGACCTGTCTTTTGCCCGCTGAAATGACCTCCACATGCATAAGAATGTGCATGGGTCAACACTTCCTGAATTTCCTCCTCCGGTACACACCTTCTAATCAACTGATCCGCACCAACTTTGAACAAATCCGGCTCATCCCAAATGTATTGCTTCACTTGAGCCATGAATTGTTGCTTCTTTCTCTTAGTCCAATGTTCCGGTACCTTACCTGCAGACAAGAAATTCACAAAATTTGCATACCATGGAACAATAGAAACTGTTAGTAAATGTTCATCCGGGAAAGTTTCATTGATTTCCTTGGTTGGTTCACCATCCGTGACTTGAATTCTTGACAAGTGGTCCGCCACCACGTTCTCACTTCCCTTCTTATCTCGGATTTCCAAATCAAACTCTTGTAGTAGCAACACCCATCGAATTAGCCTTGGCTTAGCATCTTTCTTCTCCATCAAATGCTTGACCGCGCTATGATCTGTGTACACTATAACTTTGCTACCACAAATGTAAGAATGAAACTTGTCAAGTGCATAAACAACACAAGCAATTCTTTTTCGGTGGTTGTATAATTCAATTGAGCATCCGATAAAGTTTTGCTTGCATAGTAAATCACAACGGGTTTCTTATCCACCCATTGTCCCAAAACAGCCCCAATGGCAAAGTCACTTGCATCACACATGATTTCAAAAGGCATGGACCAATTAGGTGATTGCAAAATGGGGGCTTCAACCAATTTTTCTTTCAACGTTTCGAAAGCTTTTAAACACTCTTCATCAAAAACAAAAGGTACATCTTTTAGTAACAAATTACACAAAGGTTTTGTAATGATACTAAATCCCTTGATGAACCTTCTATAAAACCCGGCGTGTCCAAGAAAAGAACGAACACCCTTGACATTGGTTGGAGGGGGTAAAGTAGAAATGACTTTGATTTTGGCCCGGTCAACTTCATGCCTTTACTTGAAATCACATGACCCAAAACCGTCCCCTCTTGAACCATGAAGTGGCTCTTTTCCCAACTTAAAACCAAATTTGTCTCAACACATCTTTTTAAAACTTTGGTTAGTTCATTGAGACAATTATCAAAGGTTTGGCCAAAAATTGAAAAATCATCCATGAATATTTCTAGGGAATCACCGACCATATCTGAAAGATACTCATCATGCACCTTTGGAAGGTGGCGGGAGCATTACATAACCCGAATGGCATTCGCCTAAAGGCAAAAGTCCCATATCGGCATGTAAATGTGGTCTTGTGTTGATCATCGGGATGAATAGCAATCTGATTATAACCCGAATAACCATCTAGAAAACAATAAAACTTCTGACCTGCAAGTTTCTCGATGATTTGATCAATGAATGGCAGTGGGAAATGATCTTTTGAAGTAGCGGTGTTCAACTTTCGGTAGTCAATGCATACCCTCCACCCGGTGATGGGTCGGGTTGCAATTTGTTCACCACTATCTCCTTTCACCACTTGAATTCCAGCTTTCTTAGGTACTGTTTGTGTTGGACTTACCCATGTACTATCTGAAATTGGGTAAATAATTCCAGCATCCAACCACTTTAAGTACCTCTTTCTTCACCACTTCACGCATATGAGGATTCAACCTTCTTTGAGCATCACGTGAAGGTTTTGCTTCAGCATCGGTGATAATCTTATGCATCACATTTGATGGACTAATGCCTTTCAAATCGGCAATTGTCCACCCAATGGCCGCCTTATACTCCTTGAGCACTTTTAACAAAGCCCTTTCTTGAACTTCTTCCAAATTTGATGCAATGATCACCGGCAAAGTTTTCTCCTCTCCCAAAAATGCATACTTCAAATGAGATGGGAGCTCTTTCAACTCAACTTGTGGTGGACTTTCAATGGAAGGCTTGAGATGAGTTCAATATGGTCCGGTAGACTCTCCACCAAATGAGTCCATGGTGGTCTACCTTCTTGAATTGCCATAATCTCCCA
Source organism: Erigeron breviscapus (assembly GCA_034093135.1). Classification (NCBI taxonomy): domain Eukaryota; kingdom Viridiplantae; phylum Streptophyta; class Magnoliopsida; order Asterales; family Asteraceae; genus Erigeron; species Erigeron breviscapus. Next base: position 30,415,116 of record CM067170.1, on the reverse strand, counting down.
TTCCTTTTCCTCCTTCTTCAATGTTTCACTATGCTCCAAGATTAACCTGTCAACCAAAGCACAAGTCTCCCGTGTGTCTTCCTCATTTTCATGAGGAATACACTCATCAATGACGTCCGCCATAAAGCATTCGTCACTAACTACGGGGTTAGGAACACTAGCAAAAACATTTAATCTCAATTTACGGTTGCCAAAAGTCATTTCAACCGTACCCCTCCTACAATCAATTAGTGCATTAGCGGTGGCCAAAAAGGGTCTACCCATGATGACATTGGGCTGCCTAACATTACCGCTTGATGCATAATCGAGTACCAAAAAGTCTACGGGGTAATAGAAGTCCTCCACCTTCACAATACATCTCGGACAATTCCTCTAGGAAGTTTAAGTGACAAATCAGCCATCACCAAGGTGGTGTCGACTTTTTCTAAAGGTCCAAAGTCATATTGGTCATACAAACCTCCCGGAAGAATGCTCACACCCGCCCCCATGTCCAAAAGTGCCTTATTCATTTTAAAATCACCAACTTGAATTGTAATTAAAGGCGCTCCCGGATCTTGGAGTTTAGGTGGGAGTATACCCATCACAACGGCACTAACTTCCTCGGTCAAAACAACTTTCTTGAGAAGTTTATGGTGCCTTTTTTGTGTACACAACTCCTTGAGATATTTAGCATAAGCCGGAACTTGTTTGATTATGTCAATAAGAGGATATTAATTTTGACTTGTTTGAAAATTTCCCACATTTCTTCCTCATAGGGACCTCTTTTCTTAAGTGTAGGTCTAAGTTTTGGATCAATTAAAGCCAAAGGAAAAGGAATGGTATTACCCTCCATATCCTTTCCTCGTTTTTCAGAAAATTTTTTATTAGACCTACTGTTTTCTACCTTTTCAAAAGTTACCTTTTTAGGTGATTTAGGTAGAACAATTTCCGGTTCATGCTCACTATCTCGATCCTCATTTTCATCAACATCCTCCACCACACCATCAACAAGTGATGATGGAGGTTCAACTTTATTATCATAAACCTTACCACTACGGAGAAGACTTACATTGTTGATTTCCACATTCTTGACATTCTTTGAGTTGCCACTTTGATGTTGTGGATTGACTTTTGTATCACTTGGTAGCTTCCCCGGATTCTTTCTCAATGCCGCCACATCCTCCGCCAATTGACCAACTTGCTTTTGCAAACTCAACCGTTTTATCCCGAATCTCATTCTTCCTATCCATCTCTTTCAAGTACTCCATGATTTCTTGGGTTGACACATCATTACCTCCCGAAGGCCCACCTTGATTATTACCTTGTTGATAGTTCCTTGGGTAGCCTCTATTGAATCCTCTCTGATTTTGGCCACCTTGGTAATTCCCTTGGTTGTAGTTTCGGCCTTGGAATGGTTGAGATGGTGCTCCACCGGTTTGGTTGTTGCCTTGAAAGTTCGGGTTGAGTTGGTTTGAAGAATTCCCATATCTAAGATTGGGATGGTTTCTCATTCCCGGATGATAAGTGTTGGAGTTCATGTCAAATGGCCTTTTTTCTCCATACACTTGATTAACCTCTTCAACTTGCTCCGGGACCAATGGACATTGCAAAGCCGTATGTCCAAGTTCATCACAACTTTCACAAATCGGGTATTCTTGAGAAACTTGAGCAACACCCCGATTTTCAGCTTTCCCCAACTTGGCAAATTTTCGTTCCAAAGCTTCAAGTCTATCTTTGGTGGCTTGATCACTTGTTGATGATGAAGAAGCTATTGGATGTCTTGCTCTCCTATTCGATTGTGCTTGTCTTTTCGAATTCACACTCATTTTCTCCAAGAATTCCCAATCAACATCTTCGGGATTTGTCAAGAAAGTTCCATTGCTAATTGAATTCACATCTCTTTTCTCTTCCGGTAGCAAACCATCATAGAAAGCGGTGATCAACTCCCATCTAGCAATCCCATGATGTGGACAAGTTCTCAACAACTCGTTAAACCTCTTGAAAGCTTCATAAAATGTTTCACCGGATTGTTGCTGAAAAGTTCTTATGGAAGTTCTTGCATCACTAGTCTTTTGCATGGTGTAATACTCATCCAAGAATTGTTGTTGCATTTCAGCCCATGTGAAGATACTACCCGATGGCAATGCTAAGAACCATTGCTTTGCTTTATCCTTCAAATTGAACTGAAATAAGACTAGTTTAACTTCATCCGGTGAGAATCCTTGACCTCCAATGGTTCCACAAATGGCCTCAAACTCCGACAAATGCAAATAAGGCTCCGATGCTTTCCCATAGAAACTTGGCAAAATGCTCAAACATTGAGGTCTAACTTCAAAAGCTCTACCCCTCAACACCGGTGGTACTATAGGTGAAGCATTAACGGCTATGGCGGGTCGGAAATGACTATCAACTCCTTGTGGTGGAGGTTGATAGTTCATATTTGGCATGACTCGGTTATGTGGTTGGTAAATTGGGTGGTTTCCACGACGGTATTGACGTAGTGGTGGTCCTTGAGGAACTCTTGGTCCTTGGTTGACATATTGAGGTTGAGGTTGATTTTATTGCGGGTATTGGAAGTTTTGTGGTTGTACATAGTCTCCCCTATCATTCCAATCATACCCATCATCATGATCATCAAATCTCCCGTCATCCCAATTATCAACTCTATCATACACCGACTCCTCTGTATACCGTGATCCATCTCCAACATAGGTTGGTGTTCCAAATCGGTGAGGGGTTGTGAAACCACTCCTCACGGATCGGGGTGGGTGTTGTTGTTGATGTTGGTTTAGAAGTTGGTTGTTTGGGTCAAGGTTGGTTTCTTGTTGAATTATGGTGGGTTGGATGATTGGTGGTCTATTTTCAGGATTACTCATGTTTGCACGGTGAAGTACTCGGTTTCTCCTAGTTGTTTTCTCAATTTCTGGATCAAACAACAAAGGTGACTTCTTCTTGGAATACCTCGTATGCATACACGACCTATAACCTGCACACAATCAACACACCTAGCGTAATTCTGAAATACAAGAATGAAAAAGAAATAAACAAACTACTAACTAAAACTAAACTAATTCTTTTTGGATTTTTCTGAAAATTTTGAACAAATTAAAACAACTTTAACACTTTGCACACCGATTCCCCGGCAGCGGCGCCAAAATTTGATCGTTGTCGTTGGACCGATCAAAAATATAAACTAAATACCTATAATTAGTAAGGGCAAATAGAGTATCGTATCCTCAGGGAATCGTTGGAAAGTGTTAAACAAATTACAAAATTAATTAATCTAGGCATAAACTTAAAACCGATTGATTGATTGATTGATTAACAACTAAAATTGCTTGTGAAATTAACAATATAATTCAATTAAATAAAAGGGATCATTCTCATTCTTCAAATTATGTTTTCAAATATGCAACCTAACCTATATTCGTTGGAAATCACATAGACATGATTCGTTATAACGTTTGGATTGAATGAACTTAAGAACTAAAGTAATCGGTTGTGATGATTCACGATAACGAAAAACCGGGGAATTGACACAACTAGATTTTCAATTCATTAAAGCAAAATTACAAGTTCATGAGAGATTCATTCAATAATCAATGATTACTTAACAAATTAAAACCAAGTGATAGATGAATTTCATTCAAAATCATAAACAAGTAATCATTCATTCAAATCCAAACAACATTAGATGCAAAACATAATTAAGAATTAAACATCTAATCCAACATGAATATGAGAAAGGTTGAACATAAATGTCTTACATAATTGTTCACATGAGAATGATCAATAGAAAACCTAGCCTATCATCTTCATCATTGATTCTTCAATGTTGGCTATGATCTCCATGAAAATATGATATGATATTGTTAGCTTTAAATTATAGATTAGTGCTTGTTTGTAACAATGTAAAGAGAATTGTCCTTGTGGTTAATCTTGTTTATATGGAAGGTTGTTAGTGTAATTAACCAAGGACTATCTTGTAATTAGGGAGGGGGTTTAATGCAAATGTCAAGCCTATATAAACCCCCTCACCTCTCATTTGTAATTAACCTTTTTGAATACAATTTCCTTTCTCTCTTTCTCTCTCTAGCTTTCTCTCTCACACACATAAACCACATATCACGATTTAGTCTTGCTTACAGATATTGATATTGGGGTGTTGAGAGGATGAAAAACTGCTCCAAGTATGTGAAATATGTGTTGGATAACTTCCCAAGTCGTGAGGAATAAAGATATAAACTGAATACTCATTAATTCCACAAAATTCGGAATTTTTGTGCAGCTAGGACCGTCCCAGACTGTCTCTTGGGCGTCCCAGACTATGCCCCAGAAATGGCGATTTTCCAGATTTTTGCCTTTGACTTTTCTTGACTCGTTTCTTCATCCAATTAGCTCCATTTTGCTACTTATGACCTGAAATCACTCAACAAACATAAAAACGCCCTAATCTTCTATTAACAAGCACAACAAGTGTCGTTTTTATCCATTAAGATTATGCAAATTAGGCGTTCATCAAATTACATTTGTGTTCCATCATTTATTTACTTGCTTAAATATTGCTTTAAGTCTTTATTACTTTATTTATATTCTTGCATTTGTATTTAAAGTAATACTAGTCCAATCTAGTTCATACTTGACTTGTTATTTTACACTCGTGGGTTAAACCATCGTGTGAGGGACTTTACAATATCCTCAAAGGCTGCACTGTTATCCTCATCATTGGTAGACACAGCAGAATCATGTGATGGACTATTACCACTGCCATCTTGTGATTCTGAAGTACTGCCAGAATGAGAGGATGTTCTGCCATGCCTGTTTGGATTACTCCTCCTTCTCTTTTCATCATAGGGTACCTCTAATGTGTTATCAAGCTTATCCATATTAAAAAAAATTCATGATTAAGATCTAAAGTAACTGAATCATTATTCTTATTCAAACTGTTTTGTTTAAAAGGAAAGATTTCTTCAAAAAACTTAACATCTCTTGAATAAACAACTTGTTTATTGTCTAAACTAAACAATTTATATCCCTTTTTAAAATTTGAATATCCAATTAAGACACACTTTTCAGACCTACTACCAAATTTATCATGATTATTAAGAATAGTAGCATAAGCAAGACAACCAAAAGATCTTAAATGGTCAAGAGAAGGAGGCCTTTTAAAAACCAAATCAAAAGGAGACTTTCCATTTAGCACAGAAGTAGGCAATCTGTTAATCAAATAAGTTGCAGTCAGAATACATTCAGTCCACATATCAAGAGGTAACCCCCCTTGAAAAAGAAGGGATCTAGCAACATTCAATAAATGCCTATGTTTTCTTTCTACCACACCATTTTGCTGTGGTGTATAATACATGGAAGTTTGATGCAAGATACCTTGTTTTTCACAAAAGTCTTTAAACTTAAAATTCACAAATTCACTACCATTATCACTTCTGAAAATCTTAACAGATTTTTGAAACTGATTTTTAACCAGATTATAAAACTGAACCACAAAATCAACAACTTCAGTTTTATTTTTAAGTAAATAAACCCAAGTTGCCCTAGAAAAATCATCAACAATAGTTAAGAAGTATCTAAATCCTTCTCTACTAGTCACTTTATAAGGACCCCATACATAAGATGCACAATGTCACCCAGATTCTCAGTTTTATGATCACTCAAAGGAAAAGGTTCTCTAATTTGTTTTGCCTTTTGACAAGTATCACAAACATCAATACTCTCAGTATTATTAATGGACAACTTTTCTTTTAAAACATTTAAAACTTGTTCTGCAGGATGCCCAAGCCTGCAGTGCCAAGTAAATTTTGACAAAAAACACTTTGTAGTACTCATACAACTTTTAACATTATTACCTTTCAAATTTTCAAAGTAGTAAAGACCACCAGACTGTCTACCAGTCCCCACTACCTTCTTTTCCCTCAAATCCTGGGACAAGAAATAACAACTCATCTCATCAAAAGCAACAATTAACTTACTGTCTCTAGCTACTTTATGAACAGACATAAGAGTAACACAATATTCAGGAACTACAAGAACATCAAATAAAGTCAAGTATTCAGTTAAGACCATATTTCCAATTTTAGTGATATAAGTTTCAGTTCCATTAGGATGTGACACTTTAATTCTAAGATGAGAAATGTCAACAACATTTACAATAAACTTATCAGAATAAGTCATATGCTGATTAGCACCAGAATCACAAATAAGACCTTTTGTAACAAGTTTAGCATGCAAAATACTATTAGAACAAAAAAACCTGTTAAAATGTTTGTTAAAAAACCTGCTATTATTAACAAAAATACCTGACATATTTGCTTGAACACTTTTTCCATTTTCTGAATTGCTTTTGATTAAAGATATAAGAGTTGTAAGCTGCTCTTCTGTAAAACCAGAAGAAGAAGAAGAAGCAGAAGAAAAAGAAGGCATAGAAGAAGACACATCTTTTCCAACAGTATTATTACTAGTCACATTCTTCCCTTTAAACTTCTTTTTACCAAAATCAGCAGGATAACCAATAAGCTTAAAACACTTATCAATAGTATGTCCATTAAAGCCACAATGATCACAAACAACAGTAGAATTACTTGTTCTTTTAAAATTTTCAGAAGACTTAAAACCATTTGCATTAGACTTATTACCAGTATTTCTCTGAAAACTCATTTTAGGCACATTAGAAGCAAACACAGAAGTTTGACCCTTATGAGATGAACCAGAAGCAACAATTCTATGTGACTCTTCACTAGAAATAATAGCATAAGCACTCCTAACATCAGGCAGAGGATCTTTAGTTAAAATAGTACTTCTAATTTGCATATAAGTTTCATCAAGACCCATCAAAAACTGCATAAGCTTTATTAATTGATTATGCTTTTTAAAATCATCAGCAGCATGACAAGTACACCTTGGTAATTTAACTAATGCATCAAACTGTTTCCACAAGGCATTAAGTTTATGATAATATTCAGCAAGAGAAGAACCATTTTGACATAATGAATTTATTTTATGATGCAAATTAAAAGTAACACTTCCATCTACTTTATCATAAGTCTCTCTCAATTCTTCCCAAACATGTGAAGCTCTTTTAGAGAAAATTTGACCAAGATACAACTTCAGATATTGAATTAAGAATCCATCCTAAAACAACAGCATTAACCCTATCCCATTGTCTGCCTAAAACTTCATCAGTATTTGACCTTCTACAAGTACCATCAATGAAACCAGTTTTATTTTTACCCTCAAGAGCAAGCAACATAGCACAAGACCAGACAGAGTAATTCTCCGTTCCTTTCAGTTTGATAGATACAACAGTCAAAGAAGCAGAATCATTAGGATGCAAATGAAGAGGATGACTCACATCAAGTTTACTTATCTTAGTCACAATATCATCACTTAAACCAGAATTATCACTATCATAACCAGAACCATAGTTTCTAAGATTATCATCATCCATTTTAGCAAATAGTACAGATAACAATCAACAAGAACAAACAACAGTGTTAATCTCAATTAACAGGAAACAACAATAAGAACAAGTAACAAGTTAATCTCAATTAACAGTTTCACATAAGTAATTAATCTCAATTAACTACTTAAAAGAACAATAAAACAAAAATTAATATATATATATATATAGTTTTTGAAAATAGATCTTATCCTCGCAAAAGTGCCAGGGACAGGATTCCTAACCTCTCAAGGTAGGTCAAGTTTAACACTTGTTTTGAGTGAGATAAGATAATAAAACGTTTTTTAAACAAAATTATAAAAGAGAAAGAGAAAGAGATGCAAACAGTGCTATAGGATGAAGCAGAAGATGGAACCCTACTAGTTTATTGATTCACTTAGTCAATAAACGTAGCAGGATCAGAATCAGGTGACAACTCACTATCCAATCGATTCACTAAGTCGATGAATAGCAGAATCAATAAGCAACAAAAGGAAATTCTGCAACAGAAGAGGAGGAACTTCGATTACCAGTAATAATCGAATGAATATTCAAAAAAACCCCAAAAAACAATTATGAAACCCTAACCCTAATTTTTCTCAAAAAATTAGGATTCCTTAATCAAAACTTAGATCTAATGCAAACGGTGATCAATCGATCATACGCCGTTACAAGAAATCAAACCCTAACTCAATATCCCCAAATTTTATCGAAACCCTAACCCTAAGATCAAGATCCGATTTGAGAATAAAATACTTGATTCAATTTTAAGATTCGAAAAACTATTACGATTCGAAAAACCTCTCTGATACCATGTTAAAAATCATAATAACAACAACTTCTTCTAATATTGAATCTCAATTCAATAATAAACACACAAAATCTCCAGAATAATCAAACTTATCAATCCACACCAGCTAATCTGTTGTGGATCTATTATCTATTTGATAATAGTTCTATTACAATCAAATTACCTAGACAAGAAAAGATCGATCGAATAATAGAGATACAGAGAAAATATATACGAATATATGAATATGTATATGAATGTGTGTGTGTATAATTTCTTAACCCTAAAATTGGGTTAATGTCTCTTTATATACTCAAGCACTTTTCCCTTATAGCATTCTGCACCTCCAACTTTCCAGCTTGTCATTTTTAGTCCAAACTTCAACAACCTGCATAACAAGAAACTAAACACACAAGTTTAGTCCCTAAACTTTGTGTAACCAGGTTAAGACTATAAAACCATACAATTTTAACAGTTTGTCCCATTCTTTGTACTTGATAACTGATGTTGTAGTTGTTAATATATAGCTTTCCTTCTTGCGTGCAGCGTACATTATTAAAGAAATCACATGGCCTGATATTGTATAAAGATTTCATGAATCATTAGGTATAAATATCAAATATGATATACTGTAGTAGTAAGTATATAAGACGACCCATCAGGATAGTTTCTCATCTTGAAAAGTTAATATGATTTCTGCATATTTCATTGTTTAAATATTCCATGGTTAGTTGTCATGTATTCAACGATCATGATGTTTATAGACATGATGGGTTATAATTCTCAAGATGAAATTGCAGTGTTGGAGTTGATACACAAGTATGTTATCACAAATACGACAAATTAAGGAAATGGTGATCGAGAGATTACTATAGCAACCATTGTTGTACTATATAAGTTTTTATAAGTTGTTTAACTGTTTGCTGGTGACATAATATTACTTGAACATGTGCCCTTTCCGGTTATCAACAAAAACATAACAGTGCTTGGATCAAGAGGGTTGAAAATCGATCATTGTTGATAACATTGATTTCATGAAAGAGCTAGATTGAGAAGACTTAAGTGATGTAGAAGCAGCCGAGCAAGGATCAAGTATTCACCAAGCCTATCAGTAGAGTTTGCATTGAAGCTTCATTTCCTGCCAATTCATGTGATAAGTAATTCCACTGTACTCCCAGACTTCCTAAGGGCCCATCACCCCACCCCCCCCCGCTATTGTTCCCTACTGCCTCGGGCGCCCCACAATCATACTCTTATAATCATGAGAGTAAAACTTTGTTACATCACCCTGTGGTTTGTCATTTTATCAATTTTCGCCCTTCTACTATTTTTTATTATTACTTCACCCTGTGATGACATTCTCTATTATTAGAACCCCTCTCCCAAACGTCTGTTTGAAGCTCGCCGTTACCCCCCTCATGTGTATACCACGTGAGGGTATTTACGTCTATTGCCACTAAACCAGACCTATATACCTCCTTTTATTTCCTTTTCCCTGGACTGTTTTTTCATCTCAAACTGGTCAAATGGTTCAATTGATATCGCTTAGCTAAACAGCTAAAAGGAGAATGACTCAGTTGAGTCATTTGGGCTGAAAGCTTTTTGAAAGTCATATGTACCTAATGAGTTAATTTATACAATAGAATATGTTTGTGGGTCAATCTGACTCTGTATGGAATGGCCTTTTGAATCCGACTCTGATACACTTGACCCTCCCATTATACCACATCTGCTTAGCACTTCCAGCTTTGAAGAAAATGACCATATGGGAAATTTGAAGATTACCTAGTAATTTCACACCAAGACAACATAGTGGTGACTTATAATTTGGCACAAATATTTACAAATAACTTGAATTGGACGCTGTTTTACTTTTGATCATGGAGCAGGTTCGGTTGAAGTCATATAAATTTCCAACGATCCTGAAAAGTTTAATGAGTAGAGTAATGAGGTAACTGTATAGGTAGAAATGGTGATTTAAGGGTTCTGCATGATAACCAAAACTTATAAATCTGTTTTTATATTAACGAGAGAGAGGTACCCGCGCGTTGCGGCGGTGATGGAGGTGGTGGTGAGGTGGTGATGTAATGGCGGTGGCGGTGGCGGTGATGGGGTGATCTACCTGACGGGCTCCGCCCTTAGCCGTACGGGCTCCGCCTCGGATTTAAAAATTCGTCGAAAGTATATCGAATGATATCTCTAATGAAAGAGCATGAAATTTTAAGAACACCCATATAATTTTTATAATTTATCGATTTACGGTTTTTGAGATAAAAGATTTTGAATGATTAGAGAATAAAATGATTTATGGAGGAGAGAAAAAAAAATAGTGGTTGAGATTTGAGGAGAGAGAAAGGGTATTATAGTTATTTTAGGTAAATATAGAATAGATATGAGGGGCATTTTGGGGAAGTAAATGTTGAAACTTAAAATTTTAGACGAGGCTATTTGCTTTAAAATATAGTATAGATATGTGATGTTCCAAGTCCAAGCTCTGTATGTGATAGAAACAGGAAGAAAAAGAGGTCATGACTTCGTGCTAGAGATGGTGTACATCATTTCCTTGCAATTTCTTTCTTGAGACACGACGTTTGAAAAAATAAGCAGTAATTAAGGAGCACTTTAGAAACTCAACTTTATGATCACGCGTACAAAATATTACTTTGTAGACCATAACTTTGATCGTCTTTTCTTTTTGTTTAGTGGTGGCGAGAATTGATTGTAAAGAAGACGACCTTAGTTTATTATACTTTTGTATTTATTAATTATCCAATTTACTTGAAAACCTTAACAAACTCTTTACTTCAACTAAAAGAGAGTCTTCCACCTGATATATTACAAGTAATATTTAGGGATAACGGAATTGGAGTGTAACCAACTATGACAAAATGGTTATATGAATGATGATACACCTTTCCAGCGATACAAAGGAACTGCCGCACGGAGGTATAGTGATGTGCCATGACACGAAGCTTCTCCGTAACGAAGGCCCGCACATTAAGATGAAAAGGATAAGAATTGTTCCCCTATTATTCCGGGATTCATTATTATCATTTTCCCCAGCAAAAAAGGAAATGATTTCCTCCGGGCTTTATTGGTCAAAACCCTAAAAAGCTAAACTTTAGGCCCATGTTATTTTTCCTATAAAAGGGGATCTACAAGACCTTCTAAGGCATTCATTCACTCATCCATTCGCACATTAGAAACACATACATAAAACATCAGCAACCGGTCAGGTCTAAAACCTGACCATTAGCACGATTATAATCGGCTGTACAACAATCACACACGATCAACACAACACGTTCTCAAACTCGGTCAAGCAAGATCGAAAACACACACTAATATTTGATTGGCGTAAAGAGGCTAGAACCCTACCTTCGGGGAATCGCCAACAAATAACCAAACACTCATCATCTCACCCACAACCTAACCTCGGTTTGGTGCCATCCGTGGGACCCCAATATTGACTGGACCCAAAAAACCTATAAAAACAAGATTTTTGTGTGCCTGAACTTCGAGAAATGGTTAAAAAACACAAGATCTGGTCCCTAAAAAATAGGAGATTCCCTTTTGCGGTCAATCAGACGGTGGCTAAAGACGTGAATCTCACAACCGCACCTCAAGGGTTTTTCTATCCCCCAATAGGGAAGATGAAGCCTTTAATGATCCTCTGATCATGCCACAATCTTTAACATCGAAGTACGAAGAGTCTATCTAGACAGTGGGAGCGAATGCGACATCATTTTTGAACATTGCTTCCTCAAATTGCCAGACGCTATACGGGCCCGGAAATCCGATTCCCGAGGACCTCTCGTAGGATTCTCTGGAGAACTGTAACACCCGACGTTTAAAAATATGGGTTTTCAAAAACTTTCACCTAACGGTGTCAAATTGCGGAAGAAAAGACTTTAAAAGTCAAAACCGATAAAAACATTTCGGTTTCTGCGTTTTGTTGGTGTTACATGCCATATCAAACAATAGTTCATATGAAAACCCAACGGTTGCCCAACATAAAACAACCGTTCACACGACACTACATAAATTCGACATTAAGTACGAAATGTAACTAAATGTCTAAGAAAGAATCGTCTATGGGTAGCTAAGGCTCCTTCATTGCATCTACCCAAGCTCACAAGTCCTGCGTCACTAGTCCATCAAGCTAAACCTGAGGGAACAACCACATTAAAGAAACAAGTGTTAGCTATAAGAATAGCTAAGTAAGATCACACTTAATTTAAAAACATTTGTCCAATTAAAACATTTCTTCATTATTAGACAAGCTCATTAGGCACCACACACAACACACAAAACTGCATATCAACTTCATATCAAATAGGATATCATCCTAAATGTGCCTATCCTGCATTACTTCATTACACACGATTAACCACATAACTGCTTTCTACATTGACTGCTTTACTACGTTTTAACTGCTTTATTACATTAACTGCTTTACTACGTTAACTGCTTTACTACGTTATTAACTGCGTTAATGTGTAACATAAGTTACACCCGACTAGATGACATACCCCACACGGTTGTACATCAAGCGTCGTTAAGGAATGGCAAGCCAATCCAAGAGTAATCCGTATGTGGAGGTTGGTTAAACCCCTCGTATTACTCGCCCTGCATTATAAAGACCATGTTGCAAGGAGCCACCCAAGCAACAACTACGTCAACGCACTTAGCCGGGCTAGGGCAAGTACGGGTTAAGCTTAACACTTTCCTGCATCAAAGTTTAACGAGCTCGTTCTTGCATTATTTAGTTTAGGTGACTGCATTACCTAAACATTTACTACGTTTACTGCTTTTACGTTTGGGCCCTTAAACGTGCACGTGTCATGGCAACTTTAACAAGTCTAGTGAACTAGATGAGCAAGCCATTAATACATGCACACAATAACCTAAACTACGTCATACTGCATTTCAAGATTCTACATGCTACTTCATATAAAAACACTACGTTACCCTTCTTACCACAACACATACTACTTTATACTTCATTTCATAACACATGCTACATTATACTTCATTTCATAACACATGCTACATTATACTTCATTTCATAACACATGCTACATTATACTTCATTTCTACATTTCCTGCATAATAAGAGACTTCGTAATACTTACATAAACTGCATAACAAGACACTACATTAAGCAATACTTCATTTCACTACATTAGGGACTGCATTTCAGGTCTCATGGTCAACTACATATCCCATAATGCCTCCCGTGTAACCCGAGATACCCACATATATCATAAGTTACCATTTAAGGAAGTTATAAGTATGAAACCTTTGCTTGTTGAACCCTCAGCGTGACAAAAGTAGTGTATCTTACCTTGATACAGCTTAACAACAAGCTACAAGCACAATACAATGATGACTAGGTGTCTCCAATAACCTAGAACAAGTATAAGATCGAAATATAAGCTAAACGACATATTTGTGAAATCTGGACATGTGGTGCGCCGCACCTTCCATGTGGTGCGTCGCACCAATCCTCCAGGGAAATTCTATCAACAATGGGTGCGCCGCACCTACCCTTTGGTGCGTCGCACCAATCTTCCAGGGAATTTAGATTAAGACCAGGTGCGCCGCACCTACCCTTGGTGCGTCGCATATCGGGGTTCACAAAAAACCCAAACTGGGCTGTGGTGCGCCGCACCACTCCTTTGGTGCGCCGCACCTGGGGTGCAGACCAGCAAACCAATTTTTGTTCTTTGATCAAACGAATTCCATACGAACCCATACCCCAAATCCAACCTGGGGACTTAAAATTAACCCTTTTAATTGCACTTTCATCATCTTTAACCATCCTATTAATCCTTTAATCCTTTACATCATAAATCAATCGTTGAATCACCCAAATAACATGAAATCGGTAATCGTTTAATCAATTAACCCAACCCAAACCCTATGGCCTGGATTGAATACTCTACTATGACTCATAAGATCAGATTTCAAGAGGATATTACCTTTAATACATGTAGATCACAATGGGAATGCATAATACTTGATCAATCACTCCATAAACACACGCAAAGGGACTTTTCGGCTTGAAATTGATGGGAACTTGCTATGGGGTGATTAGGGTTTTCTTAGGAGGCACAAATCTGAAAATAAACTTCCTAATGACAGCCCCCATACTACAAATCCCGTTTTTGACTTTGCACATATGTCAAAACTAGTCCCTAAGCTTCCAATATCCTTCATTGTTGGTCACAAACTACTTTATTGACCATATACATCATTAATCTTCATTAAATGTCACTACATGGACATTAACCTTCATATTACACACATTTATACTACATTAACATTTAGGCTTACAAGCCTCACACATAACACACATTAACTACGTATAAGCATTAAATCTAAAATAGACTTAACGACACACACAATATTGACTTAACGGCATTAGTCAACTAGTAAAGAAAAGTTGGGGATGTTACAAGAACATGCATGGCCCTTAGGGGAGATCGACCTGGACGTCACCATTAGGGATGGGAAACACGAAATGACCGAAACATTGGACCTTGTAATAGTACGATCTCCATCACCTTATAACATCCTGTTGGGGAGAACAGCCATGCAGCAACTAGAGATGGTTCCCTCTATAATACATAGGCTTGTTAAATTACGTTCCGAGACAGGGACAGGAACGATCTTCTCATATTATGAGCAAACAAAACAAGTCCATGATGTAAAAAGAATAGAAGACAATAAGCCGTTTGTCCCGGAAGTACAGTAAGATACGGAGGACGCTACGAAAGTAGTGATCAATCCTGCATTCCCTGACCAGCTAATCACCATAGGCGCCCGACTCTCAGATGAATGTAAATACAGGCTCTGGAAGCTGCTACAGTCCAATAGATATTTTTGCCTGGGAATATGCTGATATGACGGGGGTTCCCAGGGTCCTAACACTAGAGGGAAAACCATTCATAACGGAGCATCGTCTGAACAAACGAAAGCATATAGAACCTGTTCACCAAAAGAAATGAAGCCTCTCCGCCCGAAAGAGACGAAGCCGCCAGAAAAGAGGTAGACAAGCTGCTGAAAGTAAGGATAATCAGGGAATCTACCTACCCAATCTGGATCGCAAACCCGGTGATGGTAAAGAAAGGGGACGGGGGGTGGAGGATGTGTGTGGACATAACAAACATCAATAAGGCATGTCCCAAAGAGTGCTACCCTCTCCCAGAAATAGATTGGAAGGTAGAATCATTAACAGAGCACAAACTGAAGTGTTTCTTGGATGCATATAAAGGGTACCATCAGATACAAATGGCAGAAGGAGACGAAGACAAAACAACTTTCTACACAAGTAAAGGAACTTACTGTTATCAAAAGATGCCCTTCGGTCTAAAGAACACAGGGGCTACGTACCAACGTCTGGTCGACAAAGCATTCGCCACACAGATCGGTAGGAACTTGGAGGCATATGTCGATGATATGGTCATCAAAAGCAAGAATGAGGAGGATCTCATAGAAGATATCCAAGAGACCTTCGGAAACCTTCGAGCCATTAACATGAAACTCAATCCTAAGAAATGTTCCTTTGGGGTAGAGGAAGGAAAATTCCTGGGATACTATGTTAGTAACAAAGGAATACATGCCAATCCTTCCAAAGTCGACAAACTATTAAGTATAGATATCCCATTCCCAGATTGGATGATATGCTTGATGAGTTACATGGCTCCAGAGTATTTTCCAAGATTGATCTTAGAAGTGGCTATCACCAGATCAAAGGATGGAGAG
>CM067170.1:30371045-30398127 GCA_034093135.1 Erigeron breviscapus | reverse complement strand
CGAAATGCAAGAGCTACAAACTCAACTCAAGGAACTCCAAGAGAAGGGTTTCATTCGCCCTAGTCAATCTCCTTGGGGTGCTCCTGTTCTCTTCGTCAAAAAGAAAGACGGGTCCTTTAGAATGTGTATCGACTACCGGGAATTAAACAAGCTCACAGTGAAGAACCGGTATCCCCTCCCTAGAATTGATGACTTATTTGATCAACTTCAAGGTGCTAAGCACTTCTCTAAAATCGATCTTCGCTCGGGTTATCATCAACTCCGGGTACATGAAGATGATATCCCCAAGACGGCTTTTCGCACAAGGTATGGCCACTTTGAATTCACCGTGATGCCTTTCGGGTTGACTAGTGCACCGACGGTGTTCATGGACTTGATGAACCGGGTGTGTCAACCATACTTAGACAAGTCTGTCATTGTGTTCATTGATGACATACTTGTATACTCGAAGACAAAGGAGGAGCATGTTGAGCACTTGCGTGAGGTGCTTGAACTACTATGGAAGGAGAAGTTGTATGCCAAATTCTCCAAGTGTGAGTTTTGGTTGGAAGAGGTCCACTTTCTTGGTCACGTAGTGAGCAAGAATGGTATTCACGTGGACCCAAGCAAAATTGAAGCGGTCAAGAATTGGAGAAGACCCGAAACGCCATCCGAGATCCGTCAATTCCTTGGATTGGCGGGTTACTATAGAAGATTCATTGAAAATTTCTCCTGACTCAAAAGGAGAGAAACTTTGAATGGGGCGAAAGACAAGAAAACGCCTTCCAAACTCTTAAAGATATGCTATGTGGCGCTCCTATTTTGACGCTACCGGATGGAATTGAAGATTTTGTTGTTTATTGTGATGCCTCGGGACAAGGTTTGGGTTGTGTTCTTATGCAAAGGGGTAAAGTCATTGCTTATGCCTCTCGTCAATTGAAGGTGCATGAGAAGAACTACCCGACCCATGATTTGGAATTGGGAGCAGTTGTGTTTGCTTTGAAGTGTTGGAGACATTATCTCTATGGCACCAAATGTGTGATTTATACCGACCACAAAAGTCTTCAACACATCTTTAACCAAAGTGAATTGAATATGAGGCAAAGGCGTTGGCTTGAACTATTTAGTGATTATGATTGTGACATCCGTTATCATCCGGGCAAGGCAAATGTAGTAGCCGATGCCTTGAGTAGAAAGGAGAGAGTGAAACCAAGACGGGCTAGAGCTATGAGCCTCACGGTGGGGCCAAATATTCGTGACCGGATCATTGAAGCCCAAATTCAAGCCACCCTACCGGAAAACTTTGGAGATGAGAACCTAGATGGCATGGAACAACAATTTGACAGAAAGAGTGATAATGGGCTATACTTGGTTGAAAGACTTTGGGTTCCTATTTTCTGCAACTTAAGAACACTTATTATGAATGAAGCTCACCAATCGCCTTATTCGGTCCATCCCGGGTCGGATAAGATGTACTTTGACTTGAAAAACTTGTATCGGTGGCCGGGCATGAAGCGTGATGTGGCTAAGTATGTGAGTGAGTGTCTTACTTGCTTACAAGTCAAACCGATCACAAGAAGCCACCCGGATTGTTGGTACAACCGGTGATGCCCGAATGGAAGTGGGAACATATTTCAATGGACTTCATTACTAAATTACCGAAGACGAGAAGCGGTCGTGACACAATTTGGGTGATAGTAGATCGGTTAACGAAGTCGGCTCACTTTTTAGCCATTCGTGAAACCGATAAATTTGACACATTGGCTCGTTTGTACATCAAGGAAGTAATATCTAAGCATGGAGTGCCGATTTCTATCATTTCAGATAGAGATGCCCGTTTCAAATCAAACTTTTGGGGAGCTTTTCAAAAAGCAATGGGTACTCGACTCGACATGAGCACGGCGTTTCATCCTCAAACGGATGGACAAACCGAGAGAACCATTCAAACCTTTGAAGACATGTTGAGGGCTTATGCAATTGATTTTGGTGGAAGTTGGGAAGACCATTTGCCGCTAGTTGAGTTTTCATACAACAATAGTTATCATGCTGCTATCCAAATGGCGCCCTTTAGAGCATTGTATGGTAGGATATGTCGTTCTCCTCTAGCTTGGGCGGAATTGGTGAGAGTCAACTCATCGGGCCGGAAATTGTAGTTGAAACGACAAAAGTGATTTCTCAAATTAAGGAGAAGTTACAATTGGCCCGTGAACGTCAAAAGAAGTATGCCGATGTGAGACGGAGACCGTTAGAGTTTGAAATTGGTGATTATGTGCTTTTGAAAGTGTCACCTTGGAAAGGTGTTGTACGTTTTGTGAAGCGAGGTAAACTTGCGCCAAGGTATATTGGTCCTTTCAAGATTCTTGAATGGGTTGGAAAGGTTGCCTACCAATTAGAATTACCACAAGAGCTTAGCGGCGTACATGATGTGTTTCATATTTGTAACCTACGCAAGTGTTTGGCGGACCCTACGCATCATGTGCCCATGGAGGAGATTAGAGTGGATGCGAGTCTAAATTTTGTTGAAGAGCCGGTAGAGATCTTGGACCGTCAAGACAAGAAACTCAAGAATAAACGCTACACGATTGTTAAGGTTAGATGGAATGCTAGACGTGGAGCCGAGTTCACTTGGGAGCGAGAGGACCATATGAAGTCTAAATATCCGCATTTATTTAGTAATTAGTGTTTTGTTGAATTTCGGGACGAAATTCTTTCAACGGGGGAATAATGTAACATTCGTGAGTTTTGACCCGTTGACTTTATGTGTAATTTGATTAACAATTTAAGTTAATGAAATATTTGGGTCGTTTTTGTTAGAAATCCAAAAATAGTGATAAATTGTAATTTAGATCAGAGGATTTTCTTGTTATTAAGTCATAGGTAAATGATCACTAAGGTTGAGGGGCTAATTGTGATAAATTAGCATAATTGTATAGTTAGCCTATAAATACCCCTCTCATACCTTAGAGATCATAACTTTTGAAGAACCTTTTAATACAAAATCACCAACTTTTACATACACACACACTTTCTCTCTCAAAACACACACAAACACCAAGAACACACACTCACCAAAACCGCCATTGATGACTTGAATTCGGTGATAGAAATCGTGTTATAACAAGTGGTATCAGAGAGAAACATCGATCAGATGACGATCCATAACTGAATTCAGTCACAAATTCATCAAAAATCAAAATTATCTACAATTTTTGTTCGTCTTTTTCACCTACTGGTTCATCAAAATTCACATTCCAAATCACATAAAATCATAGTTATTTGTTCACCAATAGATTCGTGGTTATTGAAAACATAATCCTGTCAAGTCTCAAGTTCCAATTCAATCTAATTCTCGAGATTGAATTTTGCAGTTTTGGCGCGAATTTGAGGGATTTGAATCTGTTGTGTTTTGTGTTGAATGTTGTTCAT
Organism: Erigeron breviscapus; assembly: GCA_034093135.1. Taxonomy (NCBI): domain Eukaryota; kingdom Viridiplantae; phylum Streptophyta; class Magnoliopsida; order Asterales; family Asteraceae; genus Erigeron; species Erigeron breviscapus. The sequence goes on along the minus strand of CM067170.1, from coordinate 30,394,722 downwards.
AAATTTGTTGCGGACGTGAATACAATCAGTTTGCAAGTGATTTCGTGATCTAACTCCCAGTAATTCAAAAGATATTGAAGCTTTTTGAAGTTGTTAATGGAGTTTTTATGGAAAACTGATGAGATGAAGAAGATGACTCTAAGACGATCTTCACTAGGACGATCTTCCCAAGATCGTCTTAGTCGTTGAAAGTTCATTTTTCATACTTAGTACTTTGTGGCTTGTAGGACGATCTCCTCAAGATCGTCTTGACAAGTGGTTGTGTGTTGGGAAGTGTTTGATTGTGGCTAACTAATCCGGAAGGATTGGTTGGGTCAATTCAAATACTTGGAAAGTTTTATACTTGAAAACTTTTGAGAAAGAAGACCAAGACGATCTTCACCAAGATCGTCTCAGCATACAGAAACCTAAGACGATCTTCTCCAAGATCGTCCCATTTCTTCTGAACTTAAGACGATCTTCAACCAAGATAGTCCCAGTTCTTTGAATCGTTTCATTCCAAAATCATTTTAATTCAAGATCGTTTTATCCAAAATCATTTAGTTCAAGATCATTTCACTTCAAGATCATTTCATTTCAAGACCATTTCATTTCAAGATCGTTTCATTTTCATACTTAACCAAATTTCACCAAAAATCCCAGGACGATCTTACTTAGGACGATCTCACCCAGGACGATCTTCTCAAGATCGTTTCATTTTCTGTTTTTCTTCAACTCTTAATTCAATTCAATTTTCAAATCAAATCAAATTCAAATGGCTTCTCGTGAAGCATTGGCATTAGGTTCAGATACAAGACCTCCAGTTCTCTACCGTGGTTCCTATGGACTATGGAAGAAAAGATTTATGGACTATGTGGAAAGTCAAACAAATGGTCATATGATGAAAGATTCCATCCTTAATGGACTTGCCGTTCATCGTCATCCCACTACTGATGCAATTCTAACTCATGATCTTTTGAATGCTGAACAAAAAGATCGAACAGCTGCAGATAACAGAGCTAGGTCATGCTTATACAAAGCTCTACCAGATGAAATCTATGGCTCTGTTGATTCTTATGATACAGCCAAGGAGATATGGGATGAGGTGGCTAGACAGATGGAAGGAGCTGACGTGACTTCAACGATAAGATTGACCAATGTTTTGACTGAGTTTGACAACTTCACAAAAATGCCAAATGAATCTCTTGAAGCTGTCTACTACAGATTCTGCAATGTCATAAATGAACTGAGGAAGAACAATGTCAAGAAAACAGAGATTGAGTTAAACATCAAATTCATCAAAGCTCTTGGTCCAGAATGGGAAGATTTTGGAACACAGATCAAGCAACATCAAAATCTGACCAAGTTCACCATTCATACTCTTTATGAATCTTTCAAACTCAATGAAAACCAAGTCCTAAACAAAGCTTCATCAAGCAAAATGCCAGAAGTTGTATCTACTGATCCTTTGGCATTGATAGTTGAGAAGAAGATTTCTGAAGCTCTTAAGAGGCAAATGGTAGTTGTTTCTTCATCTGATGAGGAGGGAGATGATCTGATGGCTACAAGAGATGGTATTTCAGATGAACTATATCAAGCTCTTGCCGCGGTAACAAAGCATTTCAAGAGAAAATTTTACAAAGCGAGGCCAACAAACAACAATCTCCGCACTTCTTCTACAAGTGCATTTCCCAAGAAGGAACATTACCATCCTAAGAGTAATGAGCAAGGTGAAACTAACGGATCAAAGTATGGTGAAAAGAAGGAAGATTATGAGAAACAAGTTGTTGAGAAGGGTAAGACATCAGACAAAAAGTGCTACAATTGTGGTATTCCTGGACATTTTGCTGTTGATTGCAAACAACCTCGAAAGCGGAATTATGAGTATTACAAGCAGAAGATACTGTTAGCCAAACAAGTTGAAGCAGGACATGCATTGCTTGCTAAAGATGACAAATGGCTGTTACTCACAGATGATGAAGATCAAGATCTCTCTGCTAATGTTTGCTATATGGCAAGGTTGGCCAAGAACAAAGTCTTTGAAGCAGAAAGCACTGATGATGAATACCCAGATGATGAGGTAAATCTCGACTCTACTTTTTCTTTGATTAAGGACAAAGAGTCATGTAGATTAGCTTTATCAAATTTAACAACTCATATCAAATCTTTAGCCAACAAAAACAAAAGGTTGAAAAATAGTATTTCATTTTCTAAAAGTGAATTTTCAAAAATTCTTGAAGAACATTCAAAATTACTTTTTGAACATGATGCTATTAAACAAGAATTTCAAGCATACAAAGATAAGATGTTGGTTAAAGAATGTGAGTTGAATGTCTCTCCTGATTCTAAGTTATTACAAAAATGTCAAAATCTTGAAAAGACCATTCATGATCTTGAAAAGGCCAATCAAGATCTTGAAATTCAAAAGACCAATGAATGGCTTCGGGAAAATGCAAGACAAATGGATGTTGATATTCTTAATAAAAAGCTTCAAGAAGCTAAACCAAACAATGTTGAATTCGAAAGGAAGATTTCTGATTTAAATCATAACTGTTTTCTAAAAGGCATTGAGATTGAGAATCTTGAAAAACAAGTTGAGGAATTTAAAAAGAATATACTTTTCTATCAAGAAAAGTTATATAAAGTTGAACAAAATCCTCTCTTGGATTTCACTGCCTATTTCAACAAGTCAAAAATTGATAGAACGGATCTTCTTCTCGGGTTGGGATTTGAGAATATCACACCATTACAGAAAGCCAAAGAGGAAACTGAACCCCTGTATGATGAAAAATTTCTACGACTTGGTATGATACAACAATTTATTCGTCCATTGGATGACGAATTTGAGACTGATGAAGTTGAGAGAATACCAAAACAAGAATTTTTGGTTAATTATGATGCAATAAATGATTCATACAAAACTAAAGAATCTTCAATTTTCAAATTGGAAGAAATTGAATCAAATTTTCAAAACCAAGAATCTGTCGGTACTCCACCTAAACCAACTAAAATGTATTTTCCAACCACATTTTTGGAAAAACAAATAGAAGGTTTACAACAAAAGGTGAAATCTCAACAAAAAGTTATTAATCACCTCAAGTCTCAAAGTCCGAATTCAGAGGATAAATGTATTGTTGTTGATACTAAGAAAGTTTGTGAGAATGTTTCTACTCAAACTGACCAAAGTGCTTTAGTAGACAATTCTACCCAAACTACTTGTGATTCATCTACCAATACCTCTATTCAGACCTTGACTGATTCTCTTGAATGTACTTGTCAAAATACTGCTACATTTATAGCTGATGCTTATGTGCAATCTGATTTATCTGATGAAGAACTTGCACATAGTTTAGTTTTGATATGGTACTTCTATAGATTTTTCACATGCAACACTGTTGATGAGTTAGTTGTTCACCCTAAGCCTAGTGCTAGTATAGGTGTTGATATGTCTACTCAATTTTCTTGTGAGACCAAAGATGTGTCAGTTCAAGTTGACCTAATTTCCGAGAATACCCATGATGTGAAGTTGGACACCAAGATTCCTGATTTTTCAAAACTTTCAAATGAATTTGAAACTAATCAATCTCCATTGAAATTTTCTTTTTCAAAAGATTTCACAAAGGATGATTTTGATAAATTCATGGAGGGAGAATATGTTTTTAATTCAGAAACTGAGAAAAAGATTGAATCTACCAAAATCAAAGTTGAAACAAAAGTGGAATCTCAAAAACCATTGTCCAAAGCTCCAACTTCATATTACTCAAAGAAACGAGTTAAGACCAAACTCGTCAAGACTGAACCAAAAACCATTAAGTTAGAAACCTTTATTGCTACTCCAGTGAAACATATCAAAGAGGAACAAGCTGAGACCCCACACAAGATAAAGTACACCAAAGTGAAACTTCCGAAAGACTATTCTAATGCTTCTCAATCTAGCTTTATACCTAAGGTGTCTAAATCTAGCTCAGTTTCGCTAACTAAGGATGCATCAAATGGTACAACTAGATATAGGGATAGATATGGATGGTTTTCTCATGATAAACCAAAGAAGCAAGAAGTTTCCTCACCTCCAAAAGATTCCAAAAAGTTGAAAGTGTTTAAAACTCCTAGTTCTAATCTTCTTAGTTTCAATTCAACAGGTGGAAAGAGCATAACTAGTGGTGCTAAATGGGTTGCTAATACATTAGTACCTAAGATCACTAGTAATCAAAAGGATGTTGAGAAAAAGAAGAAAAGAAGGAGGAGAAAGGCTGTTAATAGGAGGAAGGGTGTTCCTGTTAATCAAAACAATTTTTCTTTGTTAAATAATGTTGAAAATGCCAAAGCAAGACCTTGTGAGCTTGTAAACAATCTTAATTCCCGTACATGTGTGGCTGATGTTGATGCTTGTAGACATGTTACTTTTAATTCTCATGTGAATGTTCGTACTTTTTATTCAAATGTGTTTGTTTATAATGTGTTTGTTAATGCTTATGTTGATTCGAAAACATGTTTGAATGCGATTCCTAAGTTATATACCCTGCCTGTTTTAACTAACCATAAAGGACCCATCTTCAAGTGGGTACCTAAAAACGGTTAAATTTCTTTGATTGCAGGAAATAACCATCTGTGTTTGGATACTCGATTCCGGGTGTTCGAAGCACATGACTGGAAATAAATCTTTGCTCAAGAATTTTGTTGAACGATTCATGGGAACAGTTCGCTTTGGAAACAACAATTTTGCTCCTATCTTAGGTTATGGAGACATTGAACGAAATGGAATTATCATCAAGAAAGTTCACTATGTTGAAGGATTAAGTCATAACTTGTTCAGTGTTGGACAATTCTGTGATAACAATCTTCAAGTTCTTTTTCGAAAATCTCTTTGCAAAGTACAAACTCTAGATGGAGTTGATATTCTTTGTGGTGATCGTGATGATAATCTTTTTACCGTCAATCTCGATGATAACCAACCAACCGATAATATTTGTCTCATTTCAAAGGCTACTTCAAAGAATTCTTGGTTATGGCATAGAAGGCTTTCTCATCTGAATTTCCAAACCATCAATACTTTGGTCAACAAGCATCTTGTTGAAGGATTAAGTCATAACTTGTTCAGTGTTGGACAATTCTGTGATAACAATCTTCAAGTTCTTTTTCGAAAATCTCTTTGCAAAGTCCAAACTCTAGATGGAGTTGATATTCTTTGTGGTGATCGTGATGATAATCTTTTTACCGTCAATCTCGATGATAACCAACCAACCGATAATATTTGTCTCATTTCAAAGGCTACTTCAAAGAATTCTTGGTTATGGCATAGAAGGCTTTCTCATCTGAATTTCCAAACCATCAATACTTTGGTCAACAAGCATCTTGTTGAAGGATTAAGTCATAACTTGTTCAGTGTTGGACAATTCTGTGATAACAATCTTCAAGTTCTTTTTCGAAAATCTCTTTGCAAAGTCAAACTCTAGATGGAGTTGATATTCTTTGTGGTGATCGTGATGATAATCTTTTTACCGTCAATCTCGATGATAACCAACCAACCGATAATATTTGTCTCATTTCAAAGGCTACTTCAAAGAATTCTTGGTTATGGCATAGAAGGCTTTCTCATCTGAATTTCCAAACCATCAATACTTTGGTCAAGTTCCTTGCATCCAAAGATGAAACAACTCAGATGTTGATAGATTTCATCACTAATACTCAAGTAAATCTTCAACTTCCAGTTCGTTACATCCGTTCGGATAACGGTACTGAATTCAAGAATGATGTTTTTGATGAATTCTGCAAATCCAAAGGTATTACTCATCAATTTTAGCAGTTCGCACCCCACAACAAAATGGTGTTGTTGAAAGGAGAAATCGATCGCTGGTGGAAGCAGCAAGGACAATGCTTGCTTATTCCAAATTGCCATCCAATATGTGGGCTGAAGTTGTTGACACTGCTTGTCACACTCAGAATCGGTCCATTATCAATCAGCATTTCGAAAAGACTCCTTATGAGGTTGTTAACAAACGCAAACCCAACATCAACTACTTTCATATATTTGGGTGTGTTTGTTACACTTTGAATGATCGGGAGAATCATGGAAAGTTCGAGAAGAAAGGTGATGAAGGATATTTTGTTGGTTATTCCAAAACATCAATTGCCTACCGAATCTATAATCGTCGAACAAACACAATTCAAGAAACAATGAATGTTTGGTTTGATGAGATGTCAGGCATGATTTTTGAGCAAGAAAGTTTGCTACCAACAAGTAATGATCCAAGTGCTTCAAGTACTTCTACAAGGAACTCTACTTTAGCTTCTAATTTCAAGAAGTTTCCAACTCCAACAAGTGATGAATTAGATATTCTTTTTGAAGAATTCTATAATTCAAAACCGATTCATGATCAAGAACCTCAGGTCATCATTGAACCAAATCAAAACAATGAACCTCTTCATAACAATGATCCAATTCCTAACATCATTCATGAATCTTCATCAAGTTCTTCAGAGCAAGAATCCTCTCCTGATAATTCTTCTCAAGTGAATGTTCAAGAACAACCTTCTCAATTAACTCAGACAACAAATCCATTGAACACTCCAAATGTGTATGTACCACTTGACTTTGATCATCCAGATTATGAGGAAAGAGTTATACCAAGTTATGATTCCATCTCTCAACAAAACTTAAGTTTTAATGATGGTGATGTTGATCTTCAACAACAAGATCCTCTTCCTCATGCTCACAAGTGGACACGTATGCAGAAATACCATCCTACTGATCAAATAATTGGAGATCCACAAACAGGAGTAACTACTCGTACTTCAGTAAATGAGTGTCTTGTTGCACTTTCTCTTAGCAATATCGAACCCAAAACAGTATCTGAAGCTCTTCGTGATCCAGAGTGGGTTAAGGCAATGCAAGATGAACTCGCACAATTTGAAAGACTGAAGGTATGGAGATTAGTTCCAAATCCTAGGAAAGATGATCCAATCGGTACAAAGTGGATATTCAAAAACAAAAAGGATGAGAATGGAGTGGTAGTAAGGAATAAAGCTCGACTTGTTGCAAAGGGTTATTGCCAACAACCTGGTGTTGACTTCGACGAAACTTTTGCTCCAGTTGCAAGGATGGAGGCCATTCGAATATTCTTAGCTTATGCCGCATTCCGAAACTTTACTGTATTTCAAATGGATGTGAAGACTGCTTTCTTGAATGGTGACCTCAAATAAGAAGTTTACGTTGATCAACCAGAAGGTTTTGTTGATCCTCAAAGGCCAAACCATGTCTACAGGTTAGATAAGGCTCTCTACGGTCTTAAGCAAGCACCCCAAGCATGGTATGATTCTCTAACTACTTTCTTACTAAGAGGTGGCTTTACCAAAGGCACAATTGACCCTACCTTGTTCATTCGCAAACAAGGTAAGCATGTTCTACTTGTTCAAATATATGTTGATGACATTATCTTTGGGTCGACCAGTCAAACATTTTGCCGAAACTTTTCATCTCTAATGGTTAATCATTTTGAAATGAGCATGATTGGGGAAATGAATTACTTTTTGGGTCTTCAAATCAGACAATTACCAACTGGTATTTTTATATCACAAGGTAAATACATAAATGACATGTTGAAAAAGTTTGATATGACTTCATGTTCTTCAATTTCTACCCCAATGGCTGCTCGAACAAACATAAATGCTGATACAAATGGAAAACCATTTGACCAAAAGAGATATCGAAGTATGATTGGTTCGTTGTTGTACCTAACAGCACTCGCCCAGATATAATGTTTGCAACATGTATGTGTGCTAGATATCAAGCTGCTCCAACTAATTTACATTATCAAGCTGTGAAACGAATCTTTCGTTATCTGAAGGGTACACCCGATTTAGGTCTCTGGTATCCAAGGGATACTGGATTCAATCTAACTGCATATTCAGATGCAGATCATGCTGGTTGTAAACTTGATCGCAAGAGCACTTCCGGTACTTTACAATTTTTAGGCGATAAAATTGTGAGTTGGTCTTCCAAGAAACAGAATTGTGTGTCACTATCAACGGCTGAAGCTGAATATGTGGCTGCGGCTAGTTGTTGTGCTCAAGTTTTATGGATGAAGACACAACTAACTGATTATGGTCTGAAATATGATCATATCCCTATCTATTGTGATTCTCAGAGTGCCATTGCTATTACAGTCAACTCAGTAAACCACTCTCGATCAAAGCATATTGATGTTAGATATCATTTTCTCAAAGATCATATTGAGAAAGGTGACATCGAGCTCTACTTTGTGGGTACTGACTTTCAACTTGCAGATTTGTTCACAAAACCATTGGATGAGAAGAGGTTTAACTTTCTTATCTCCAAGCTTGGTATGTTAAATCTTAAACCTTAACTCTTTTTCCATTTGAAGGAATTCTTGACACATTCCAGAAAAACAAAATACAAAATTGCAAATTTTCAAAAATAAACAAAAAGATATTTATTTCGGTGGCTTGCATATTCTATGTATGCAACCCGTTCTTCAATGATATATTTATTTTTAGAGTGTTTATACATTCTAAGATCTTGTTATTATACATATAAATTGATATAAGATAACAAGGAATCGAACGCCTTTTGTGTACTTCCAAGTGTTCTTATATGAATATGTATGTGTAATAGCAATCAAGTTTTTTTTTTCCAAATAAAACTTTCAAACTCTCAATTGTTGATATGAGAAGTGAAGGATCGAACGCCTTTGTGTACTCCCTTGCTGTCTCATCTTGAACAATTGATTGGATTTTCATTTGCTTAAATGTTTTAATTGCCTCCAACTTGTTGATGTAAGATGCGACGGATTGAACGCCTTTGTGTACTCCCTAGCTGTCTTACTCTCAACATTGTTGTTGACGCAAAACTTTGTGTTTCTCAAATAAAAATCTTGTTCACAATAGACTCTCAAATTTTCCGAAAATATCACAACAAAGATTTTACTCATTTTGATCTCACAAAAACAATTTTTGCTCCACCTTTCTATGAAAATTTTTGATCAATTCTTGCATAGATTAAGGAGGAGTTTGTGATTTCAAAAAACTTTCAAAACTTCAAATGTGTTTCAAATGTTTTTTCATACACACATTTGATGTTTTTCCAATGATTTTCAATCAAATGGAGTTGGGAGATTAGTTTGCACATGAGTGATAAGTTTTTCTCAAAATTTACTCCATGAGTTTCATCATCGCCGATGAGTTCTAACCCCAGAGTATTCACTTCTTTCATTAGATAGTGAGGGTATTTTGAGTGATGTTGTTTTCGTGCAAATAGGATGGAGGGAGTAAAAGTCGAAAAGTGAGAGGTTACGGTGAAATAATGATGTGAGATAGGGCTAAAAGAAACAAAAGCCCTCCCCAAATTCTCAAAAAGCCGGGTCAACACGTTCCTATCGGTTTTCATTTGTTGATTTCTCGATATTGAAGAAGTCTTCATGGACCCAGTGAAGCAATGCACATCTTTCCTAACCACTCAAGTATTTCTTAACAAATGCTTGTTTTATTTCTCACGGAGATTTTCACATTTCTATTGACTCTTCATTTGGAAGATGTTGATATTGAAAAAGGGCGACATTCTGCTCCAGTCCCCGACTTCATTTGATCACGCTGTGTCTAGAGCTATCTTGATTGGTCATTAATTTGATCATCATTCATTTTTTAGAACACATTCGAGTCATATCTTTGTGATATAGCCGGAACATTCGTAGTGATATCTTAATTGATATTCCACGATGATCGAATGGAAATCCTACCAATGCTAACATCTTTTCCAACGTTGAATGTAGGTCTCGTGATTACATTTATGTGATTATTGAGTTAACGAGAAGTCTAAGTGACCTCGGTTTTTCCCTAAATAGTCTTTAAGGATAAAAGATTGTGGTTATCAAACGCTTCGGCAGTACTAACCATGATTTATATTCTTTGAAGCAATCTCGTGGTTGCAAAGCCGCAGATCGAACTATGTTAGAGAATTGTTTTGTGCATATCTCAATGATACATAGGAAAACCGAAAAATGTTATACATTTCAATCGGTCATTTCATTAATCCTTTCGATTTTTGAACATGCTAACGGATCATTCTTATCCGGTTTCATTTCTCATCACACAAACACAGAAAACACCAACACCATGATATAACGTTTGTACCAACAACTTCGATCCTACATTTTAGTCACCCTAGGATTTCTTGGGTTGGGCTAATGGTTTGGGTTGATGTTTTGATGGTTGACATTTCTTCATGTGATCATGTTATTCCTTTTGACATTTAATCAATCAAATGTGTACATAATGACATTGGTTCCCAATTTTGTTATTATGAGGGGGAGAAAATTCTTCATGATGTGTCAATAGTCTCTTGTGTTCAGATTTTCACTATATTTCAGTTGATTGAGATTTTGGTTTTAAAAAGGGGGAATCTGAATTGACTTCAAAGATAAGAATGAAACCGAAGATGAAAGGATTTTCACTCAAGAATGAGAACTGAAGAATCGAAAAGTTGAATTTCACTCAAGAATCAGAACTGAAGAATCAAAAGATTGAATTTCACTCAAGAATCAGAACTGAAGAATCGAAAAGTTGAATTTCACTCAAGAATCAGAACTGAAGAATCGAAAAGTTGAATTTCACTCAAGAATCAGAACTGAAGAATCGAAAAGTTGAATTTCACTCAAGAATCAGAACTGAAGAATCGAAAAGTTGAATTTCACTCAAGAATCAGAACTGAAGAATCGAAAAGTTGAATTTCACTCAAGAATCAGAACTGAAGAATCGAAAAGTTGAATTTCACTCAAGAATCAGAACTGAAGAATCGAAAAGTTGAATTTCACTCAAGAATCAGAACTGAAGAATCGAAAAGTTGAATTTCACTCAAGAATCAGAACTGAAGAATCGAAAAGTTGAATTTCACTCAAGAATCAGAACTGAAGAATCGAAAAGTTGAATTTCACTCAAGAATCAGAACTGAAGAATCGAAAAGTTGAATTTCACTCAAGAATCAGAACTGAAGAATCGAAAAGTTGAATTTCACTCAAGAATCAGATGTGAAGAATCGAAAAGTTGAATTTCACTCAAGAATCAGAACTGAAGAATCGAAAAGTTGAATTTCACTCAAGAATCAGAAACCGAAGAATGAAAAGGATTTCACTCAAGATGCTTCAAAAGTCCAAAGACGCTCCAAAATGTTTATACTCATGGATTGAGGGGGAGCATGATTACTTCATAAGAATTTCATCCAAACTTCATTCAAATGCTTACTCTCCAAAGTGTTCAAGTTGATGTGAAAAAGATCAAAGCTTCAAAAAGATTGAAAGATTGGTTAGAAGATTCAAGTCAAAGAAGTAAAGCTTCAAAAAGGTTGAAAGATTGGTTAGAAGATTCAAGTCAAAGAAGTAAAGCTTCAAAAGAGTCTTCATCAAACACACTTCAGTCAAGATCTTCAATTCATACAACAACATTTTATAAAAAAAAAAAAACTCCAATGCATATATCAAGGGGGAGAGTACATATTCATGAAACTTTATTTCAAGAAGATGAAATTCACTCAAGAATCAGAACTGAAGAATCGAAAAGTTGAATTTCACTCAAGAATCGAAGATTGAAAACTCAAAACCAAGATTCATACCTTCCACATTTCAAAAGACAACTCTGATTCATGATTCAACAATTCTCGAAGATTCAAGACACACACGCATTCATTATTCTCTGTTCTTAAAGAACATTGAGAATCAACACATGATTTAATTTCAAGAAGTCCAAAACCAAGACTGAATCAAGTTCTCCAAAGACAAAAGAGAAAACTTTGAAGACTTGTTTCAACACATCAATTGTCTTCACCACCGGGCTCATCAAATTCATTCCTACAAGACAAGATAACATGTACTTCATTCATTACAATATATCACTAAGGGGGAGAATGTTAGAAATCCAAAAATAGTGATAAATTGTAATTTAGATCAGAGGATTTTCTTGTTATTAAGTCATAGGTAAATGATCACTAAGGTTGAGGGGCTAATTGTGATAATTAGCATAATTGTATAGTTAGCCTATAAATACCCCTCTCATACCTTAGAGATCATAACTTTTGAAATGTGAGTCCCTCGATAGCCACTGATCGCTCTCGAGATCGTCTATTGTTATGTCGTGAGTGCGGAATCCTCACGAGATAACTAGTTTGATTAGTTATCGTATATATTGCTAATTATCTCAATATAATCAGCCTTATGTGATCTATCTTCGTTTTCTATAGCTTAGAAACGAACTTAGTCGCCTTTGGTGTGTGTAATATCAACTGGATTTCTCAATTTAGGGTTTCCAATCGTTTATATATGTTCACGATCGATATTGGGCTTGCTGGGCTTTGTTCTTACGAACTTAGCAGCCCAGCCCATAAAACGAAGATTATCTTCGTTAGTTCCTAACGAAGATTATCTTCGTTAGTACTAAATACCATCAACATCTATGCTTAGTTATTTTCCAAGTACTTTATGTACAAGAAACCTAACATATATTATGTTTGTACTTGTATGATATACATAACAAACATCATATATAAACATATAAATAACACCAAAACATGTAATTAATCATTACTAAAACACGAAGTCCATAATCTATCAATTACATATAAATGAATAAGACATAATCAAATCTAAGTTGCTGTTGTCACATCAACATGCATCAACAAACTCCCCCTTGACAGCAGCATCTTCGATTTCTTCAGTCTTAAAAAGTCTTCATCATCCATCAAATAACAATCGTTTGCTATTTGCATGGATATTTTCATGTAAGCAGACTTGGAGAATCTTACGATATCGATCTTCTTCATTCTTCCAAAATGGTAAAAATGAGCATTCAGTATCGTATAATTTTCTCTGATCATTTCTTGAGAAGTTCACCAACTGCATTGGATCATACATCCTTCTCAACAATATCTTCTTCTTTGAGTCTGCATACATCTTGGCTTCACCAGAATTTCGATCAATCTCCCAATTATCTAGTTTATCCAAGACATCTTGTGCCCATTTCTTGGCAGGGACTTTGATCATACATTTGATATCACGTTGAATATACTCAACACTTTTATCTGGCTTCACCACCTTCTTCTTTCGTCTTGGTTCAATATGAAACTTTGGTTTTTCAGAGCCTTTCATATTCGATCTCAACTTGAAATCTTCATGAAGATTCTTACCAATCACATCTGCAAGACCATAACTACTTGGATTGATAATCCTGTTATTTCCTAGTTCATGTAAGTCTTCTTCACACAAACTTCTGAAATGTCTCTCACGCCATGCTAGATATTGACAACCTTTTGGTCTTTTAAGAACAAACAGCTTCAGTTCTTCATCATAAAACCAACTCCAGATTATTGTCTTATATCTTGCAGCATCTTTATCTGAGATATGAGTCCAATACATGATGGGTTTCATAGTATCCTATGTGACTATATAATCATTGATTCTTTGACCAGGCACAAGTCTATCAATCTTATGTAGTGGATCATCTTCTCTGAGAGGTACAGGATAATTATTTGGATTAAAAGGTCTTGTCAAATTGATTTCCCAATGAAAAGGAATCAATGCATCATCAATCCTAGCATATACCACGAAGTTTAAAACTTTAGCGGAGTTACTAATTGAAGTTTGAAGCATTCTTTCCTTAACTTCTTTCCTCTTTATCTCCAACTCTTTTCTTTCTTCCAAAGATGGGTCTTCAGGAGTTGAATCCCAAACATCATCAAACCCATAAGGTTTCTTGAATATATTTATATCCGGTTCAGGAACAAGCTCACCCTCCTCAAGTTCATCACCATCAAAGAGTAATTCTGTATCATCTGTATCATCTATTAAGATTACACAAAATGAACACCGGAATACAATGAATAATCATGATAATAATAATAAAGATGAAATATAATTGCATTGAAATAAGATAAATTACATTCACATGTCGTAAACTTATTACATGCAACCTAATATACACTTTATCAATCTTTATCAAAATCATAAGTTGAATCAGAATCAGAATCAGATTCCAAGGCTGTTTGCCTTTGAATCTGTAATTCTTTTCCTCTTTCAGTTTCTGCTTCTTGCTGTTTATCTAATAAGTTATCAAATACAGAATGAAAAGCATTTTCTTCGGTATTACAGTCATGTCCAAATTTTGCCTTAACTTCACGCTTTAATCGTTCAGTTTCGGCTTCAACTTGATCATCACTTAAATAATCAACCGATTTCGAAGAATTACCTGAATCAAGTGCTTCAATAACTTCAGCCTCTCGAGGAGCACTTGAACTACCCGCACCAGAAGTACCAGTCTAGGTAGTATCTCTTTCTGTCTCCCCCTGAGTCTCAACCCCTTTTCCTTTGTCAGAAACTGGGCGAGAATCACTCCTATTACCAGCATCATCAGCATCATCATCATCATTCTGACGTCTTGGCTGAACTGCTGATAATCTGCAGACTTCTTCAGGAACATCTCCCCCTTGATTCTTGACCCAGTTGATCAAAAAGGTCAAAGTACCTCGAACAGTCGTAAGATCAGACTCTAACGTATCAACACGAGTCTGAAGAACATCTATACGCCTAACTAGGGAGTAATCTGAAGGAATAGGAGGAAAAGTAGGCAATCTGGGCAATATTGATCTGGCAGGAGGCAAAAGTGGACGTAACGGTACACTGCCAGCAACAGTAGGAACTGGTGCTGTTGAGACAGCAGGAATATCAGCAGCAGCTGCAGATACTGAAGTATCCTCAGAAATTCTTGCACGCTTAGCTCTACGATAAGTGAGAGGAGCATCCAGTGTCCTCTTCGGTCCAACATTACTTGTACCTTCATGTAATGGACTTGATGCCATATCTCTATGTTCCAATTGTTCTTGATAATCAGATACAACTTCTTGTTCAGCACCAACATTCTCATCCAGATTAACTTCTTCTTGAACAGATTGATTCATTTCAGAAAGAACCGGTGAAGAATGACATGCCTTACTCCGACGCTCTCGGCGTAAAGCACCAGGTACATCTTCTCGAGAAAAGTGATATGAATTATCACTTCCTGAAGTAGCAGGTACATCATGAGCCATCTTCGTTCTATGCTCATTATCAGAATCAGCAGCGACACTATCATATTCATCTGTGTCTGCGTCAACTACATCATCATCACCATCATTCCCACTATCAGAATCATCAGAATCACCAGCCGAACTATCATCTGAACTCTCTTCATCCTCATGATCAGAATTGTCTTCATCATCCACTAACATATCATTCTCAAAACGAGATCGATAATTTGGATTAATTAAGTGACCAAACAAAGGTGGATTATTTAGACCAGCTACATTTCGAGTATTGGCATCTAAATCAGCAAATATACGTAAAGGCCAAGCATGTGGTACATAGCGAGGACCTTGATCAAATACCAAGTTCGGACAAAAATGTCTAACTATCGCCACAACAAAACGAGGATATAATAGAAACCTATTCTTCGCCTTGGCATTGATTTGATCAACAAACGCATGATAGAAGTATGTTGAAAACGGATAAGGTCGATTATAGACCAAAGCAACCATCTACGAAGAAATCTGAGCAGAAAGCTGATCAAATCCAGCCTTACGATTGCTCAGACTTACTAACAACACGTAAGCAAGGTATCTCCAACGTCCTTGAAATCCACTCTTATCAAAAGGAAGCTTTATTTGACCAACATATCCCATTCTTTGAAAACACCGACGAATAAGGTCAAAATCATAAGCTAATTCTACTGCGTCGTCTGATTCTTCACCCAAATGTAGAATTTCACGAAGTATCGCAGCATTAAAATCAAACATTTCATGATAGCGTTCACAATTATGTTGATCTGGATCCAGATTTAAGGCCAGATTGTGCTTCTTAAAGAACTGACGTGGAGCAAGAGCCATTTCTGCAAAAACAAATCATAATTGAAAAACAATTATAGGATTAGCACAAGAAATGAATAGCAGTCTTAGATGAACTTAATCAATAATCTCATAAGTTGGAACTGTACGAAATTAGTCTTTAAGTTCGTAAGTTAAGAATGTACGAAGATAGATCTTAAGTTCGTTAGTTAGGAATGAACGAAGATAGCTTAGAAGCATTACTAAGTTCGTTTGTCACAAAAACTCCTAAGTTCGTTAGTTGAAGGAAAAGTCTAAGTTCATAAACTCTGTTTGAGAACGTAAGTTCGTAGAGATAAACGAAGATAGCTTAGAAGCATTACTAAGTTTGTTTGTCACAAAAACTCCTAAGTTCGTTAGTTAATGAACTAAGATAGCTTAGAAGCATTACTAAGTTTGTTTGTCACAAAAACTCTTAAGTTCGTTAGTTAGGAATGAACGAAGATAGATCTTAAGTTCGTTAGTTAGGAATGAACGAAGATAGACTTTAAATTCGTTGGATAACAATAAACGAAAATAGGTGTTAAGTTCGTTGGGTAACAATGAACGAAGATAGCTTAGAAGCATTACTAAGTTCGTTTGTCACAAAAACTCCTAAGTTCGTTAGTTGAAGGAAAAGTCTAAGTTCGTAAACTCTGTTTGAGAACCTAAGTTCGTAGAGATAAACGAAGTCTAAGTTCGTAATGAGTGCTATGGGGGAATTAACTTTCTTCCTTGGATTACAGGTGGATCAACTGAAGGATGAGTTCTTTATTCATCAGAGCAAGTATGTTCAAGATCTTCTTACCAGGTTTCGAATGACCGATGCTAAAGATGCAATTACTCCCATTCAGACTAATCATGGCTGTGTCCTGATAAGACTAATGATCCAGAAGTCGATGCAACTCAATATCGGGCTATCATTGGTTCTTTGATGTATCTGACGGCTTCACGTCCAGACATTACCTTTGCTGTTTGTATATGTGCTAGATATCAGGCTAATCCGAAAGAGTCACATTTGAAAGCTGCGAAAAGGATTCTTCGTTATGTGAAGGCCAAGCCTCGTCTAGGGCTCTGATACCACTTGTGAGTCCCTTGATAGCCACTGATCGCTCTCGAGATCGTCTATTGTTATGTCGTGAGTGCGGAATCCTCACGAGATAACTAGTTTGATTAGTTATCGTATATATTGCTAATTATCTCAATATAATCAGCCTTATGTGATCTATCTTCGTTTTCTATAGCTTAGAAACGAACTTAGTCGCCTTTGGTGTGTGTAATATCAACTGGATTTCTCAATTTAGGGTTTCCAATCGTTTATATATGTTCACGATCGATATTGGGCTTGCTGGGCTTTGTTCTTACGAACTTAGCAGCCCAGCCCATAAAACGAAGATTATCTTCGTTAGTTCCTAACGAAGATTATCTTCGTTAGTACTAAATACCATCAACATCTATGCTTAGTTATTTTCCAAGTACTTTATGTACAAGAAACCTAACATATATTATGTTTGTACTTGTATGATATACATAACAAACATCATATATAAACATATAAATAACACCAAAACATGTAATTAATCATTACTAAAACACGAAGTCCATAATCTATCAATTACATATAAATGAATAAGACATAATCAAATCTAAGTTGTTGTTGTCACATCAACATGCATCAACAGAAGAACCTTTTAATACAAAATCACCAACTTTTACATACACACACACTTTCTCTCTCAAAACACACACAAACACCAAGAACACACACTCACCAAAACAGCCATTGATGACTTGAATTCGGTGATAGAAATCGTGTTATAACAGTTTTGTGATTAAATGACAATGTGGTATGTTAGTCGGGTCGATAGTATGATTTAAACGTGTTTAAATGTAAAACGATATGCGAAATTGCTAGAAAAGGGGAAACGGGTCGACCCATGGGCAATACCCACGACCCAAAGGCCACCCTTCACCCTCCTGGACCATTCATCTAACCAACCCTCCCCCTTATCCCTCCATTACACCACACAATTAGTCTTACCCTCTTTTCTTCTCTTTTCTTTCTATCTAAAGCAAGAACTCAACTTTTCTTCACTTCTCCCTTTGAAACATTGAAGTTGTTAGTGTTATAAAGCTACTTAAATACAAGAATCATCATCATTGTCATCTTATAATCTTCATTGAATCATAAGCTTGGAGTTCATAGTACAAGACTTTCACCCATTTTGACCAAATTCGGGTTTGAGCTTAAAAGGAAGTTTTGGTAAGTCAAATTCATCCCATTTGTATCTATTTATGTTTGTTTACTCATTTCTAGTCGTCTCGTACATTCACAGGTTCTAAATCGACTCAAAATGGAATTTGGGTCAAATTAGGGTTTTAATTTGGTTTGATCGATTTGGTTGTTTTGATGATGTTATGGATGGAAATATGGGTTTGGGTAAGTGTATTTGTGCTTTAGAATGTCAAATCTTGCTTCAAAACGAGTCCCACAACTTCTTGCATCGATTTAGGGTCGTAGGTTTTGAAGAAAATGGGCTTTGGGGCATTTTTCTGCACTTAAACTGCTGCTGCTGGTGCAGCTCTGGGCCTGACTGCGGCGCAGTGGCAAGGCATAGCCTTGACTGCGGCGCAGTGGATAACCTCTGGAACGAGGCCTTGCATTTGACTGCGGCGCAGTGGCAAGGCATGGCCTTGACTGCGGCGCAGTGGATAATCTCTGGTCCTGATGATTCGTTTTCGTTTCCTAACTTCAAACACTTATAACTTTTGATCCGTAAGTCCAAATAAGTCATATGACCTATCGTTGGAATCGTGAGAGAGCCTAGTTTCTTGTAGTAACATTCGTTTTGTATGAGACTTTCCCCATTTCTAAAAATGTTGAGTCAAAATATCTTGTTTCCTTACTCGGTAAAGTTGTAGAAGTGTCTATGAGTTTGTGACTCGACTTAAACTTGCTGAACCAACTTGTTTAAGATTGTAGAGTGACATTTATGGTATTATGATGTACATTGATAGGTTGTGGATGCGTGGAGCCCAATACTCGCTTATAATCTTATATTATCAATACTAGCTTCTTTTGTCGAACAAGGTGAGTTTCGTAACTCCCTACTCCTTTGAGATTCGGGCTGAAAAGTGTAAAACTTGCGTGTTTACTTACGTTGTTGATTGATTGATTGATTTGGTTTAATGTTGGATTGATGAGACGGTTTATCACGTTTGATTGACTTGGTTTATGTTTTGTTAAGTATTTCATTAATATTAGGATAGACGTATATACATGGAAGTCGGTTATGCCTTCAATGGGTTTTAGATGTGGTGGGAAGGCTGCGGGTGACCCTATATGTAAGCATCTGGGACTCGAAGAATGGATAATCCTCTTAAGTGTATGTACGTATAGTTGGTTTGAATTGTGATTATTGGTTTATGATTGACGAATATTGATTGTTGATTTATGACAGACGATTTGTGATTGATGCATATACGATTGATTGTAAGCATGCATACGTAATTACATAATCCCTCGGTTGAGGACTCAAACATCCAAGTGTATAGATGTATACACTTAATCTGTAAGATGTTGGTGACATGACTCCGGGTATATAGACATATATACGCCGATGATTTTTGAGATACGGCCTTGTTCAATGTGATGATAGGCGGGTATCGTTGCATAGGTGACTTAAGTTCACGCATAAGATAGGCATGTTGGCTTATTTATGCATTTGGCACTTGTATTGATACTTATATCATTTGTGCACTCCTATTACACGCTTACTTGCTTAGTGTAATCTTGTTGTTGGACGTTATTGTGTTACTTAGAGGCTCACTGTAAGTCATGACTAGCCTCTACTCGTATATTGTGATTATTGACGATGGTTCTTTATGGACCATTACTACGAACTCACCAACCTTGTGTTGACTATGCTTAGTACACTTTTCAGGTAATCAGGTTATCCCCGGACGTGGAGTTTGATTGTTGCTTGCTGTAAAACCCGGGCTTTGGACTTTATGGATCAAGGATTCATTGGCCCTCTTTTGCATTATACTTAGGATCGATTTGCCATCTTCTGGATGTTCTTTTGTAAACTTTGATGGTTATTTGCTCCTTATGTATTTTGGTACTTGTTGCGTATTGTAATGGATTCACTTAATCTTTATTTGCATTTAGTTCATGTTCTATTGTAATTCCACCTTGCGCTATATGATTTCCGTAATATTTCGAGCCTGGCTTGGGTGTTACAGCATAACCACTCCATATAGTGCAGTTCAATATATTTCCCCTGATAGATTAAATAAGAATGAATATTAATAAAATATCAAATTTAAAAATAAAAAATAATATAAATTACCTTATTTTAACATTTAATTAAAATAATTATAATTATTTTAATTTGATATTTGATTATTGAATATTCGAGATTTGATGATTGAATGTAGGTTGTAAGATTGTAAATATAATTGGATTTTAATATTTCAAATTTCAAAATGTTGAAATTCTATTAATTTGATTTTAAAAATATCTTTTAAGATCTACTGACATAAAATAAGATTCAGAAAGATATGTTAAGATTCGAAAATATTGAAAATATTCATAGCATAAAAATTAGGGAGCTGATTTGCTCAAGAAATTTTTGTATTGGTACACATATAATGACTGTAAAATGACTTTTGTGTCCTTTATAAAAACTAAGAAATGACATAGAAATTTACCAACAGTAAGATCGTCGTCATGTTTTTTATCCAAAATTTCTTTAAAAGAGAGAAGGCGAAAACCATAAAGATTCCCAGAGAAACCGACTGCTTCTTTCACTTCAGTATACGGATAAAACTTGATTTGATAATCATGGACGATAACAGGGAATTTTTCTTTATTCTCACTAACACCAAATTTATTTAGGATAATAATAGAGTCTTCATAAAGTTTAGGGAGAAAAAACTTAACTAAACAACCTTTGATATAAGCTTGTATCTTATGACCCTACAAAAAGAAAAACAATTATAATAATAAACAAATAATAAAAATAATTGTTTAATTATAACAATTTAATAAAAATAACTGTTTATTAAAGTTACCTTTTCATCAAGTAGAATCATATCTAGCCTATATTTTTGTTCCCATAAACGAATGATACGTACTTTGATAATCCATGAATCCTTTTCAGGAAAAATTTCATTAAGAAATGAGATTGAATTGTTTTCCATAAAAGAAGAAATAAATGAGAAATTAAAGATAAAACATTTAAAAAGAAGTGTTGCATAAAACAGGATACAATTACGATTACTAATTGAGTTATATAAATAAAGATTTTTTCTTCTAGAAGTCAAATTTAAAAATAAATAAATAATATAAAATTATCCTTATGTATAATATATAATATAATATATAATATTATTATAATTATAATTTTAACATTTAAAATAATTATAATTATTTTAATTTGATATTTGATTATTGAATATTCGAGATTTGATGATTGAATGTAGGTTGTAAGATTGTAAATATAATTGGATTTTAATATTTCAAATTTCAAAATGTTGAAATTCTATTAATTTGATTTTAAAAATATCTTTTAAGATCTACTGACATAAAATAAGATTCAGAAAGATATGTTAAGATTCGAAAATATTGAAAATATTCATAGCATAAAAATTAGGGAGCTGATTTGCTCAAGAAATTTTTGTATTGGTACACATATAATGACTGTAAAATGACTTTTGTGTCCTTTATAAAAACTAAATATTTCAATATAAACTCTTTATAACCCTTTACCATTATTGTTTAAATATTAACAATTCAGTTCATAATACTTGCGCCATAGTCATCATTCATCGAAAAACCTATGTTTTCTTATATATAACAAAAATGTTAGTAAGTAACCACTACAAGGAAATGTATTTTGAATATTTCATACAGTTGTTTATTGATTTTATAAATTTCTTTATTTCTGTAATAATTTGTTTTTGTAATAACTTCGACTTAATGTGAGCTAATGGTTCTAAATCATAGTTCAAACTATATGTATTGGAAGATTGGAAGATTGATAGATGGTAGATTGGTGGATTGGTAGATATACTATATGTATATGTAATATATAATATATGTAATATAAAATACCAATAGTTATTTTGTAATATATAATATATAATATATGTAATATATAATATATGTAATATAAATATATGTAATATATAATATATGTAATATATAATATATGTAATATATAATATATGTAATATATAATATATGTAATATATAATATATGTAATATATAATTATTTTGAAAGAACGCAATATTAATATATATGAATCGAAAATGAAGATGAAATAGATAAAACATTTTAATAATGAATTTTTAATATCTGTAAAACTTGTTGAATATAATTTAATATAATAATTGGTTTGAAGGCACAAAAATAACAAACGGGTAATTCAAGATATATGTCCAAGTCAGTTTCGAAATTGGAATTGTATCAGCTTAGCATAACTGCCACAACAATATTATGCTAGAGAATGTCAGACTGATTTAATATGATAAAAAAATACATAAAAGTAATAAAAATATACGTAATATAAAATCCAAAAGGATCTGCTGTACAATTCGAAATATGTTTTAAGATTTAATGACATAATTTGAAATTCAAAAAAATCTGTTAAAAGATTGTAATTATTCATAGCAAGAAAACAAAAGTACAATTTTAATAGAATTTTGAAAAAACCATATCTTTATATATAATTCTTCAAATTTTTTACTTAAATATGAAAAAATAATCATATGTTATGCAATTATCATTGTAATATTTGTAATTACAATGAAGAAAACAAAAGTACAATTTTAATAGAATTTTGAAAAACATATCTTTATATATAATTCTTCAAATTTTTTACTTAAATATGAAAAAATAATCATATGTTATGCAATTATCATTGTAATATTTGTAATTACAATGAAGAAGAAATAATAATTTTGTTTATGAAATCGAAATAATATGAATCGAAAATGAAGATGAATGAGATTAAAAACTTGTACTGTACAAGACTGATTTAATATAATAGTTGAATAGCAATGACTTTAAACAAATAGGAAAAAAACATACTTCAAAATAATGAAGATACATGTAAAATAAAATCCAAATAAATCTTGTGTAATATATTAAATTATATTAGTTTTAAATTCAAAATATATTCTAAGACTTACTGACATAATTTGAAATTCAAAAAAATATGTGTTAGGTCCAGATTTAGTCCAGACTTACTGGACTGGCTCCAGACTGGACTACTGGAACCTTATTTAGGTTTGTTAAGAAAACTTGTTTTGCTGGTCTCGCTCCAGACCCGACTACTGGAGCCTCACTTGAAGATCTGACCAGAAAACATTTCTCTACTGGACCTACTCCAGACTTGGAATCTGGAGTCCCTCTAAAGATTTGTCCAGAAATAATTGAAGACTAGTGAGCATTTACTTGTATAGGTAATCTGGAGCATTCTCCAGATTAGCTCACTGAAGACTTCACCCCAGTCCAGATCTACTCTACTGAAAACATTCTGACTGAAGTCAAAGACTGAAGTCTGAAGGAAGAAGACTTAACAAATGGCGGAGTCCACTGGAAAGTTCTAGATACTACAAGTCTGAACACTGATATCGAGGTTTGACTTATTCCTTTAACACACTTTCCAAAGAACAATCCACTTGTTCTTTAACAAAGTATACGTGTGTTAAGGTGGTTGGATAAAAGGATACACTTGCACTTGATGTGACTTTATCCTTATTCCTTATCCAATACATTTAATGTTCTTGTCGGATC
>CM067170.1:30236048-30370045 GCA_034093135.1 Erigeron breviscapus | reverse complement strand
CATCAATCCTTCATCGAAAATCAATTCCATATATATATAACAATTTTAATCAAATATGATTTATATTTACAAAACCCATACCAAAATCTCTCTCTATATATAACAATTTTCCTAACTTTTATTCACAAACATACAAATAAAGATTGATTAAACTAAAATACAGAGAAAGGATCGAAAAATCTAACTTGGATGAAAGGATCGTGAATTTGACCGAGGATATAAAAAAAATAGAATCTGATATATATGTATATAGATTGATTTAGCCATTTAATTTAAAACCCTAAAAAGTTTGGGGATTTGAGGTTATGGAAGGAAATAGGAAAAGATTTGGAGAAGTGTTGATATACTGATAGGAACGATGGAATAATTATTTCCTAAATTTATGTACGCCAAAGAATCATCTCTCTATATATATAAAAGGCTATCAGAAAGCGCTCGGGTGGTTCTCTGAGCCCGTCATGTCAGCATTTTCTTACATGGCATCACCAGGTTCATCTGAGTGACATGTCAGCAGCCATGTTTGCGACACATCATAAATCAATTTCCACGTAAGTATTTAGATGTAGATTTTTTAATGCTTTTAAAACTATTCAAAAATTAGGTGCTTATTGGGAGTCGAACTCGCGACCTTCAAGAAGAAGGGAAGCATGCTCAACCATTGCACCACCATTTATTTGATGGCCTATTTACTATTTTAAAATACATATCTATTCAATTTCGGCTGTACAAAAGGAAATTAAAAACATAGAGCATTAATTACTCACTTTGCTAAATTGTAAATCATGTTAATTTAATTGTTTTTGCTACTGATTAAGTGGATATATCGATATGTTTTTTCCAAACCGTCATACATAAATTCCAAAATCTCGATGTTCCATTATTATTATACTAGATTTTAGCCCCCGTGTTGTCTCTATTAGTGGTGATGCATTGCAAGTGTGTAGAGCCCAAAGAGACCAAACTTTCACAAACGGATTCTTCAAACACAACATCACTGTCAGTGATCATGCAAAGACCCCTTGATGTGTTTAATGTAGATTCATCCATCAATTTCACAAAGATACTACTCATTATAGAAACGTAACCAGATTCTGCATTCGCAGGTCTCTTCCTGCAGACCACGCCCCAAAGTGAAATCAATCATCAGGATGAAATTTTAATCACTTCCAAATACCTTTATCACGTAACAATTTAACTATAACTGTCATTTCCGAGCTAAGAATTCTAATGTAGGTGTTAACTTGGGAAAAGAAATGAGAAACAAACATGGTTTTTTACATTCTTTGTCCGGGAAGAGATCAATTCAAAGCAGTGAAGCACCTTTTAAAATAAGTCAGAAGAGCGTTAAAAAGACTTTACCTTATAAATTTGAGCACTTTATGTCAACGCATTTAACATAGTTTACGCTTAATGTCAGCATTAGAGTGTTCAACAGCATTTTAAAGCAACAAGTCTACAAATTTAATGCTTTCGATCTCAGATCTATCCCAGGTGCATCTACATTTTTGGGACTAATATGAATATCTGCATCCATGCATCTATGTATCTGCAAAAATGTACAACGGCTTACCTTGAAGATACAAGCTTGAGGAATTTGGATGCATGAATCCGGATATGGGGATTAGAGAGTAAAGCACCACAACTAATCAACAGAATAAATGGTAAAGGCAACAGAATAAGTGGTAAAGGCTCATGTTAGAATGTGATAAATAGTTTTTAATACAAGAATGCACGATCATTTCACATTCACAATCAAAAACAAAAACAAAATGTAAAAGCGATTCCGGGAAGGACCAAAAATACCATACGTGTCAATAATGTCTTTAAGACTGGACAAAAGAGACCATTCAGCATATGCATCTAGAGCATTGATAGCTGAGACAGCAAGATGATTGACTATGTGCTACTGTTTAAATGCAGGTAACAGAAGTGCAATATTTGTTTATATACTACAACTTATGAAGTAAATATATGTGTATGTTGAAACATAAACTTTAATGCTTAAAGAACTTGTACTTTAAAAATCGAAGTGTTTTGCCCTTCAATAATATAGTAATTATATCCTATGATTGTCGTTTGAAAAATCTTATAAGATAACACTTTGGACGTTAATTTTCAGACTTGCACGGTGTGGGCATATATGTAGTTGTAGTTTTACGAATTGTATCCTAATTATTTATCGTACTAATCAAATCGTAAAACCAAGAAAAAGAAAAAAAAATTAACAACAGAATTTAATGAACACATAAAATCCATATTGAAAATGTTTACGACGCTCAAAAATCGCTTAACTAATAGTAATAATACTGAATATCAAAAGAATGAAGCAAACCTCTATTATAAGCTGTGACATCTACAGGAAGCCACTGCATGATCAGATACACCATATCCCCCTATAACCAGAACACAAGTCAGCTTGATTTTCCTTGTGCAGTATTTAATAAATTTAATCAAGAGTATATGGAACAGAAAAGAAAATGAACTTTACATATGCAATAAGAGGTCCAGGGCTTTTAAAGGCAGCGAGTTGATTATTTAGATTTTTTAGATCTGAAGTTACACCACCTTCTACCCTGAGTATCTGATTCAATTTAAAAACAAAGGAAAAAAAAAACTAATCCCGAGTCTCTGAAACAATTTAATAACAAAGAAAAAAAAAACTAAGTATGTAGACTTGATCACGAAGCTTAGTAAAAAATCAACGTAAATGCAAAAGTAGACCTCAACCATTACAGCAACTAATGCCCTCTTTAAATCCCACTCTTCATCCTCACATGCAAAAGTACACATTAATTGAGTAAGACTACCGCCATAAAGTTCTTTTGAATTAGGGCTTAGTTTACACCACCGTCTCCGAGCTAAATGCTGCAACGAAAGATGCATGACATATAAGCTTGAGGCAAGCTTAACGTGTAGTTCACTAAAAAAAATTCATAAGTATATCAATGTATCAGTGCTTAAGAGCCCAGAACAATGTAATCATGTCACTCTCAGTTAGAATGACCTCACAGACCATAGAAAAAAAAAAAGTTTTGGCACTGATTAGTTATATTTTTGGCTTTTAGGTCACTAGATGACAACAAAAAATCAGGAAAGAAAGGAAAAGACCTTCAGCAACTTGAAGGCAAACAAACGGACTTCAAAAGGCCATTGTGAGGATGCTAAATGTAATGATGTGGTTGCCAAAACATCTGGATTTCCACCTTTTAACTGCAGAAAAAGAACAAGTAACACTTATTAGGAAAATAAATATGCCTGAATACCAAATATCCATAGAAAAACAGCAAGCCTTTTTAAGGGTATTGCACGCCAATATCCGAGAAATGCAGCGGACCAATTTAAGGAAACACAACCTCTTTAGCTAGCTTTTCTTCCAAAAAAATCTCCATTTCACTCTACCTTTTTTCTGCTTATATTTATTTCTATAAAAAAATCAACTTAAACAAATAGAAAACTTTTTTAAAAGAAATAATAACCACAAAAAGAAGCTACAAACAGTATATGTCCCAATCCTCGGTGGAGGGAGATTACAATTACTACAACAGATATTCTTGATATTTCAAGAAAAAACCATAAATAAGTCTATGCCTTGCGGCTTTTAACCAATAACTTGACCATTGGAGGTGCTCTAACGACTGAATGCATTTAGCAACAAAAGCACTATAGTACATTAATTTATATATAAATTCTATATTATATATATATATAGGGTTGGTTATTGTAAACAAGTATTAAAGTAAAACAAATAGGACAAGATCTTGACCTTTAGATCATGATAAATTGATGCACAAATTTCACGAACACAAGTATATATATTGATGCACAATGATTTTCATGATGCACGGTGATTTTCAGTAGTAAAATAAGGGTGGGGGGAGCGCCTCGCCACCCCTCCCCTCCCCTCCCCTCCCCTCCCCGGTTTTGCTTCTCCTCCTCCCCTCGCTCCTAATGCTAGGAATGCCTCACCACCCCTCCCCTCCCCTCCCCACCCTTTTCTATTTAATTTAATTTCTACTATATAAAATAAGAAAGAAATAAATAAATAAAGAAGAAAAAAGAAAAGACAAAAGAAGAAGGACCAAAAGTCAACAAGCAATAGGCACCACTGTCCCCAATTTGCTCCCCACCCTACCGGTACCGGAGGGTAGGAACGGTGTTCATTCCGGTACCGGATGGGTACCGGTCTCCTCCACAGGGCGCTCCGTCCAGCCTAATTGTTTTATTTGTTTTTTTTTACTTTAATATTTGTTTTATTTTACCTAAGACCTACATTTCATAACACTGGTGTCTTTTTCTCATTACTTTTCTGTTCTGAAACATCATGTGGCCATAGAACCTTAACGTGCACACGCAATATATATATATATATATATGTATATCAAAACTTTTCATATATAGGGTAAGGTTCATGTGAGAACTATTCACATATGAACATAGGTAATTTTAAGTATAATTGATTGTTAATATGTTCACTATACCATTGCATATGAACATCAAGTTATAATTTAAAGTTCTCATGGTTCTTCCAGTTCAAATGGTTCTCACATAACCTTTTCATATATATATATATATATAATCTAGACATCTTCATAACAAAACAGTAAATAAATTTCGATATCAAATACGAAACCCTAGCTGAACCTAACATCCTAAATTTACTTAACCTCTAGCTGGAACAACAACTATTGATCTCATTTCCGTACGTTCAAAAAACAAAAACAAAAAACAATTATTCAAATACTTTAGTAAATTTGTAGATAACCAACTCACTTAGCTGGGTTGGCCACCATGACGCCATTGGGGCCTGTGTCATGAGAGACGCAGGTTCAATTCTTGCCAAAGGCAAGTCTGAAGTTACCAATATGGTAGATGGGATCAAGGTTAGTAAATTTGGTAGATATAACATGATGAGGACGGTAAAATAAAAATAAGTTACCGAAACAGCAAAAAATGGTGTAAACGAAAGGTGTGTACATTATTATTATTACGGAGTATTGTTATTATTATTTTTGTTATCATCATACATACATACATACATATAGATGGATGGATTAAATTTAATGTAGATATTAGATATACGTACTTCACTTAAATAAGAAACAGCATCTTTATGATCGGCAGACGATGGATCCAAGGCATGAATAATTGCAGAACGCGTCTGTTCCACGACCGGGTCGCTATACATACCTAGACGCAAATTTTTACCCACAGTAGTTACTGTCACCTTCGAACAATAAAGTAACTCAGATATATGTATATATATAGATATAGATATAGATGTTAATATAAAGGGATAAGGGTTTGCGAGGATAAATGTTTTGTTTTTTTTTTTCCTTTTTCTTTTTTTTTTCCCCTCTTTTTCGGAAAGGTTGAGAAGGATAAGTTTAGTGGTGTGAATAGGGATGTTCACGGGTCAAAATCCGGCCCGACCCGGACCGAATCGTCGTGACCCGGGATTGCATGAAAAACTAAATTGTGACCTGGCCTGTTAACCTCCCGAGCGGGTCGGTTCGGGACCAGGTTTTTCCAGGTCGGGTTCGGTTTTTATGTGTTGAACCGCTCGAATGGACCATCACCTGGGCTTCAATGTTTTCATGGGTTCTCTGCTACGTGTTATTTCATGAGTTTTCTGCTACGTATTTATCAACTGGCCTTCTATGTTTTCAAGTTATATGGAACATATTTGTATATGGGTGATGGGTAAAATGATTTGAAAATAGATGTTTGGAAAATGTGTGTATTTAAAAACTTTGAAAGTCTAAATTTTTGTCTCCTTATCAATTAGCCAGTTGTAGTACATTTATTCTTTTTAAATATTAATATTACTATTATTAATATATATGCTAGTATATCAACGGGTCATAGTTTCTTGGAATTTGGAACAAAGATCCATATACTCAAGATTACTCAACCATGTTTAAATATAAGCTATGAGCTATATCCAACCTAACCTTGTCAACTCTCTTTACTCCCCCCCTCACTTTCTCTTACCTGAAAACAAAAGAGAAAACACAAGTTCTCCTTCTCAATTCTCATGTTCATAATGATTCTCCTAACACATATCATCATACGTATTTCATTAAGGTCCTTAAAATTGCATATGCAATTTATTGTATCTATTTATCTATCTATATTTCTCTAAAACTCAATTGTATGATATCTATACATTTTTCTTGATTAAACATGAAACAGATTTAAGAATATCTAGGGTTTTGCAGGCATGTCGGGTTTTTGCTAGGGTTTTGGACCGATCCGACCCGAGAACCGAAAATCCATTAAAAGTCGAACCGAAACCCGACCCGTTAAGCTCATGGGCCGTTCGGGTCGGGGTCGGGCGGGTTTGAGTCGGGTCACGGGTTTTCGGGTCATATCCTTAGGTGTGATTTATCTATATCTACGCTTTTATACCGTGCCTACTAACTGGTACCGTCACCATGTGACCACATGGGCCCACAGATGAAGGCTGCAAGTCACATGTTCAAATCTTGCCAAAGGCAAGAGGAGAAACTATATTTAGTGACCATGTGTGAGAATGGTGAGTCATCGGGCATGAGTTCTATGCGGTGTGCGCTCTGGGTACCAAAACGGTACATGGGACCAGAGGGTTCCCACCCATTTACCTTTTTTTTTATAAACTAAAAATAATAATATTTAATTATATAATCATAATATTTAAGTGACATACTGACATGTGTCTATATCTAATTTGTAAGTGTAAGTCTTTTGCATGTTAATTAAAACTAACTAAATTTTAATTTTTATATATCTATATCTATACTTCTACTAGTACTAATATCTACGATGTACGGATTGATATCAATGGTTATATATTATATGACATACATATTTTAAATTATAATAATGGAAGTGATTAATCCTCCTAACTAATTAGCCTAAAAATCCTTTTAATTATTGGATGATGACATGTGGAAAAATCAGGAGACAAGATTAGGAAAGAAAATAAGTAACTCCAATGCCGTCTTCCACGGGTTTTGGGTCCCAATACCGTCTTCGACGGTGTATGGGGGAGGTTGATATGTAGACAGTCTTACCCCTACCAAAGGTAGAGAGGTTGCTTCCAGTTTCTACCAAATATATAATAGGACCTCTAGCCTTGCTGGGCATGAGGAATGAACCTATGACCTCTATTTCAGAGGCAAGAGCTCCAACCACTTATCCAACCCAGTTGGTTTTTATACTTTGTTTATAACGATCACAAGTCTTGTGTGTAATGGATACCGAGTCAAATTGTGAGATATTTAAGAATGTGTAAAATAATGATATTTCTATTTCTTTGGTTTTGATTTTTTTTTTTATGTAGGATGGGTGTTCTTTTCCAAGTATCCTTTCTAATTTCTCAAATAGATATTTATGTGCTTAAGAGGAAATTTTAAACCCAAATATTTTGAAAGATTTTATTGACTGCTTAAAGTTTTCGTATGTGAGGATGCTCCGAATGTTTGGTTCAATAATAGTTAGATGTTGTTACCGTCCGGATTTGTTATATTCTTCAGTTATCTTTTTATCAAACAGGAGTTTTATGTGCAAATGGTAAAATTACAGGGAGGAAGTAAGAGATTATGATAGTGACGATTTTGCATACACCACTTATTTTATCCATAACGGCGCTCCTGAGAATGGATTCAGCCTTTCTGATGCAACCATGCCGAGTGAGCTCTATTAACTACTATGTTGGTACTGGTTGTAGAGAGTTTGAACTATTGATTTACGTAATTGGACGTAACCAATTAGGTTTACGACGAAATCTATAAATTGATCACTGATATTTTCTTTCTTCCTTCCTTTCTATTTGCTGCTCTCTAGAGCTTTCCATAATTTTTCATAATTGCACATTACTTGGATATCCTAACATTTTTTTTAGTGTCATTTTAATTAGTATACTTCACATATGGAAAGAAAAGATATTCACAAGTATGGTTGTAACTAGGGATTGGCCCCGGTCCCGGTACCGATGCTACCGGTCCCAAAAACCTCCAAAACTTGGTACCGATCCAGTCCCATATGGGACGGTACCGCACCGGGACGGGACCGGGATATCGGTACCAAATCCCAATTAGTCCTGACTAAAACCAATGGCTAGCTCACTAGTATAAAAACATGACATAGACATTACTCGTATAACACTATTACTGCAATTGTGTAAATGCTCATTTTGGATTGCATAAAAGATCAAGGAGTACAATATCTTATAAAATAAGATGTGAGGATAACAACGGAGGAAGTTATTTCAGATATTACAAGTTTTTGCCAAGCCTTAAAAAAAGCGTTAGTCTTCAAATCATTATCATTATTTTTAATCATTTTGTTTATCCAAGCAAGTCAATTATGATCATCATCATTAATTCCCCTGTTGATTGCGTTGGAGTTTAACCACGAGCATCAAATTTAGTGTGAACTGGGTTAGAAAAACGCTAACATCACATTTGTTGCACTATTATTAATAGTCTAATGTGGTTTGATTAAATATATAGATAACTAAATATACAAATAAATATAGATATATTAATCGACATAAACATATAGTATATATCTAATGCAATATTCCTTGATTGTCGGGACCAAACGGGACCTTCAGGATTTGCTCGGGATTTTCTAGTACCGACACCATTTGGTACCGGTCTCGTAAACCACAAAAAATGGATACCGGTCCCGGTCCCATTTGGGATTCGGTACCACTTTTCGGTACCGGTATCGGGACGGTACTGAGACGGGATCGGAATTTGAGAAAAATGGCTCATCCCTAGTTGTAATGTACCCCTATTTCTAATGAACTCATTTAACACGCATCAAGATACTCAAAAGATGACTAGCATATACATTTACTTTCTACACATACTAATGTCAATTTTATCACTTTATAATGATACCTTTTGTATAAGATAAAAATTGCTTTGTGGAAAAGTATGCTGGTTCAAAGATCGAGATTCACACTTTCAATCATGTTTATTAACTTGAAATTCTATTTGATACATCTTTAAGTAAATCTTTTCTCCTGGAAAAAAAATGTTCAATCTAGAATATTACAGTTTTACCTAGTTGCACATTGGATTGATTTTCTATTGTCATTGTTGGAAAAGGGTTTCGTGTATTTTTGCATCACTCTTACCCGTTTCATATTTATTTTCTCAGATTATCCTCGTCTGGTAGAGGTGGTGTTCCACATGTAATTGGTAGCATACGTGATTGTTCAAATGTAGGTGGTACCAAAGATGGTGGTAGAGGTGGAGACATAGGTTGTGGCATAAGAGTTAGCCCTAAGTGTAGATCAAAAATTAAAAATGTTGGTCCTGGTAAGCAAAATGTTGTGTTGAAGAGTGTCTTAAGAGTTTAATGTTAGAATCTCCGTTTATGAAGGGGGGGAAAAGGTGATCCCAATAAGCAAAACTAAGTCCCATTCCATCATAGAAATAATCAAAAAAAGTATAAAAAATTATTCTTATGAATTTGATCACCAAGAATGGAATTGGCAGGACTTGCGAACCATAACGAAATACAACGGGAGCAAGTAAACATCACGATTACAATTGACAACGAAAGAAAGCTAACAATCCTAAATACAATGCAACATAAGGTAAATGGATCCTTGATCCATATCAGTCCAGTCCGGGTTCAACAGTAAGCAAACAATCAACTCCACGTCCTGAATGACCTGGTTACCTGAAAAGTGTACTAAGCATAGTCAACACAAGGTTGGTGAGTTCGTAGTAATGGTTCGTAAAGAACCAACATCAATAATCACAACATAAGAATAGAGGCTAGACATGACTTACAGTGAGCCTCTACATAACACAACATCGTCCAACAACAAGATTACACAAGACAAGTAAATGTGTAGATAAGGAATGCATAAATGATATATGAATCAATGTAAATGCCAAATGCATGAATAAGCCAACATGCCTATCCTATGCGTGAACGCCGGTCACAATGCAACGATACCCTTCTGCCAACCCTATGGACAAGGCTGTATCTCAAAAACATCGAGTTATATATGTCTATATACTCGGGGTCATGACTACATCCAAAATGGGTGCATACATCTATGCACCAGGATGCCGGCAAATCCCCTGCCGAGGGTCCAACAATAATGTATGCAATGCTTACAATCAAATGTAAATGCATAAATCATAAATCAACGATCGATATACGATGAATATAAATCAAAAATCAATATTCGCCAAATCTGAGCCATCAATCGATAATCGTCAATCATAAACCAATAATCACCATTCCTCAACATCAGCCATTAATACTTAACCAAAATATTAACCAAGTCTATCAACATACGATGAACCATAAACTAATAATCAATAATCGTCAATCTTAACCCACTAATCATCATTCGACAATCATAAGCCATCAATCACAACTTAAACCAACTATACGTACATATACTTCAGAGGATTCTACTTCCTTCGAGTTTCAGATGCTTATATATAGGGTCACCCGCAGCCTTCCCACCACATCTAAAACCCGACGAAGGCATAACCGACTTTCATGTATGTACATCTATCCTAATATTACTAGATACTTAATAAATATAAACTAAGTCAATCAAACGTGAAAATCATCTCAACAATTCAATACTCAAACCAATTTAACCAATCAAACAAAAGGAGACACCACACCAATCCAACAACTAAAACAATCAATCAATCAATCAATCAATAAATGCAATTAAACACACCAGGTTTACACTTTTCAGCCCGGATCTCAAGTGAGTAGGGAGATACGAAACTCACCTTGATCGGCAAAGAAGCTTAAGTCAAGTTAATAAAAGATTTTATGGCGAGTATCGGGTCCCACGCATCCACAACCTATCAAAGCATGTCATATATTATAATGTCAACTCTATATCATAAACAAGTTGTTTTAGCACAATTAGGTCAAGTCACAAACCCTAAACGCCTTTCCAACATTAACGTGTAAGAGGAGAACTCATTCGACTCGACCTTTTTAGAAATGACCAAAGATTCTTATAAAAAGAGTGTTACTACAAGAACTAGACTCCCTTACGATTCCAACGATAGGTCATACGACTAAAACGGACTCACGGTTCAAAAGTTACTGACGTTTGAAAACTGACGCGTAAAGCAGGAATAGTAACACGAGTTTATGAACCCAACACGCGTTTAGAAACCCTACACGCGTTTAAACCTTAACGCGCGTTTAGAACCCTACACGCGTTTTAACCCTAACGCGCGCTTAACCCCAAACGCGCGTTTAAACCCCAAACGCGCGTTTAAACCCCAAACGCGCGTTCAAACCCCATCGCGCGTTTACTGTACAGCGGCTTGAAACTGTGAATCTAATCCGATTTTTTTGACTCGATTCAAGGCACAAAACGTTTGGGTTTTACTAGAAACATGTTTATCAACATAAAATGACTAATATGAGGTAGTTTTAACTTACAATTTCTTCCACAATTGCTCAAATCCGAATTTAACTAAAAATGAAGATTTTCTTGTTCTTGAACTCTAATCCTTTGATCTGATATATAAATGATGAAGATGATGAAATTTCTTGAATTAATCTAGTTTGGAACACCTTTGATTATCCAAAATTTGATTATGAATTTGTTGATTTTTGGGTGAAGAAATGAGATTGGAAGGAAAGAAAGAAAGTAAGGAAGAAAAAGATTTTGGGAAAATGATTGGTCTTATGGGGGGGGGCCGGCCTATAGTCAAAATGGGTAGGCTCCCGCTCCGCTAAATCCGACAAATAGCTAAACGTTAACCCTTTAAACACCAAAATCTTTCCGTAAGCATTAACCCAATTCTATTCAACAAGTTGTTAGTCAAATTACACAAAAGTCAACGGGTCAAAATTCACGGATGTTACATTATCCCCCCGTTGAAAGAATTTCGTCCCGAAATTCAACGAAAACCCTAATTAGCAAATAAAGGCGGATAATTAGACTCCGCTTGACTCTCTCAATCTCAACTGAGCTCAGTTCCAAGTCTAACATTCCATCTAACCTCATGAATCATGTAACGCTCATTCTTGAGCTTCTTGACTTCACGGTCCAAATTCTCTACCGATTCACCAATAACTTCAGCTTCAAATTAACTTAAATTTCGTCCGTAGGCACATGATGTGTAGGATCCGCCAAACACTTGCGTGGGTTACCATTATGAAACACATCTTGTATGTTGCTACGTTCTCGTGGTAATTCAATTCGACAAACAACCTTCCCAACTTGTTCAACCTTCGTGAAAGGACCAATGTATCTTGGCTCAAGCTTTCCTCATTTCACAAATCGGACAACGCTTCTCTACGCTGATACTTTCAGGGCACAAAATCACCTACTTCAACTCTAACAGTTTCCGTTTCACATTGGCATACTCCTTTTCTTAGCTTGCGAGCTAGTTGGACTATTCTCTTAGCTTGAGAAATCGTCCTTGTCATTCCAATTAATATCCCTGTCCCGCTGCATTGGCTTTATTCGATCCTTGGTTTATCCGGTGGGAGTGACATCTCCACTACTCAGTGCTTTGGTTGATGACATTCAATACTCATTTAACCCTTGTTATTGCATAAGATCTCCGTTTTGGTCATTAGCACATACTCTTTACACGCGATCAAGTCTCAAGTCGGTTCGAATGCCCGTCGTCCATTAGATGGCTCCCTGAATAGGAGTTAAGCGACTTTCTTTCTCTGAAATGATAGGAATCAATTCTCCGTGCACCTACCCACTTTTCTACATGCTAACGTGCCCAGTTGTCAAATTTCATTGGTTTCGTCGTATCGTGATCGCTTCTTGTCGTCAACGGCTTCATGGCGAAGTCCATTCCAATTCGTTTTCCTTCCAATCTTCAATCTGGTCCTTCACTACTCGCTTATTTACATCCCTAAAAGTCTATAAGGGTTTTGACTACGCGCGCGATGTTAGAAAGTTAAGTATATACGAAATTTAGGACATCGAGATGGAACAAGCCCGATGAGGTCGTCCGGAAAAGCCTCGGGAGACTCAAGGTTGACAGCGACGGCGTTTGTTTTTCAGATTCTTAAGAAGGTAGCTCTAAAGACGCTCAAGTTTGAAGACTTACTCGGAACCCTAAGAATTCTACCGTTAGATATTTTACACTAGTAACCCTACTACGCAACTTTAGAACTGCTTTACCCGGCGGCATCCAGATTACACTCACTTTTTCGCCAAGAATCTTTAGATCATAGGCACCAAGTAAATGAGGAGTTTTGTCGTCTTTTAGAGTCGAGATAGATACACGGGATATTTGAATAAATTTAGTTAGTGAGTCGCTTAAACATTCAAAATTGCAAACATATAATTTCAAGACATACGAACGAATGTAACTCAAGGGAGTAACGTTAGAGTAAACGAGATTCATAGTCGGTTTCGATATCGAATAGTGTAGTAACATAACAACCATTAGGAGAAATATACCTTAACCAACGTTAGGATCACTTTGGTCTCCTTCGCCATTCTCTGCAAAAGCTCGGCTACGAAGTTGAACTTGATGATCTAGTTGGCCACGGCTTTGGTTATAAACGACTATTTGTAGATGATTACGAGGAATCGTTACTTGGGATTGTGGTTCAGTCCATCTAGGACAAACATCTCTGTAGTGATCGGGGCTACCACACACAAAACAAACATCTTGATGGCTCCGAGAGTGGTCAGCTTGGGGATAGATGGTTTGAAGAGGCGTTACATTCAATGGTGTCGCTTTCGGTGCTCTACAAATCCTAGCCTCGTGCCCGATTCGATTACAATTAAAGCAAGTCCCACATTGGATAGTGGGAGAGTGATGGCGATTACACCTTCCACACAAGGGGTGAGATCCTAAGTAAGTTTTCCTTACCGGCTCTGCTACTTCAGTTTGTTGTCCAATCCATTTTGGACAATCTTTCACGTAGTGTGCGCGACTACCACATCCAAAACACTCGCCTTTTTGTTGATTACCTTGGGGAGGGACGACATGAATAGGAGCCACGTTCGTTGGGCCCGTTCTCGGGGCTCTACAATTCTTGGACATGTGGCCAACTTGATTGCAATTAAAACACGCCTTGCATTGAACGTCGGTGGTGTGGTGATTGTTGCATCTTTCACATAACGGATGAAACATAAGATTTCAAAACACACAAACGAAATGTAACTCAAGGTAGCAACGTTAGAGTAAACGAGATTCATAGTCGGTTTCGATATCGAATAGTGTCGTAACATAACAACTATTAGGAAGAATGTACCTTAACCAACATTAGGATCACTTTGGTCTCCTTTGCCCTTCTCTGCAAAAGCTCGGCTACGAAGTTGAACTTGATGATCTAGTTGACCACGGCTTTGGTTATAAACGACTATTTGTAGATGATTACGAGGAATCGTTACTTGGGATTGTGGTTCAGTCCATCTAGGACAAACATCTCTGTAGTGATCGGGGCTACCACACACAAAACAAACATCTTGATGGCTCCGAGAGTGGTCAGCTTGGGGATAGATGGTTTGAAGAGGCGTTACATTCAATGGTGTCGC
This sequence comes from Erigeron breviscapus, assembly GCA_034093135.1. Classification (NCBI taxonomy): domain Eukaryota; kingdom Viridiplantae; phylum Streptophyta; class Magnoliopsida; order Asterales; family Asteraceae; genus Erigeron; species Erigeron breviscapus. The sequence continues at coordinate 30,355,533 of CM067170.1, read as the reverse complement.
TTTCGGTGCTCTACAAATCCTAGCCTCGTGCCCGATTCGATTACAATTAAAGCAAGTCCCACATTGGATAGTGGGAGAGTGATGGCGATTACACCTTCCACACAAGGGGTGAGATCCTAAGTAAGTTTTCCTTACCGGCTCTGCTACTTCAGTTTGTTGTCCAATCCATTTTGGACAATCTTTCACGTAGTGTGCGCGACTACCACATCCAAAACACTCGCCTTTTTGTTGATTACCTTGGGGAGGGACGACATGAATAGGAGCCACGTTCGTTGGGCCCGTTCTCGGGGCTCTACAATTCTTGGACATGTGGCCAACTTGATTGCAATTAAAACACGCCTTGCATTGAACGTCGGTGGTGTGGTGATTGTTGCATCTTTCACATAACGGATGAGGTCCAACATAAGCTTTCCTCACCGGGCCCATCGCCGTCCTGAACCTACCCTTATTATGACCATTGGGGTCACACCTGCCCGCTTTCCTTGCCCCACTAGGTTCTCCGATTTCTTTCCTTTTCAATGAGACTCTACTCGACACCTTCTCATCGTCCATAATTACTCTAGCTTCACGCGTTTCACTGCTTCTTTGAAGGCTTGCCGTGACTTGGGCTACGATAGTAGGTATGGCGTTTACCACAGCTTGGGCAATCACGGTTGCTAAATCCGGCTCATCGCTATGGCTAGTCGTATTCCTTCTTGATCTCACCATTTTCTACAAGGTAAGTAACGCGTTGACCCGAAAGTTAGCCTCACAATACTCACATATTAGTCACACAAGTAATTAATGCTCTCATACCATATAGCATACTCGTTTCATCTCATTAAACTAAGGTAAGAGTGTTAGAATCCTATGAAATTTGTTATTTATTATTTTATCATGTCAAGCTCATTACCATTGGTTATCTTTAATTCATGTAAGCGTGTCAATACACCCTACAAAATAAACTAACTTGTTAACTTCATTTATGCAATCGTCCATTTACTAATACATTTTACACGTGTATTACCAGTTATCCCCTAACCCGCATGCAATCAAGTTTAACTAGGCCTTATACGTTTTTAAGTTCACATACCATTAAGCAACATATCCCTATTGTTCACCGATTACGATTAACATTATTAGTATTGGAAAATCATTCATTTATAATACATATGAGCTAGGATGTTTACAACCTTGATACTCTCTTAGGGTGCATATCAACATATCTATCACGTTGTATCCTAACCGTTTATCAACATGTTTTAAGTCAATTTACAACAAAAGCATTTACGACCTCAACTTGACCACTACGGGCCATACCTACATACTTACACGTCACACATGCATAACATATATGTTACTAAGTCATACTAGTCAATATGTCATTCCACCACTAAATCCAATAATAGTAGTAGTTCTAGAGTTTATGACTCGGGGGTTAGCTTCAAAGTTTCTCTCATGTTAGCCGTCTTATTAGTTAGTGTTTTAACGCCGACACACTACACATGTTCTATGTTTCTTACTAAGGCCAACATGTACTTATTCTCAACTAACCGTCATATATTATGTTATCATACCACATACCCTACGTGTTTCACATTATTACACTAAGGACAGTATATCAAAGTTCTCAATTAATCGTTATCTATCATTTTCTCGTGCTAAGTTCACAACAATTTACCATCGTCAAAACCAATTACTCGAATTAAACACATCTCATTACAAGCAACTAAAACAAGTCACTAACACGAGTGATTTAAAGTATAATCCGAATTCGATATGCTCTCTAGTTATTGACCAGGTATGTATACAGGGTGTACCAACGGCTAACCCTCCACCTAATCAACTCCCATTAAGCATATCGGTTCCTTATTATACTCTAAGCCAAGCATGCGCAATCCATGATGTTATTAACCTGTTATAATATTGGGTGACCATAAAAGAGTTGATCGGGTTCTTTTAGGGTTGCCACAATATTATACTAAGTTAATAACATAACTTCATTTTGCTCTAAATCATCAAACTAGCACCAATCAATAACAACAATCCATATTAATGACAGTCAAATTTAATCAAAGCACACATTAACCACATTGTATCCATTCCACATTCATCACATTGAATTCAAGCCATCACATAAGTGGTTTTAACTACGAACTCACAAGGGGATTCACATATTTCACATTGCACACGAATTTCCTAACCATGCATGCTATATGAAGAGTTTTAACTTAAGTCGTAGTCTAGGTCAAACCGCCTAATTCTCTACGACCACGCATGGGCCACCATTCTGTAACACCCCAAGCCGAGGCTCGGAATATCACGGAAATCACATAGCACCAGGTGGAATTACAATAGAACAAACTAAATGCAATTAGAGGATTCAGTGAATCCATACAAAACGATAAACAAGTAACGAAATACAACGGGAGCAAGTAAACATCACGATTACAATTGACAACGAAAGAAAGCTAACAATCCTAAATACAATGCAACATAAGGTAAATGGATCCTTGATCCATATCAGTCCAGTCCGGGTTCAACAGTAAGCAAACAATCAACTCCACGTCCTGAATGACCTGGTTACCTGAAAAGTGTACTAAGCATAGTCAACACAAGGTTGGTGAGTTCGTAGTAATGGTTCGTAAAGAACCAACATCAATAATCACAACATAAGAATAGAGGCTAGACATGACTTACAGTGAGCCTCTACATAACACAACATCGTCCAACAACAAGATTACACAAGACAAGTAAATGTGTAGATAAGGAATGCATAAATGATATATGAATCAATGTAAATGCCAAATGCATGAATAAGCCAACATGCCTATCCTATGCGTGAACGCCGGTCACAATGCAACGATACCCTTCTGCCAACCCTATGGACAAGGCTGTATCTCAAAAACATCGAGTTATATATGTCTATATACTCGGGGTCATGACTACATCCAAAATGGGTGCATACATCTATGCACCAGGATGCCGGCAAATCCCCTGCCGAGGGTCCAACAATAATGTATGCAATGCTTACAATCAAATGTAAATGCATAAATCATAAATCAACGATCGATATACGATGAATATGAATCAATAATCAATATTCGCCAAATCTGAGCCATCAATCGATAATCGTCAATCATAAACCAATAATCACCATTCCTCAACATCAGCCATTAATACTTAACCAAAATATTAACCAAGTCTATCAACATACGATGAACCATAAACTAATAATCAATAATCGTCAATCTTAACCCACTAATCATCATTCGACAATCATAAGCCATCAATCACAACTTAAACCAACTATACGTACATATACTTCAGAGGATTCTACTTCCTTCGAGTTTCAGATGCTTATATATAGGGTCACCCGCAGCCTTCCCACCACATCTAAAACCCGACGAAGGCATAACCGACTTTCATGTATGTACATCTATCCTAATATTACTAGATACTTAATAAATATAAACTAAGTCAATCAAACGTGAAAATCATCTCAACAATTCAATACTCAAACCAATTTAACCAATCAAACAAAAGGAGACACCACACCAATCCAACAACTAAAACAATCAATCAATCAATCAATCAATCAATAAATGCAATTAAACACACCAGGTTTACACTTTTCAGCCCGGATCTCAAGTGAGTAGGGAGATACGAAACTCACCTTGATCGGCAAAGAAGCTTAAGTCAAGTTAATAAAAGATTTTATGGCGAGTATCGGGTCCCACGCATCCACAACCTATCAAAGCATGTCATATATTATAATGTCAACTCTATATCATAAACAAGTTGTTTTAGCACAATTAGGTCAAGTCACAAACCCTAAACGCCTTTCCAACATTAACGTGTAAGAGGAGAACTCATTCGACTCGACCTTTTTAGAAATGACCAAAGATTCTTATAAAAAGAGTGTTACTACAAGAACTAGACTCCCTTACGATTCCAACGATAGGTCATACGACTAAAACGGACTCACGGTTCAAAAGTTACTGACGTTTGAAAACTGACGCGTAAAGCAGGAATAGTAACACGAGTTTATGAACCCAACACGCGTTTAGAAACCCTACACGCGTTTAAACCTTAACGCGCGTTTAAACCCCAAACGCGCGTTTAAACCCCAAACGCGCGTTCAAACCCCATCGCGCGTTTACTGTACAGCGGCTTGAAACTGTGAATCTAATCCGATTTTTTTGACTCGATTCAAGGCACAAAACGTTTGGGTTTTACTAGAAACATGTTTATCAACATAAAATGACTAATATGAGGTAGTTTTAACTTACAATTTCTTCCACAATTGCTCAAATCCGAATTTAACTAAAAATGAAGATTTTATGGCGAGTATCGGGTCCCACGCATCCACAACCTATCAAAGCATGTCATATATTATAATGTCAATCTTAACCCACTAATCATCATTCGACAATCATAAGCCATCAATCACAACTTAAACCAACTACACGTACATATACTTCAGAGGATTCTACTTCCTTCGAGTTTCAGATGCTTATATATAGGGTCACCCGCAGCCTTCCCACCACATCTAAAACCCGACGAAGGCATAACCGACTTTCATGTATGTACATCTATCCTAATATTACTAGATACTTAATAAATATAAACTAAGTCAATCAAACGTGAAAATCATCTCAACAATTCAATACTCAAACCAATTTAACCAATCAAACAAAAGGAGACACCACACCAATCCAACAACTAAAACAATCAATCAATCAATCAATCAATAAATGCAATTAAACACACCAGGTTTACACTTTTCAGCCCGGATCTCAAGTGAGTAGGGAGATACGAAACTCACCTTGCTCGGCAAGTAAGTTTAAGTCGCGTTAATTGAAGATTTTATGGCGAGTATCGGGTCCCACGCATCCACAACCTATCAAAGCATGTCATATATTATAATGTCAACTCTATATCATAAACAAGTTGTTTTAGCACAATTAGGTCAAGTCACAAACCCTAAACGCCTTTCCAACATTAACGTGTAAGAGGAGAACTCATTCGACTCGACCTTTTTAGAAATGACCAAAGATTCTTATAAAAAGAGTGTTACTACAAGAACTAGACTCCCTTACGATTCCAACGATAGGTCATACGACTAAAACGGACTCACGGTTCAAAAGTTACTGACGTTTGAAAACTGACGCGTAAAGCAGGAATAGTAACACGAGTTTATGAACCCAACACGCGTTTAGAAACCCTACACGCGTTTAAACCTTAACGCGCGTTTAGAACCCTACACGAGTTTGGAACCTTTACACGCGTTTTAACCCTAACGCGCGCTTAACCCCAAACGCGCGTTTAAACCCCAAACGCGCGTTCAAACCCCATCGCGCGTTTACTGTACAGCGGCTTGAAACTGTGAATCTAATCCGATTTTTTTTTGACTCGATTCAAGGCACAAAACGTTTGGGTTTTACTAGAAACATGTTTATCAACATAAAATGACTAATATGAGGTAGTTTTAACTTACAATTTCTTCCACAATTGCTCAAATCCGAATTTAACTAAAAATGAAGATTTTCTTGTTCTTGAACTCTAATCCTTTGATCTGATATATAAATGATGAAGATGATGAAATTTCTTGAATTAATCTAGTTTGGAACACCTTTGATTATCCAAAATTTGATTATGAATTTGTTGATTTTTGGGTGAAGAAATGAGATTGGAAGGAAAGAAAGAAAGTAAGGAAGAAAAAGATTTTGGGAAAATGATTGGTCTTATGGGGGGGGGGGCCGGCCTATAGTCCAAATGGGTAGGCACCCGCTCCGCTAAATCCGACAAATAGCTAAACGTTAACCCTTTAAACACCAAAATCTTTCCGTAAGCATTAACCCAATTCTATTCAACAAGTTGTTAGTCAAATTACACAAAAGTCAACGGGTCAAAATTCACGGATGTTACATTTTAAGAATAATAAAGTTAATATTTATAACATCATCACACAAATTTTACTTTATTTTATTTTTTCCTTTCTCAATACTTAATAGAGAATGAAATTGATTCTAACTTCCTCATTCTCAATTTCTCATTCACATTCTCTATGGTAAATAACCAAGGGAACTCTTTCCCGTTTTTTTTCCCCCACCTTTCCATTTCATCCTACCAAACACGAATGTATGGTATATTTTGATAGCTGGTAGTTTGTATGCATGGTTTTATTTTTCCCTTATCAGGTTGTATCTTTTGAAACTTGGAAATATGTAATGTTATATTTTGATACTAACTTGCAGGATGCAATTTTATAACAACACAATCGTTTTATCCTTTACTTTCTCATGAACAATTAATTCTGTAAAGATGATAATAAAAGCTACATAAATTGTTAAAAGCGTCGGTTTATAACTCACAAGGTGTAAACCAATGTTTCACAAGCAAATTTGATATATAGATTTCTAGATATAAAATTATGAGATAATGAATATACATGGTTAAAAAGATTGTGAGCCTGTTTCGCAAGGGATTTTTTGGGGGTTTTTAGATGCTTAAAACCCCGAGCTTTTAAATATAAGTCTCTTTTAAAATTATAACCATGTTTGGATATTTATTTGAGATCAAAAACTCCAGCCCCCAAAAGCTCCAAAGATTTTTAGAATAAAAACATGTATAAGAAAAGTTGAAATAGAAGTCACAACCACTAGCCTCATTTTCAAGATCCAATTTCAAGCACATAGCCAGAGCTCCATTTTGAAGCTTTTGTGCCAAACATACCTTGTATTTTTGGGTGTTTATTGGAAACAAATGTACATCTTATGTACAAGTAATTTGAGTTGTGATCAACCTTCAAAATTGTACTCGTGATGCTTCTTTTTAGTAAAATAAAAATTTTCTAACATATTAATTTATGAATTATCAACCCATTGTATATAGGATACTCAATAATGTCCATTATTTACATAAAATTAAAAAAAGTATTTATGGATGTCCGTGCATTGCACGGATCTAGGCATTAGTTTTTTTATATGATGATACTAATTAACGGAAACATTTAAAAGTTGTAAAGAAGAATAAATAAAACAATCCATGGAACAAAGTGTACGGATGGTTATGTACAACAAAATAAAAATAAGGGACCAAATAGGAATACTTGAAAGGATTAAGGGGCAAAAGATAAATTCTCTTACTTAAAGGCTAACCTCCAATTGTGCTGTTTTAGTACGCAAAAAAGCCACCTCTATAAATAAATAAAAAACCGCACCCCCGAAAAGAAAAACTACCAAATAATCTTTCGAGAGAGAAAGAAAAGCGGTAAAACGCAAATTTAGTTATGTCGGCACCAACTTTTATGGAATCGGTGGAATACGATGATGATTCGGAGGAATACGATGATTCAGAGGAGCCATACGATAATTCGGGTAGCTGTTTGAAGTTTTTGGATATCATACCAACGTTTATGGAAGCGGAGGAGTTTGAATTTTCGGATGGCTGGCGGAAGATGGTAATGCCCAAGAGAGATGTACAAATGGTGGATATGGCAGCTGCTGCAAGATTATTTTACATCAATCCAAACAAATTTTTGCCACCCGTACACATAGAACAGAAGTTTCAGGCTCTGGAGCGCTCGCCTAATAGGTTTTTCCCTGTAATATCTCTCGACAAAAACGGCGAGCCTCTGCGCCGCTCCTTTGCTAAACGTCCTCGTGAAAAGGCTACCAGGGGAAGAAAATGCACCCTCAAAGCCAACCACTTTATGGTTGATTTATGTAATAAACTAATTCCCAACCACCCCGACAATTCTTTTTTTTCTTGTGTGGGATATGCCTATGGTGTATACGTACATCTCTATAATGTGAGTTTCTACTAACTTTTTTGTTTTTCAAATCATCAAATTATATAGCTGATAATAATGATTCAGGTCTGACCCGGCAGGCCCTACTCTCTTCTTAATTTTATACTAATATATACATATATGTATGTATGTATAGGTGTCGATCCGTCAGGAAAAAATGATAGAACCACTTGATGATGAGCGCTATCATCTTACTGTATATTTTTTCATTAATTCTCACAAGTTTTTTTCTTCATATATATTTTGCTTTGTAATCTTTTCACATGAATAACTACATGCTGTTTTTACTGATTTATATGAGTAATTTTTTTAGGACGGCTACTTCGGATCAATATGAGTCTTTCTTGGAGCACAGGTATGGCTATACACATTTTGTTCATATCTTCTCTCATTTTTATGCGCGCACACTAACACACGTAGTTATTTAACGGTGGTTGGATTTTATGTAGGACTAAGAGATTTGTAGGTCATAAGTTTTGTCAAAGGTAGGCTTTTTTTTCATATCTTGTGGCAATACTCTATATAACAATGCTATGCTATGCTAATATACTGATTCAATGGTATGTGTTTGAATTTTATGTAGGTGTTGTGATTGTCATCCGGGTAAGGGGCTTGATTAAATATGACTTATATGCTAATACTAATTTATGGACACAGATTTACCATGTAATTGTATGACATGTTGATCTGCAGACGTTGCACCTTCCACTTTGGTTTCATCATCTGTGAATCGTGATGTAATGGCAGAGCTGGTGAAGTTGTACAAGGAATCTCATCTAGGCAATAAGCTTCCTGCATATGATGGAAACAAGAGTCTGTATACTGCTGGTCATCTTCCGTTTGATAAACAAGAGTTCAAAATCACCCTTCGACATCGTTCAGGCAGCAGGTCTGTGCATTTTGGTCATGTTTATGCCATTTTTAATCACATAATGTATGTTTCTGACAATCATTGCATTCGGAAGTTGTTGCTCTAGAGAAGTATGCTTCAAAGTTTCGATCAAGTATGATTCCCTTGTGAAGGCTGGTCGTGTGGATCCGAAATGTGGTGCGATGTCTATTCCATGGAGGCCAGAAGATTCTCCACCAGAAGCGCTTAAGGCTCTGCATACTGTGTTAGGGCAGTTCCCTAGTAGTCAGTATGTTTTGTTTTTCTTTACTTTCTTTTTCGTAGAGCTATATTTATGTTGATATCTTCTGTCATATAGAATGAATGATATATTAATTGAATTTTACATAGGTATACCCGAGTGGGACAATCATTTTATTGTTTGGATACACCTATACTGGGCAATGCACTTTGCGCTTGGTCTGGGTTTTGTCAGAGCCTACGACCTACACAGATGGGCCTGTCCTTGAGTATCGGTTAGCCTCTTACTCCCAATTCTGAGATCTAGCTTTGTTATGGTTTCTGCTATTAGAGTATAAACAATGTAGCTTGAAATATGACATGTATGTTTGCACCACCTTTACACAGTTTTACGATTCATAATGTAATTGTCTGACATGTTAAGCTGCAGATACGTCTTCCACTGTGTTTATTGAGCCATTGCCTGTTACTGAATTCATCACACAGCTTCTGCAAATAAATGACGTTTCAGCATGACAGCCCTCTCCTACTGAGCTCGTCAAGGTTGCCTTCTTTTACAAACACTGTAATATCTCGTTCATTAAAAGCAGTGCCTACAGTTGAATTGTTTTTGTTAAAAGATGTCAGTTTTTTTCTTTTCATTTTTACGCCCACTAGATCGAGAAGGCGTTGAAAGGAGTTCAGGTTGAATCACTTGGTAGGAAGTTTTGGATCCAACGCGTATTTTGGCCTTTTTTGAAAGTCGCGGATAATCGGAAGCTAAGATATCGTATGGGGGTTCGGAATACTCATCGGCCAAAATATCTCTATATGAAGGTTCTAGAATTAATTCATTTTCTCTTTCGTGTTATTTTAACATGAAATGCAATTCTTATGTTGTTATTTCTCAGGAGTGTATTATCGTGAAGGGTCAAAGGTATTCAAAGAGGCTAAATGAATCACAAGCTACTACCGCTCATAAGTTCACCCATCAGTCTCCCCAAGAAAGAGCGGAGAATATTTTGAAGGTTTTATTTTGTTGATGGAATATCTTTGTTTTACTAAGAGTGCATTGCAAATGAACCAAACTTTTGCTCATATTTTATTATAAAAAACCTTTCGTCACAGAGAACACCTTCAAACTTTTCATAGGATGTAATTTTTTTTCCTATCCAATTAATAAGTCAAGATAATAATCTTTGAAAGTTCTATGGTGTATTTTTTTAAAATTTAATTTAATTTTTGAGGTATTTTATCGTAGTCATGAAAGTTGAAGGTTATTTTGTTCTAAAAGTTTAAATTGTACTATCTATGTTGTGTGCCGTCTGCTCACGTGTGTCTTGCTTTTGTAGACTGTTCGTCTCAATAATGACAATAACAGGGATTATGCTAAGGAGTTTGGGATAACAATCAACACAAACCTAACCTCAGTTGAAGCTCGAATATTGCCTTCTCCTAGGCCTTGAAAGCGACTGTGTGCGTATGGGACATGAAAAATAAAGTAGGTGCCCGTCTCAATGTTTTAAATATACTTGTGTGGAGTTCTGAGGATCTTGTAACGTTTACATTTGAAACTTGTGGCAGAAACTGGTTAATGGTGGAAGAGTTGAATGCTGGACCTGCATAAACTTCGCAGAAAGTGTGTCAGACGAACTTGCTCAAGATTTTTGTCATGCGCTTGGAATGAAGTGCAAAGATATGGGCATGGTATTGTCAACAAGACTCTTTCACCGATGTGTTATTTGCACGAGACTGTCCCTGTTGGGTTTTTTTTAATCTTCTATTATTGTTTGCTTTTGTAGGATTTCAATCTTGTGCCTGTGATTCCTGTACGTAGCTTTCAACGTAATCAGCTTAAAGAAGCCCTGGAAAATTATAGAGAAAAGATTGAGTTGCTATTTGTCATTCTGCCAGACGATAATGGCTCACTTTATGGTATCAAATTTTGACCTACTTGATTGTATGTGCTCTATTTAAAGGTGGCAACATGTCACATGTGTGTGCTGATTATTTTAGGTTTTGTGAAATAAATATTTTTTGACTACCGGGTCAGCAGGTTAGGTGTTTTTATTAATAGTTTTATGTTAACATAAATAATAGTTAGGCCATGTTTATCCGAGCCAAAGACTTCTTCACAAGGTAAACTTAGTAGGAAAAACTTATCCTTCGGTATAAGTTAGAAGATATTTTAATATTTGTAAACTTTAATAGCTCATTTGTATATAGAATGAATAAGTAATTCTAAATCTCAATCGTGTTTTAGCAAAAAATAGAGTTCCTTTTAAGATTGAAATTATCTGAATTATACAGATGTATTTCACTTTATAAGATATATATTTTTTATCTGTTTTTTTAGTTAATGCATTGGTTAAGCATAGAGAAAAAGTTTGGTTAATATTGCTTTCCTCATAGAATGCTAATAAGAATTAGACTTAAGGCTATTGTTGGATGCATAAAATATGATACGATTTCTTGAGCTACATGGCTTACTCGTGAGAGATAAGATGAGTTGATTGTTAAATCTTAATGCCTTAATGGAAAGTTGATGCTTTTCATATGTGATTCTGGACTTTACAAAACAATTAAATGACATACTCTATTAAATATTTGGCATATTAAGGGAACTTTTATTGTGATGTCGATGGCTTGATGGTTAGCATTTAAGATCACATACTTCTATTACTAAATCAACAGCAGATCTATACGTAAGTGCTTGTTTTTGATTGATGGATGTTATATATATATATATATTATTGATGGTTAGCATTTAAGATCACATACTTCTATTACCAGATCAACAGCAGATCTATACGTAAGTGCTTGTTTTTGATTGATGGATGTTATATATATATATTTTGTGAGACTGATATTATTGATGGTTAGCATTTAAGATCACATACTTCTATTACCAGATCAACAGCAGATATATACGTAAGTGCTTGTTTTTGATTGATGGATGTTATATATATATATTTTGTGAGACTGATATTGGCATTGTTTCCCAGTGCTGTCTAAGAAAACATGTCGTTAGGAGGAAAGATTCGTACCTTACGAACGTGGCACTAAAGGTTAATGTTAAGGTTGGTGGAAGGAATACGGTCCTTGCTGATGCATTGTCAATGAGAATTCCTATAGTCAGAGATGTTCCCACCATCATTTTTGGTGCTGATGTTAGTCACCCACAACCTGGCGAAGGTTCAAGCCACTCAATAGCAGCTGTATGATACATACTATCTTTTCTCAATTTGTATTCGTTTTCTCGTTTTATAGTGGTTTTCCTTTCTTTGCTTGTACCTTAATTGTAAATGAATATAGGTTGTGGCTTCTCAAGATTGGCCTGAAATTACTAAATATGCAGCATTGGTTTGTTCCCAAGCTCATCAGCAAGAATTCATAAAAGATCTATATAGAGGCGAAGTACGTGATGGCATGATAAGGTATGCGCTCGCTGTTCAAAGTTCAACTATACTGCCTTCTCTTGGATTTGTTCCCTTAATCAGACACACTTGTACTTGAGGTGTGGCAAACTGGGTTGGTTGGGTGACACTGTGACAGGTCAAACTGGGTTGGTTGGTCTGGTTGGGTTCTGAATTTTATATACTTAGTACATTGAATATAATTATATGTATAATATCACATTGTTAATCTGTCTTTATGAAATAAATTGATTGATGTAGGAGGTTCCAAGCATTAAGAATACACTTTGGGTGACTTTCTGTCCGCCCCCCTTTTAGCTAAACCTTCTGATTTGACCTTATTCACCCGTATCCTAAAGCTAGTCATCCATAAGTAAACTCTTTAAAAATTGACCACTTTTACTTGTGCCACTTGTATACCTAGGGAAAAATGGAAGATAATAATAATCTAATTTGACTATGGTTTTTGATATGAATCTCTATTTACAATCTACAGGGAACTTCTCTTGTCATTCTATATAGCAACCGGGTACAAACCACATCGCATCATCTTCTACAGGTAATTCTTTTTCTATGTCTGTATTTTCATTCACACACGTTCACAAACGCATTTAATCATCTAATGATGTGAATTTGATTACAAAGGGATGGTGTGAGTGAAGGGCAATTCCACCAAGTTCTATCTTATGAGCTTGATGCTATCCGTCAAGGTAATTTTCATTTTTTATAATTTTTGAAAATGATGTCCTGTTTTCCATCTTCATGTGTTTCATGTGTCTGATGGGTAATGTTTAGGATTTGTTCGTTTGGGTGGATCGGTTTAATTTGATCCAGACCATCCAGACTTACTTCAAATCAGAACAGAAACAAATTACTAGTCCTTTTGTTTGGTTTCTAATATTTGGTTTTTGTCTCAACTCCATGAAGGTATCGTTTCGATTTGTCAGGTCTGGTTAACGTGAAACACTATTTGTCCATATTGCCCGATTAATCGGTGTGTCAAGTATGACAATTAATATTGGCTTGCATTGTTTTTCAATGCTGCTTATAAAAAGATCTATTAAGGTTTAACATATTTAAGCTACACATACACTTAAGGCACCTGTTGACATACCCTTTTCAGCTATGTATTCTATAAAATCCATTTCAATTGTTGGCTTAAAACATAGTAAAGGAGTTGAGATTGCCACATCTACTTGGAGCTTTTAATCAGTGCTTTGCATTTGTGTCAGGCTTGTGCTTCATTGGATGATTATTATCAGCCTGCAGTGACTTTTGTTATGGTTCAAAAACGCAATCACACTAGATTGTTTCCTGATTATAAATCGATGGATGGGATTGGAAATGTATTACCAGGTTTGATATTTGATTATTATTCTGTTTGGCATCCAACATTTGTCATCTCATTTGATTTCATTTTTTTTTTAATGTTATCTGCAGGCACTGTGGTAGATTCCAAGATTTGTCATCCTACACAGTTTGATTTTTATTTGTGCAGCCATGCAGGGATTCAGGTAAGTTATACATGACATCTAACCATATTTGAAGTGTGTCTGGATATATCTGTTGTGTTGTTGGACAGGGTACAAGCCGTCCTGTCCGTTACCATGTGTTATGGGATGATAACAAGTTTTCAGCTGACGCCCTGCAATCACTCACAAATAATCTGTGTTACACGTATGTTTGTCTGCCTATATTTCCTTTGTTTGTAATGTTAAATTTATTTTTCCCTCTCAAGAAGTTGTTTGGTTTCATTGTTACCTTGACAGATATGCAAGGTGCACACGCTCTGTTTCTATTGGTGAGTTACTTATCCTTGTGTTCAAGTATCCAACTTGAGTAAAGGCCAAACTTTTTTTTTTTTTTTTTGGGGTGGGGGGATTAACATGGTAGAATAAACGTACAGTTTCTAAAGTATTATGGGTATGTGTCAAAATGGGTCGGGTGGCCAACTTTCAAAATTATTTCTGCCTCTTGACCAAACAATGTGTTGTGTGTCATTACAGAAATGTATCATGTCAAATATTAAACTTGATCTGTATATAAATAAAGTAATTTACAAGTTTGTGGCTTTGCGCAATTGGAAAGAATTTGGGATGATTTTCAACTCGTGACTTGTCATATTTATTGTCTAGTACATGAGCAATTCTGTCATTTATGATATTCAGTACCACCAGCATACTATGCTCATCTGGCTGCTTCCCGAGCTCGGTTTTACATGGAGCCGGATTACAGGGGGTCCAAGATTAGTGCTACTGCTGCTGCTGCTGCTGGTCATCGTGACATGGTGACAGCACTTGCAGGTGGTGAGAGCAAGCGCGCACGAGGTGTATCCAAGATAAGTGTTGCTGCTGCTGGTCATCCTGACATGGTGACTGACATGGTGACAGCACTGACAGGTGGTAAGAGCACACGCGTACGAGGTGCAAAGGCAGCAGCCGTTAGGCCTCTACCTCCCATCCATGCGAATGTGAAACGTGTTATGTTTTATTGCTAGAAATCTTAGAATTGCACTTTAAATCTGGCTATTTATACTCCGGTGGTAGTAGTAGTAGAATGCTAGGTAAGGGTACGTGTATAGTATTTACTTAAACGGCTTGATGTTGGTGTTTGGAGGCTGGTTAACTTGTAATAACTTAAACAGCTTAAGGCAATGGTTGTAGGTTGATTACCTTGTAATTTGGGTCCTTATGACCATAAAATCACTCTTCTATATAATGGCAATTTGGACTTCCAGGCATCTGTAAGTGACTAAACCATTTAACATTCTTTTACGAACTCTATGTTTAAGTGTAGAATTTACGAACTTAACAGAAAAATCAATTTTGACCCAGTTTTATACAAAAAGACGTGTTTGCAGGAATGCATGTATGGTTCACCTATAAAGTGGTCCATTCGGTAAAGAGCCAAGTTCCAAGGAATGTCTAAAGTCTAAACCTCAAAATCTATAAAAGTAAGTACATTCTACCTTTCAAGAACTAGGATCAACAAGCTCTTAATGCGTCAATTATCACGTGACAAATCAACTAAAAACGTTGTTTAGTCATGCATATAATTATAAATATAATATAGTTGCCTCAATTATTAGCATAGAGCCTAATAACATGATTTCTCATGTTATCTTTTTTATATGAAATTCAACTTTATTGATCTATATACTCTCCTCGACTATAAATAGATAGTCGTCACCCAACTCTTGTAGCCTTCAATAATCAATTGAGTCCAGAGGTAGATCCAGTGTACAATGAGGGTGGTAACCACCCCAGCGTATATATATGTACACCAAGCCCTCTGAGTTATATAGAAACAAGAAAGAAGCCGTGAGTTTGAAGTACTAAATAAGAGAATAAAGAAAGAAAGACACATGTTTGTTAACGTTTTGGTGGTGGTGGTGAATTGAACGTCTAAAATGGTGGTTGTGTATAAACTTGCAGATGTATTAATTAGGAAGAAGATGAGTGGATGACAATGTTTTGATACATGTCACTTTAAGTCATCTTTATATCTTAAAGTTTCAGTTTATTCCTTAGACTTTAAATGATATTATTCATCATAATATAAAATGTATAGTTTTAAAGATAGTCCTAAACTTCATAAGTTATGATTTTTACTAGTTATGTTATAACTGTTTTCAAGTTGTAAATTTATAAGAACTTTTAATAATCATACCATAATTACAAGTATGTCCCGATTAGTTTGACTAGATTGTAACCTCTTAAACCAATGTGTTATTTGCCTACAAATTTAATAAGACATATTTTTTTAGTTTCGTCTAGAACATAAAAACCCATGTTTATAGTTTATATATTTCATTTGTAGATTGTATATCTACCAATCTATATATAACAAGATCCTAAATTCATTACTAAACAAATAGGAACCTTTAGATGAATTTCACCTTTGATTTATAACCATTAAATCAAATTTAATTATTTCATCTTTATTAAATGACAATATTAATACTTATATTATACATTATTTGTCAAAATATACCCTTATTAATTATTGAAACATACCATAAATAATAATATGTATAAGTTATACTATAAGTTATTCGACTCTCATAATCTCATTTTCTCCTTTACATTTTGTGATATTATTATATTATTTATTTATTATTTTATTAACATGGATGACGATTCCAAAAGTAAGTATGTTTGTATTTTTTCAGTAAAAGCGTCAGATACGTTTGTATTGTATTATAAATTTTCAAATTATATAATTTATCTATATTAATATAAATATAAACTAGATTATTACCCGCGTAATACGCAGGAAACATATATAATTAATGACATGTTAAATTTTTATAATATCATAAGTTGACAAATACATAACCAGCAGGTAAGAATTAAACCAATAAAAAACATGAAATTACATTAGTGGTCGTTTAAATTTCGGTTAACAGTGACCAGACAGTTGAAAAATGGATACATCATCTATTAGAGGTCTCGCTAAGTAAGTTTTCGTTTCTTTGGGTGTCTTTCATTCATCCGGATATGTCTGCATTGTCATTGTACTTGTGCTTTAAAGTTTTGCTCGAATAATTTAGTTAAACACTTTAATTACTAAGCAATTTAATTATCAATCTATATATCGCATGTTGTGTTAATCTAAGTTAAAATTATGCATAATATCATTGCAATTTTCATACAATTATTTTTCTGATATATAATCGTGATAGCTTACTATAGACTCCATATTTGTTTTTTAGTTTTTTTTATTAAAAAGGCCGGTTTGACATCCGGTTCGGTTTTCAAACATTGATTTAATAAAAACGTTATATGATAAAAATCATATACAAAAATCCTTATAACCAAATTTTATTCGTTATATGATAAAAATCCTATATAAAAATATAATTTAATAAAAACGTATTACATTAAAAAGAAAATTTTATTGTAAAAAATTAAAAATTAATTTTAAAGATAAAAAATGATGTAAAATATAAAAATATTAGTTTCCATAATTATATCATTAAAAACATTAATTATTAATGTCTACAAACTTAAATAAGGAAATAATAATAACTTAAATTTATTAAAATAAAATTAAATCTAAAAAAGTTAAATAAGGTATATGACATCATCATTTGATCTAATGGCTATAATTAAAAGTTGAACTTCATCTAAGGGTCCATACTTTTTAATTATGAATTAAGATTTCTTTTTTATATATTTAGAGATATAAATGATCGTCCATATGATATTGTTCCTTTAAGTTAACATTAATATTATAATAAACAAATAAAGAATTATTATGATCGAATATTAATTTTTCACAGTCGACTCTATTAGCAACAAACTTTTTCATCGCCAATTAGAGAGAGAACAACTCACATAAAGGACAACCACCAACGCTTGAGGATCGGCTGACTACTATGACCTTTTATTTTTTTTCACCAACGCTTGAGGATCGGCTGACTACTATGACCTTTTATTTTTTATGTTTATCCAATTCCAAGGTTAATTCCATTAACCAGAAGGTAGATAAAGCAGCTTAGGACATTTGTACCATCCTAAACGCCAAGGTTGTTCATCCTAGCTGACTGTAAATCTAAGCTGACTTCTACACCCAACTTTGTCTTCTATATTTGTTCTTCATCTTCAATTTAGATCAAATGCTATGATCTACATTAATGCATCTTGAATAATTACTTCTTAAACTTATTACATCAATACATGTGAATATTAGGTCAGCTTAGAGATCCAAGATGACCTAACTTAAGAGAGTTTACCTAACTGAAGAGAGCATAAACTAACTCAGTTTACAACTAAAGACTTAAACATTATTTTACATTGTTTGTTATCAACAAATCTAATCAATTACACTATGACTCAACATGTATATCCTACTAAACAACTTCGATATATAAAAGTTTTGAATAGTAATATCATCATATTTCAACTTATCATATCTATAATTAGTAAGTATGTTATTATGAAAACTTAATATATTTATCTCGCGTATTACGCGGGAAAATAATCTAGTTTTTTTTTTGAAAGAATTTAGAAAAAAGGAAAAATTAGGCCCTGCCTATATTAATGTCTAGATCTGCCACTGATTGAGTCATTTGCAATCTTCATCCCGAGACCACCGAGCATCTATTCCTAAACTGCTCATTTGCAATCTCCTTATGGTGTCGAGTTCAAGTTTGGTGCCAAATTACTTCTCCAAAGCCACAGGATCTGCAAGAACTCCTTCAGTATCACATGCTAATTGGTACGACTCCTTCCAAGCACAAACTCGCTTAACTGGTCCTGCTTGCATATCTCTGGATAATATGGAGAAGTAGGAACGAGTGCATATTCTCGAACAAGCAACCATCTCTTCAGTTCGCCTTCAAAGAGATTAAAGGAACTAGTTTCTCATGGCTCTCCAACCGATCGGCCTCTTCATGTATTACATGGTTCCAATGGAATAGTTTTAACTTGTAATTTCTTTCCAGACTTTCTCTGTTTATGTATGTATCTTCTAGCTTCTTGCTAGAATCTATATATCAATAATATACCATTTTTAGTGTTCAAAAAAGACAAAATAGAAATCGCCCAGGCTCATGAATCAATAATGGTGAATTAATTGCTTTCGAATTTGTGTTTTGTTTATTGAATAAAATATAATTAATTTGATAGAAAAAGGTGGTGGATTAATTATATGTTTAATAATATAATTAAACTAGTTTCATTTCCCGCGCTTTGCCACGGGAAAACTACGATAAGATATCTTTGATTTTTAGATGGTAAATGTGAGTTTAACGGCATTATAACTATACAAAGCTATTATAAAGCAATATGCGTTTTGTGTTTTATATTATGTAATCATATATGTGTGCATTTTTAAGCATGATTTTTTGATAGCAACATATTTTTTATGTAGATTACCCTCAATTGATGATATTCTAGATTAAAATGTCTAAATGAAAATATTCATATCCATTCAATTCATACCGAAGGATTATAGTCGTAAACTTTAACAAATCATTAAAATTTTTTGAATTAGCTCTAACCATCAGCCCACCTAACTACCTAAGGGCTAAGGCCCATTTTGTTTAGTTTTATAAGTTGAGAAAAGGAAACTGTTATAAGTTTATAACTATCAGCCCACCTAAGGTTTATTATATAATCCATGGTAATTGGTAACGTATGGTTTACAAAATGAGGTATAAAAAAACAAATAAATTAGTAGGTAGGTGATGACATTTTGTGTCACGTGTGGGCCTGTGAGGTGGCTGTATCACCTACCGCTTATACTGGTTTCATAAGTTGTTTTTACTTATATTTCTTGAAAACCGATTTACAACTCAATTCACTTTTGTACTTCTCTTTCTTTATTTCCTCTTTCAATTTCTATTGTTCTTCTTTCTTTGAGCCCACAAACATAACAACATCAAAACAATGAAGTTATACACATACACACATTCGGTGGATTGCAGCACTTTGCGGCGGAAGTAGCGAAAGCTGGATGTTGATCAGGCATATAACGGTGTCACTGCGGATATTTGTATTATTTACTTACTTAATTACTTTTATTTTAACCAGATTTGATGTTCTTTTGTAAAAAAAGCAATTTTTTACTTGGTTAATAACTTAATATATTGTATAATTATGTGCTTCTTACTTTAATGTGTTTTTATTTTGATTTCAACAACAAACGGAGAAGATAATGGTATGTGCATCATACTCAATTATTATTTTTTCTAGAAATTCAATCTACGTATACTTTGTTGGTTCGTTAATTCCTTTTATATGTTTTTATTTGTTTCGTGGTGATGGTGGAGATGTTAACAATTTTGTGTGTGTCGATTTTCATGTAAAATTGATGAAGAGAAAAGAAGAAAGGAAATAGCAAATGCCGAAGCCGCAGACGGCCGTTTACGGCCAACTTTTTTTTACCGGCGACGGATGTTTACCGCTGGCCCGCTGTTTACTGGCGGTGGTTGTTCAGATGGTGGCTGATGAGGATCTGGTGGAATCTGAAAAGGACCAAAAAAGAGAAAGGAAACAAAAAGTGTGTATAAAATGAAAAAGCAAAAAATTTTGTGGTAGATATGAAAATAGTCAAAAAGTTAGTGTCCCTAGGAGGTTATGAAAAATAAAATTTACTGGTGGCCAAAATAAGAAAGCTAAAAGTTTCGTGGTCAAAGTCAAAAACTCTAAAAGTTAACTGGTCCTAAGCCGACCTTAATTGTTATATATAATAATTTCGAAACGATATCTCTCGAAATCTTTTCACTAGAATCATTAATTTTTTCTTTTTATAGTCAAGTCTAGAAGTATATTCACTCACAATATACATTATTTTATTTATAGCGAGGGTTTAAAACCCGTCGGTTGAACGGCGGGGATGAAGTGAAGTTGTTTTCATGATTAAATTGTTTGGTTTTGTTGAATAGTTAAATTATACCAATAGATGTTTAGTTTCTCTACTAAACAGAAGCTGATTTAAAAACACAGGTTCGCTATGCTTTCCTGCAACTTCTATTACCTTTCCCATTGATGAGGTTAGTTTTTTCAAGACTGAGATGCTATAAAAATTGCAAGGTCGTGGTGGGGAAAGAGTTGGTACATTGGCCTATTTATAGACTCCATCAAATACATAATCCTACCTTAGGATGTACACTCAAAGCATTTCAAAACGGCTGATCATCAATTCTCATTACTAAGTAATTTTATGTAATCAATAACCCACTCACATTCCTTCTAACGGTTATGTAACCCAAACACCACATATATTAATGATTTTCAACTAATTAAAAATATAATATGCACACATATTATAATATATCTGATAATAAATAAAATATAAAATAACAGGACCTATCAATATCCAACAAAAAATCTATAACTATATATATATATTCATATATAGGGGGCAAATCAAATAAGAACACCCTTAAAATAAGAACGCGGTGAGAACACTTAAAAACTTTATTTTGATGCATTAAAAGTCCATAAAAGTAACATAGTGTATAACTAATTATCATTATTTAAGTTTTTAACAACATATTGGTCTGTTAAAATCGAGAAAATCATGTTTTTTGTTTTGTGCATCCATCTTAGATGCATATTCATCAAAATGATGCATCCAACAAAAGACGTGATTTATCTGATTTTGACGGATCAATGTTGTGTTAAACACTTAAATAATGATAATTAGTTATGCACTATGTTAGTTTTATGGACATTTAATGCATCAAAATGATGTTTTTAAGTGTTCTCACTGTGACAACCGTCATCTGAGCGTATTTTCCGAAGTACTTTTCCGGTCGTTTTAGTTCGTTTCGTTTATGTACGTCATTAGACTTTAAGACTTCATCGATGGAATAAGTGACTTACGTTCTTCTCGGGCTTTAATAGCATTTAGACTTTGGCAAAATATATATATATATATATATATATATATATATATATATATATATATATATATATATATATATATATATATATATATATATATATATATATATATATATATATATATATATATATATATATATATATATATATATATATATATATATATATATATATATATATATATATATATATATATATATATATATATATATATATATATATATATATATATATATATATATATATATATATATATATATATATATATATATATATATATATATATATATATATATATATATATATATATATATATATATATATATATATATATATATATATATATATATATATATATATATATATATATATATATATATATATATATATATATATATATATATATATATATATATATATATATATATATATATATATATATATATATATATATATATATATATATATATATATATATATATATATATATATATATATATATATATATATATATATATATATATATATATATATATATATATATATATATATATATATATATATATATATATATATATATATATATATATATATATATATATATATATATATATATATATATATATATATATATATATATATATATATATATATATATATATATATATATATATATATATATATATATATATATATATATATATATATATATATATATATATATATATATATATATATATATATATATATATATATATATATATATATATATATATATATATATATATATATATATATATATATATATATATATATATATATATATATATATATATATATATATATATATATATATATATATATATATATATATATATATATATATATATATATATATATATATATATATATATATATATATATATATATATATATATATATATATATATATATATATATATATATATATATATATATATATATATATATATATATATATATATATATATATATATATATATATATATATATATATATATATATATATATATATATATATATATATATATATATATATATATATATATATATATATATATATATATATATATATATATATATATATATATATATATATATATATATATATATATATATATATATATATATATATATATATATATATATATATATATATATATATATATATATATATATATATATATATATATATATATATATATATATATATATATATATATATATATATATATATATATATATATATATATATATATATATATATATATATATATATATATATATATATATATATATATATATATATATATATATATATATATATATATATATATATATATATATATATATATATATATATATATATATATATATATATATATATATATATATATATATATATATATATATATATATAGAAATATATATATATATATATATATATATATATATATATATATATATATATATAGTATATATATAGTGATTTATGTGTGTTGTGTTATATATATATATATATATATATATATATATATATATATATATAGAAAAATATACTATATAATTATAATATATATATATATATATTATATTAACCATTGGGTAATAGCCCAGTGGCCACCAGCCGCCACTTTTCAGGGGAGGTCTTGGGTTCGAGTCTTGCCAAAGGCAAACTTGAGATAATCAGGGGATTATTAGGCGGTTGAGAATCATCTGGAAACTAGCCTGGACGGGGGATTAGTGGGTACCAAATGGTACATGGGATCAAGGGGTTTCCATCCAATTACCCTTTTTTTATATATAAATATATTTGATTTTAAGAATTATATAAATTTATATAGAAGATACAAGCATACATCGAGAAATTTAGTTAATCTGAAATAAGTTCTCTGAAATAAGTTCTCTGAAATAAGTTCTCTGAAATAAGTTCTCTAAAATTAAGTTCTCTGAAATAAGTTCTTAAATAAGTTCTCTGAATAAGTTCTTAATAAGTTCTCTGAAATAAGTTCTCTGAATAAGTTCTCTAAATAAGTTCTATGGATAAGTTCTTAAAGTAAGTTCTCTGAAATAAGTTCTCTGAAATAAGTTCTCTGAAATAAGTTCTCTGAAATAAGTTCTCTGAAATAAGTTCTCTGAAATAAGTTCTTAAATAAGTTCTCTGAAATAAGTTCTCTGAAATAAGTTCTCTGAAATAAGTTCTCTGAAATAAGTTCTCTGAAATAAGTTCTCTGAAATAAGTTCTCTGAAATAAGTTCTCTGAAATAAGTTCTCTGAAATAAGTTCTCTGAAATAAGTTCTCTGAAATAAGTTCTCTGAAATTAAGTTCTCTGAAATAAGTTCTCTGAAATAAGTTCTCTGAAATAAGTTCTCTAAATTAAGTTCTTGAAATAAGTTCTCTGAAATAAGTTCTCTGAAATAAGTTCTCTGAAATAAGTTCTCTGAAATAAGTTCTCTGAAATAAGTTCTCTGAAATAAGTTCTCTGAAATAAGTTCTCTGAAATAAGTTCTCTGAAATAAGTTCTCTGAAATAAGTTCTCTGAAATAAGTTCTCTGAAATAAGTTCTCTGAAATAAGTTCTCTGAAATAAGTTCTCTAAATTAAGTTCTCTGAAATAAGTTCTCTGAAATAAGTTCTCTGAAATAAGTTCTCTGAAATAAGTTCTCTGAAATAAGTTCTCTGAAATAAGTTCTCTGAAATAAGTTCTCTGAAATAAGTTCTCTGAAATAAGTTCTCTGAAATAAGTTCTCTGAAATAAGTTCTCTGAAATAAGTTCTCTGAAATAAGTTCTCTGAAATAAGTTCTCTGAAATAAGTTCTCTGAAATAAGTTCTCTGAAATAAGTTCTCTGAAATAAGTTCTCTGAAATAAGTTCTCTGAAATAAGTTCTCTGAAATTAAGTTCTCTGAAATAAGTTCTCTGAAATAAGTTCTCTGAATAAGTTCTCTAAATAAGTTCTTGAATAAGTTCTTAATAAGTTCTCTGAAATAAGTTCTCTGAAATAAGTTCTCTGAAATAAGTTCTCTGAAATAAGTTCTCTGAAATAAGTTCTCTGAAATAAGTTCTCTGAAATAAGTTCTCTGAAATAAGTTCTCTGAAATAAGTTCTCTGAAATAAGTTCTCTGAAATAAGTTCTCTGAAATAAGTTCTCTGAAATAAGTTCTCTGAAATAAGTTCTCTGAAATAAGTTCTCTGAAATAAGTTCTCTGAAATAAGTTCTCTGAAATAAGTTCTCTGAAATAAGTTCTCTGAAATAAGTTCTCTAAATTAAGTTCTCTGAAATAAGTTCTCTGAAATAAGTTCTCTGAAATAAGTTCTCTGAAATAAGTTCTCTGAAATAAGTTCTCTGAAATAAGTTCTCTGAAATTAAGTTCTCTGAAATAAGTTCTCTGAAATAAGTTCTCTGAAATAAGTTCTCTAAATTAAGTTCTTTGGAAATAAGTTCTCTGAAATAAGTTCTCTGAAATAAGTTCTCTGAAATAAGTTCTCTGAAATAAGTTCTCTGAAATAAGTTCTCTGAAATAAGTTCTCTGAAATAAGTTCTCTGAAATAAGTTCTCTGAAATAAGTTCTCTGAAATAAGTTCTCTGAAATAAGTTCTCTAAATTAAGTTCTCTGAATAAGTTCTTAAGTTAAGTTCTCTGAAATAAGTTCTCTGAAATAAGTTCTCTGAAATAAGTTCTCTGAAATAAGTTCTCTGAAATAAGTTCTCTGAAATAAGTTCTCTGAAATAAGTTCTCTGAAATAAGTTCTCTGAAATAAGTTCCCTAGTTCTTGGAAATAAGTTCTCTGAAATAAGTTCTCTAAAATTAAGTTCTCTGAGATATATAAACTCTGTGTCATATTTAAGTTTCGAAGAGCTTATAAACTCTCTAGGTTAAACTTTCTACTTAAGTTCTCTGAAGTTCATTAAATACTCTGAAAGACTAAACTCTCTAAAACTTAAACTTTTTCGACTAAACGCGTTAGAAGTTAAACTCTCCGATATATATACGTATGTATAAGTTCTTTGTTTCAGTGGTCAAAGACAAAACTTTAAGTCATCGACATTTCAAGTGTTTTAAGTACAACAAGGTTATTATATATATAACACGATATTATACAAGACATAATGGCATTTCTTAAGACACTAGTATAGGACTTAGACGTGTACATATATATATATATATATATATATATATATATATATATATATATATATATATATATATATATATATATATATATATATATATATATATATATATATATATATATATATATATATATATATATATATATATATATATATATATATATATATATATATATATATATATATATATATATATATATATATATATATATATATATATATATATATATATATATATATATATATATATATATATATATATATATATATATATATATATATATATATATATATATATATATATATATATATATATATATATATATATATATATATATATATATATATATATATATATATATATATATATATATATATATATATATATATATATATATATATATATATATATATATATATATATATATATATATATATATATATATATATATATATATATATATATATATATATATATATATATATATATATATATATATATATATATATATATATATATATATATATATATATATATATATATATATATATATATATATATATATATATATATATATATATATATATATATATATATATATATATATATATATATATATATATATATATATATATATATATATATATATATATATATATATATATATATATATATATATATATATATATATATATATATATATATATATATATATATATATATATATATATATATATATATATATATATATATATATATATATATATATATATATATATATATATATATATATATATATATATATATATATATATATATATATATATATATATATATATATATATATATATATATATATATATATATATATATATATATATATATATATATATATATATATATATATATATATATATATATATATATATATATATATATATATATATATATATATATATATATATATATATATATATATATATATATATATATATATATATATATATATATATATATATATATATATATATATATATATATATATATATATATATATATATATATATATATATATATATATATATATATATATATATATATATATATATATATATATATATATATATATATATATATATATATATATATATATATATATATATATATATATATATATATATATATATATATATATATATATATAGATATATATTTAAGAGTTTTTTTATATATATATATATATATATATATATATATAGATACATATGCATGGTAATATGATATAACTTTGAATATATTTAACTTAATTTATTTTTTGGTATGTATTGTCTCTTTATACATTAACTAATTCCTGAAATTTGTTTAACAAATTAATTGTATATATGTGTAATTAGGAAGAAAGATTTAGGAATAAAGATTAATACTCTTGGTTTTCCAAAACAAAGTTTGCAAGTTATTAACTTTCCAACAAAGATAATTTCTCTTTGCATTAAGTAATTAACTTCCATGCATACATGTAATTAATTTCCCTCCACAAATAATTGGCTTTTAAAATTAAGAAGAAATATTAATACCATGGGTTTTCGAAAACAGCTTCTGGACATTAACTCTCATACACACATAATTTCTCATTACATTGCAAGTAATTAACTTACATGTGTATATGTAATTACCTTCCCTCCACACATAATTGACTCTTGAAACTCATTTAACATGAGAGATTGCAACTAATTAATTTTCTTGTACACATAATAGGCTTTTCAAAGAAAATTAAAATAAGTAACTTTTAACATTACAATTTATTAAGAGACGATGTAGTTTCAAAATTGATTTCAAAACTCAACTTTTATATTATATATAAATATATAGATATATAAATATATAGATATATATATTGGAGTTTAACATTAATCAAAATCATTAAAAAGAGAGATGTGAAAGATTTAGAATTTTTTTTTGAACGACATTCTATCCTACTCTATTCTTAAATTACATGTATGCCTGAAAACCATGACTCTCTAAAACCCCTATTAATCCACCCCATAAATATGGGAAGTGAAACTCGAACCCAGGTGGATCCTCCCAAGGTGAAAGATTTAGAATTGATTTTAACAGCTCAAATTTTATATAATATATAAATATATGCATATTAGTATTTTATAACAGTAGAAGAAAGATAAATAGATACATACATAGATATAAGATACATACATACATAAAATATCTCATATTTATAATTCCTATATCTATTTTTTTTATCTATATAAGTAATCATAGAAAAAACATAAATACATGGATTCATGGATTACTATACATAGACACAAACAACAAACCTCCATACATAAAACATCCATCCACTCCAAACAACACTTCAATTACCTGCATTAATGTATCCATACATGCTTCATAATACGTGGGTTTAAATATCTCGTTCATAACCCTTCACAATGACTACATTTATAACCATCATGTACAATCTCATCTTTGAAAAGAGAGTTACCGTAGTTGTACAATCTCATCATCTCGTTGTCTAAAGTACGTGTAAGGCTTCACCATTATACGGTGAGGTTTCCCTGATGTCGTATTCTGGCCGAATATTGGAAAAAAAAGAAGCATAAATAGTTTCATTATAACAATTAAAAAAGATTACTCGATGCAAAAACCTTATGATATTAACAAATTTTCGACCCTCTCAATAATGGGAAATTTCCTAAGTCGTTTTGATACAACAAATTGTAGATTTCGCTATGACAAACTTGTTCCATATATAATACCAGTCCCACCATCACATTATGAAGACTCGAAAACATAATCTCTTACCCAATAAGAAACATCATCACCATTGCATAGTAACCTACACATCACTATTTCGCCTAACAGTACGTTAGAAAACCATGTGCACATTTCACTATACTCTTACTAATATGAACCAAACCAAAAGATATTGTTTAATGTAAACAAAAAATGGTTCCTCAAACACATTCTTTATAAACAAAACTTTCAACTAAAAGGTTATGAAAATTAAAAACCAAATGGTAAATATTTAGAAATTGGGTGTTGATTACTTGAATCAAATTATTCTATTAGGTCTAAGTGTTACAGCTAAATAAATTATTTGTAATGAAGAAATGTTACATGTTTTCCTCCAAACTATATATTGTTTTGTTAAGGTTTTTTTTTTTTAATTTTTATTCCAATAATGATGATTAAATTGTCACAACTCACAACAACGACCAAATAAAGAGATTAAACAAATTTAAAATATTATGAAAAAATAAAATACCCTGAGAAGACTGGAAAGAGCAGATTGAGCCCAAATGACTAATCGAAGTTGCTGCAAAATCAAAAGCTGCATTGAATTCCATTCACGTAAAATTTCTAAAGAAAATGAAAGAAAACTAAATTTATTATATATAACAAAAGAAAACTCTGCCTCTGACTTATTAATTTAAAATACAACTCGATCATGCGCCTTGTCTGCCTATTCTTTAGCTCATATTCATTTTCAAAATTAAACACATGTTATCTGCAAATATGCATGTAAATGCATAAACATATATACCTTGTTTGGAACGCATCACCAGCAAGTATACATCTTGATTTGCTACGTTCTCTTCAATGTTACTCTTAGAAGAATTAAATTTTACCCATAATGGATGTAAACCGTGTTGTTTCTTTTCTTTTGTTTCACAATGTTTTTTTTCCCTTCAAAACTTGGTTGATATGATTTTTAATGAAAAAGAGAATGTGAGGGAGAGATATTAAAAGGAGGAGACGATTTTTGAGATACCACAAAATGAGAGTTTCTCATCTTAATCATTAAACTCCTTTATTACTAATAGTTACATCTCTTGGCATGAAAGTTTTATCAATTTAAGAACCGAAGCTTATCTATTGCAAAATTTGAGTGTAAGTCCCCTTGAATCGGATCGTTAATAGTTTACTTCAGTTATCTTGAGGTGCGGAATCCCTCACTATAACTTGGTGATTCACAACAAGCCTTCAGATTATCTGCTGCCTCGCAGATCTTCTCTAGGCTAGCAGAACGACTATTGACGACTTAACCTGAACAAATATGCTTGATTTCGACAAATGTTCAACCCTAATCTCTGTTAGGGTTCGGTATTTATAGGAAAACATACGACCAGGCTTCAGCATACTGGCCTCGCAAATCCAGCCCAGCTCGACACTTTTGCGAGGTCGTATTCCCGCTCTAGCCTCGTATTTGACCCTGCAAATACGGGGTCGTATTCCCTATGTGAAATGCGAGGTCGCATTTCACACTTAGCAGATTATTACACATTCAATACTTAAACTTAATCTAGTATTCTATGCATAATACAAAGTTCATTAATGACAATCACATTACAAAGACATATTACAATATAAGCTCAAACAATCTAGACTGCTATTGACATAGATGCATTCACTTACAGTTAGATATACATATATATAATATATATAATATAGATATTATATATATATATATATATATATATATATATATATATATATATATATATATATATATATATATATATATATATATATATATATATATATATATATATATATATATATATATATATATATATATATATATATATATATATATATATATATATATATATATATATATATATATATATATATATATATATATATATATATATATATATATATATATATATATATATATATATATATATATATATATATATATATATATATATATATATATATATATATATATATATATATATATATATATATATATATATATATATATATATATATATATATATATATATATATATATATATATATATATATATATATATATATATATATATATATATATATATATATATATATATATATATATATATATATATATATATATATATATATATATATATATATATATATATATATATATATATATATATATATATATATATATATATATATATATATATATATATATATATATATATATATATATATATATATATATATATATATATATATATATATATATATATATATATATATATATATATATATATATATATATATATATATATATATATATATATATATATATATATATATATATATATATATATATATATATATATATATATATATATATATATATATATATATATATATATATATATATATATATATATATATATATATATATATATATATATATATATATATATATATATATATATATATATATATATATATATATATATATATATATATATATATATATATATATATATATATATATATATATATATATATATATATATATATATATATATATATATATATATATATATATATATATATATATATATATATATATATATATATATATATATATATATATATATATATATATATATATATATATATATATATATATATATATATATATATATATATATATATATATATATATATATATATATATATATATATATATATATATATATATATATATATATATATATATATATATATATATATATATATATATATATATATCACTCTATATATATATATATATATATATATATATATATATATATATATATATATAAGGCCTTCTTATCCTCAACTTTAATAATAATATATATTATATTATATAAGATATAACATCATTAATGAATAACATAGCATGTAAACCAATACACCATACCATGATCATACCATGATCAGACTCTTCGCAATCCAAAACCGCTTTCTTAATATCTACTCTTTATTAGCTCTACATATTAACTTTGGATTAATAAAGTTGTATATAGAAGGCAAAAGGCCACAATAAAAAAACCTTCAATAATTAAAAACATACACATATTTTGGATTAATAACATTAGAAGTGATTAACACATTCAATTCTTTATTATGAAGAGAGATGTTTTAGTTTTAGTGTTGATGACAGAAACTCAGTTTTTATATATTATATAGATTAAGTCTATATCTTTTATAATCAATATCTCCTTGCTCCTCTAATGTGGCTTATGCATTAAGCGCAGGCGAGTTTTGGTGTTGCAAAGACATGAGCTTGTGAAATACAGTTTTGAAATACACCCAAAAGGTTGCAAGAAATAAAGTTTTGGATTCAGTTTTGGATTTCTTTCTAATCTTACGAATTGATTGGGTTTTGATTATGCACATAGTATTTTCTATTTTCATTTTCATATGTCAACGTTTGATAATGTTTTTGAAGGCTCAATCCTGCAATATTCATTATCGTCTAATTCTGGTCGAATTGAAACACACCCCAGCTCCCCACTTTGGCCTAAATATTCAGTCTGGGTGAAATAGAGGTAGTTTCAACTATATTTTAGATATTTGGCCTAAATCCGTTTGAATCGATTTTATTATTTTTTGACATGGGCAAGACGTGTGAGTAAGTATACTTGGATTGTTTGATTATTGATCGGGTAACATAGTGTTAAAGCTAGAGAATCATGTGTAGGTTGAATGAGGTATTAAAGTTTATTATAGAGCTTTGCATTTTTCTTTTTGTGTGCTTAGAAACTTGATCCAGAATGAGGTATTGGGAAACAGAATAAAGAACTGCAGTGACGGGTTTAGTAGGTTCATTAAAATACTACTTGGTTTGTTGCTTGTGCAGGGAGCAGGTCATACTGCCCAAAATTCAAGCCTCGAGAATTCTTTGAGTCGGTTAAAATGTAGTTTGCTCATAGACCTATCTAAACCATGTGGTATATTGATTTCTTAGTTACATATCTAACAATTGTCAAGTTACTCTTTGTTATTTATTTTAGTTTAACGATTCAGGTAGGCTTCCCATTACACTACTCATTTTGTGCTACTAAAAAGGAAGGATTCTCCATAAACTTTATAGGGCACAAGATTGTGAATATAAAAGACTAAAATCTGAATAAAATCTTCATCTCCTAATGATTGATTAGCTAACAGAAGACAAATAACGTGTTGCAAATTGCCATCTTCATCCACTACAACGGGCGAGTTTCCTTCTAGTCTCTCTAACTTACTCACACCGATGAGTCATAAAAATTTACCCGACCTCATCATCAACTTACATTCTGATCATAGAAATTTACCTACTTATAACCCGATCAACAAGATTATAGACACATACCCACCTTGCAAACGACAATTAGAAACCACCACTTGATTCACGACCTTAAATATATAATTTGTCTAATGTAAGTTTGTTTAATCAAACTTTTTCTTCCATATACGGGCATACGGCCACACGCACAACCCCAAATTTTCATATTCCTTGCTTGCAACTCCAAAATTATTATTATTATTATTATTATTATTATTATTATTATTATTATTATTATTGTTATAAACATCACTTCCGATAGAAATTAATAGGATTTACAAGAAATTAGTGGGAACCCGAGATACTATCTGAGCCCCCACTCCTCTAGCTATAACAAAACTAATCCTATTAAATATATGAGTAGCAGCACGTGCTCCAATGTCTTGAGCCACAGAGAACTTCTGGATTCGCTTGAGCAAGATCACCGCATCTTTCTCAAGTTCTCCAAAGGAAGAAAACGAGAAGGGGATAAAACCATATCCAATATCGGCACACTTAGTCTCATACTTGCCACGTTTACGGTGTGCAACCTCAGTCACCGCACGACCAGACGCAAAGTCAACCATACCAGTGTGCGTCAAAGGCGATGACCCTGTCAAATCGACGCATACATCAAGGCCTCCATCCCACGAGTAAAGTAATATATCAGTTGGACGTAAGGTGTTGTCACTTTCTCCAATAAGCCCAATATCAACTTCTTTACGGGCTGAGACCCCAGACCGTGAACAAATGTCAACCAAGGTGTCACGCACCACGTTATGCCAGTGTTTAATACCAATAATACCAGCACATGATACAGCATGGTCCCCATAAATGTAAATGTCCCTTGGAAATACCATAGAACAAGCTTATGATGGCATCTGAAAAGAAAACAAGGGAACATGATGTGTTGTTTGTGTATAATGAAAAGCGGTCAAGTTTTAAATTTATAAAATCAAAGAAATACCAAACTAAACACACACTCACGGACAGTGAATCCGTTCGTTTGTAATATAGCTAGCGGTAAGACCAGGTTCGTTCGCAGGGACTATGTTTAAGAACTAAGCAAGACTAAGTAATTCTAAGATTGGTTGGGGTTTTGTGACCGAGTTGTCACGATGCTTAAACTAATAATAATAAAAGACAGAGAATCCGGTATTACCGGGGCAGGCCATTTCGGAAGAAACAATGAAAAGATTTGAAAAGTAAACAGAAGACAATAATAAAGAAAGGTATCATCTACTTCGACTTAGATCCATGACATGTTTAGGTTGCACAAATCAATACAATAGTTGAGATCTAAATAAGTCACTAGACTTGGTCACGTGGGTACCACCCTTTCCGCTAACAAATCCGTATCTCCTACTCAAATCCCCTAACCGATTAGCTACAAGTGTGAGTACCACCCTGTCCACCTATAGTTATCTAACCAATTAGTTTGTTTAACTAATTAAATAACAATTATGTCTACCGAATTACCAATCCGTTAATACGTTTAATCTTACTATTATTGAATTATTCTTTACCAGTCCATGACATAAAGCCGACTATCTAAACCTTAGACAATCAAGATCATGAAGACACACCAATAATACCATTAAAAGCATGCAAACATAACCAACAATTCAATAATATGGAACAAAGATTAAATATACTAAGATCACAACACAACGTTAAGTGTAATAACAATAATAAATGCAACCATCAAATAATCATATCACTTCATCTTAGTAGATGATTAAATATCTAGCTACTCATAGTAAAAGTAAGATCACAATCAATAATATATGAAAACATAATGTACCGAAAGTGAAATAGAGATCTGATTGATGATTATGTTGTAGAGAATCGATGTCTGATCTCCGGTGTGATATGGCAGTGTTACGAGGGTTTAGATCTGATGAAAATACCCTAGGAGCAGCCCCAAAGTCGACTGGAATGAGAGAGTGTCGAATTTTAGGGTTTAGGGTTGGTATTTATAGGTTTTCGAAATTTCCAGATCTGAACCGACTTTGCCAGCGGCGCTGGCTGCTTGTGAGCGGCGCTGGCTCTGCTGTGAGCGGCGCTGGTCCTGGAGCTCAACACAAAAGTTGTAGATCTTTCTCTCGCCTTTCCGTGGATAGCTTACTCGTCAGAAATGAAGTTCGTATGAAGAAGTTCCTTATCTTAAGTCTTGAATCTCGACCCGAATCTTCATCTAACCATCATTTATCTTCCTTTAAGCCCTTCATCACCATTTCTTGGCATTTTCCATCATGCCACGAGCAATGAACCTGAATTCACATATGCATGCCAATAAGTATCATAAGTTCACTCAAATGACTATATTATTATTATTATTATTATTATTATTATTATTATTATTATTATTATTATTATTATTATTACTCCCTCCGTCCCATTAGAAGTGTCTACTTTTATTATTATTATTATTATTATTATTATTATTATTATTATTATTATTATTATTATTATTATTTTATTATTAAAAATAATATTTTTATTATTATTATTATTATTATTATTATTATTATTATTATTATTATTATTATTATTATTATTATTATTATTATTATTATTATTATTATTATTATTATTATTATTATTATTATTATTATTATTATTATTATTATTATTATTATTATTATTATTATTATTATTATTATTATTATTATTATTATTATTATTATTATTATTATTATTATTATTATTATTATTATTATTATTATTATTATTATTATTATTATTATTATTATTATTATTATTATTATTATTATTATTATTATTATTATTATTATTATTATTATTATTATTATTATTATTATTATTATTATTATTATTATTATTATTATTATTATTATTATTATTATTATTATTATTATTATTATTATTATTATTATTATTATTATTATTATTATTATTATTATTATTATTATTATTATTATTATTATTATTATTATTATTATTATTATTATTATTATTATTATTATTATTATTATTATTATTATTATTATTATTATTATTATTATTATTATTATTATTATTATTATTATTATTATTATTATTATTATTATTATTATTATTATTATTATTATTATTATTATTATTATTATTATTATTATTATTATTATTATTATTATTATTATTATTATTATTATTATTATTATTATTATTATTATTATTATTATTATTATTATTATTATTATTATTATTATTATTATTATTATTATTATTATTATTATTATTATTATTATTATTATTATTATTATTATTATTATTATTATTATTATTATTATTATTATTATTATTATTATTATTATTATTATTATTATTATTATTATTATTATTATTATTATTATTATTATTATTATTATTATTATTATTATTATTATTATTATTATTATTATTATTATTATTATTATTATTATTATTATTATTATTATTATTATTATTATTATTATTATTATTATTATTATTATTATTATTATTATTATTATTATTATTATTATTATTATTATTATTATTATTATTATTATTATTATTATTATTATTATTATTATTATTATTATTATTATTATTATTATTATTATTATTATTATTATTATTATTATTATTATTATTATTATTATTATTATTATTATTATTATTATTATTATTATTATTATTATTATTATTATTATTATTATTATTATTATTATTATTATTATTATTATTATTATTATTATTATTATTATTATTATTATTATTATTATTATTATTATTATTATTATTATTATTATTATTATTATTATTATTATTATTATTATTATTATTATTATTATTATTATTATTATTATTATTATTATTATTATTATTATTATTATTATTATTATTATTATTATTATTATTATTATTATTATTATTATTATTATTATTATTATTATTATTATTATTATTATTATTATTATTATTATTATTATTATTATTATTATTATTATTATTATTATTATTATTATTATTATTATTATTATTATTATTATTATTATTATTATTATTATTATTATTATTATTATTATTATTATTATTATTATTATTATTATTATTATTATTATTATTATTATTATTATTATTATTATTATTATTATTATTATTATTATTATTATTATTATTATTATTATTATTATTATTATTATTATTATTATTATTATTATTATTATTATTATTATTATTATTATTATTATTATTATTATTATTATTATTATTATTATTATTATTATTATTATTATTATTATTATTATTATTATTATTATTATTATTATTATTATTATTATTATTATTATTATTATTATTATTATTATTATTATTATTATTATTATTATTATTATTATTATTATTATTATTATTATTATTATTATTATTATTATTATTATTATTATTATTATTATTATTATTATTATTATTATTATTATTATTATTATTATTATTATTATTATTATTATTATTATTATTATTATTATTATTATTATTATTATTATTATTATTATTATTATTATTATTATTATTATTATTATTATTATTATTATTATTATTATTATTATTATTATTATTATTATTAAAATTATCGACATACCAATATAGATTATAATATTATTATTATTATTATTATTATTATTATTATTATTATTATTATTATTATTATTTTATTTTATTTTATTTTATTTTATTTTATTTTATTTTATTATTATTATTATTATTATTATTATTATTATTATTATTATTATTATTATTATAAAAAGAAAAAATATATAAAAAAATAACCTATTTACACAAAATTCATAATAAGATGAATCTATTTAGTTTTCGTGCATT
Source organism: Erigeron breviscapus (assembly GCA_034093135.1). Taxonomy (NCBI): domain Eukaryota; kingdom Viridiplantae; phylum Streptophyta; class Magnoliopsida; order Asterales; family Asteraceae; genus Erigeron; species Erigeron breviscapus. The sequence continues at coordinate 30,317,771 of CM067170.1, read as the reverse complement.
AAAAAGATCTCATTTCTAAAAAGTTTTCAATAAAGATAACGTCGTTAGTTTTTAACGTAAATCCTCCGTTAAGTACCACATCGACTTGTCACGTCATTAAAAATTGCTTTCGTGGACGTTTGCCTGGAAAATAATGTACATGTGATTGTTTATACATATACAAAAAGTCTATGAAAATGGTTTGTTTTTTAGAAGACTTCAATCGAGGGAAAAAAAACTATCTTTGTCTTTCTTCAAAGAAAAAGAGTGGCCGGAATTGTGTCTTCAAAGTTCAAACCTTAAACACAAAAATAATCCCCATCACTAGCTATTATTATTTCCACAGCCCCTTCACCCAACCTCCTTCACCTTTGCTTCTTCATTTTTACTTCTCCTGCCATCATCTCAGATCAGCCACCGTCGTCCACCCATCTCCACCCGTCGGCGACCCCCTCCTCTCCAATGATTTACCTATCTGCTCGCAGCGCACATGTTCCCAAATCTTCTTTCTATTTTAACTGTGATGTCTAATGGTTTTGTAAACTAAAAATATATATAATTGTATATTGATTTTTTAAATTTTTTTAAGGTACTTGTGTTATCAAATTATGTATATTTTGTGTTATCAAATAGTCATGTTTGTTACTTTTCAAAAAAAATAGTCATGTTTGTTAAGTTTGCAGTATGATTGTATAGAAAGTTGCGATTATAAAGAGTTAAAACTTAGAAGTAATATATTCGAAAGTAAAAGGTTCTAAGAACTTCCGTAATTCGCTAACCTCTGTGCTTGAAGGTCAAGGAAGAGATTTTAAATTTAATGTTTTCTTATTTGGCTTACGTTGTCTTAACCGAGTTCATGCTAGAGAGCCCCCTCATCCTCAATACCTAGTAAGAGGAGAAACACCAATTAAACCGCCCGAATGCACGACATTTAATTGGGATAAAACTCTACCCTCTGCAGAATTCAAACTTGCTTCACTGGAGGACTTTATTTGTGAAATTCCTTTAAATGTCTTTTCCATCTCTCGAACTCGAGACCTCCAGCATGTAAAGCTGATGCTCAACCATTGATCTATAATGGGAAGTACTAAATTTAAAGCATCCTCCGTTATAAACGTTTCCGTTAAATTCGTGTGAAAACTGATCTTAGTCTATTAAATTTGATGTTATTTAGCGTTCATATGTTTTGGGGGGAAGGAAGAAAATGGGGAAAAAGGAGTTGGGAAGAGAGAGAGAAAAAAAGAGTAGTTTATTGTTATTAAAACCTTATATTTGTATTTTTATTTGTCCACATAAGCAATTCTTAATGACGTAGCAAACTAACATGACATTTAACGAAAGACTGATGTTAAAAACTAAATATGTAATTTTTATTGAGAAATTTTTAAAAATGAAATCATTTTAATAGACGAAAACTAAATATGTTCACCTTATTAAGAATTTTGTGTAGATAGATTATCTTTTTATGGATTTTTCCCTTATAAAAACATCACTTTATTAGAATTCCAAAAAATATTAAAAAAAATTAGTGGGGAGCCGAGATACTAATTTTACTAACTGAGTTAGATTTTTTTGATTGATATTTTGAACACTAGTGTTAATGCGCGTACAATGTGTATACTTTAAATAAATTTGTTTTTTAACCACTTGGTCTTTTAGATCAAGTGGCCACCTGGGCTTCTTTGGGGTTCTGGGGAGGGCATGTTGGCTTGGAGATCAGGGATCGAATCTCAATTTCTCATGGTTTCGGGCATTTACCTCTTCAGACGCGTGTGAGCCGTGTTATCACACCCTTGGTCTCCAGGGGTGCCTTCGGGTTCCAACCGCTAGCATACTGCCCGCTTGGATGTCACTGCTAAGGTTCGAACCACTAACCAATTAATACGTCGTTTTAAAAAAAATAATTTTAAAATTAAAACAAATTATTAATAATGTAAAGCTAACATATATAGCATTAATGTAGTCTAGCCAAGTTAATTTGAATGGTTTGCATATCACATAATAGATCCAAGTTATCTAAAGTTTCTAGTGGTTTATTACCACAAAAAAAAAGAAAAGGAAAGCTTTACTGGTTTATAAAAGAATTTTTAACTTATTTATGTAAACAAATGGTTTACATGTAATCATATCCGTGATCAACTAATTAATTTTAGAAATTTTAATTCGTTGTGGACTCGTATAACGCCCCTAATTTTTTAAACAATACAAAATGATATCAAACGACTTGAAGACACAAAAAGACCTTAATCTTATTCAAAATCAAACTAAAGTCAAGCCAAAGGTCAACTTGACAAAATATTATATAATACTAATTCTTGAATAAAACTCTAAAGCAAAGGGTGTTAAGTCCACTTCTATCTACTCTCTTCTCTCGTTCCCAAAGCCCGCTTGATCACCTGCCGTATAAGAAAGAAAAAGGAATACGGCTGAGCAAAAAGCCAATGAACGGATATGACAAAAGCAGAAATATAAAATAAAATGCGGAGACGTATATTTAATGACAAACTTATTACCTTAACAAACTTATTTCAAATCAAAGTACACATACGTATATTTTCACAAATACCTTGTACATTAACAAATCAAAATATACTATAAAACCAAGTCTCATAAAATAATGCACATAAGAGTCAAACAAAATTACTTATCAAAAATCCGAACGCTTCGTATGACACTACGAAAGCGCCCACCATCAAAACAAACTATGTCTAGGACCGATCCATACGCCTCCTATCTTAAAAATATCAAAGTGCACATAACCACTCGGTGGTCATCAAAAGGAGACGACGTAGATCAAATCAAATACACCGCTACGGCCAGTGCCACGTCATCGGTGTCACAAAAACGCGTTCATGGGACCTCCATGGATAGGTTACTCTTATATGCATATCTTAAGAAACCGTTTTGACCAACTTATATACTTAAATATTATCGAATATGTTTCCAAATGACAAAATTAGTTTTTGGACAAATAAATAATAAGTATATATATTTTTTGAGACATTTTAAATATTGACTTAAAACCACATCTCTGTCCACCCAATTCATACAAAATTTCAATGAAGTCATCATGAATCATAATATGCGACTGTATTAAATTTTTGGGTCAAGGAATATTTGAGCGACATATCATAACTCACAAAATGTGACTGTATTATTCTTTGTGCCAACGAATATTCAAGGACATATTAGTGTAAAAATTGGGACAAACTTGTACAAATCATCACGTCAAATGTAACACACCAAAACCCACTTTTTTGGGACAACTTTTGAATTGGGATTCAAAAGACGGTTTTGACACAGCTATAGATAACAAAATATTACGAATCCTCAATTTATAATCATGAAGGGAACCTCGTTAGTACATCAAAAGTGAGGAATATCATAATATTCTACAAAGGCTAACAAACAAATAACTTTTGAAATAAAACATAATTTTCATTGATGGTGGTTTTATTTTTGCTTTTAAATTTATAAATTATTGTACAAGTAATTATCTGAAAACACACACACTTACGAGCAGAGAACCCGGTCAGTGTAGTATAGTTTAAGTGATAAGTTACAGGATCGTTCGCAGGGACGCTTGCACTACCTAATCTAGTAATATATGTAATTCTATTTGTTTGGGGGTTTGTCACGATTTCCTAATAAACTAATACTGAAAAGTAAATATCCGGTATTACCGGGGCAGGCCGTTTCTGAAGAAACAACGTAAATAATTGGAAAACCTTTTAACAGTAATTAAATTAAAATACTTGTTTGGCATCTCCGATCTCATGGTACGACCGAATACTATTCTACCCGTTTGCTATACTGTTGGAAACTTAATCACGACTCAGATTCTCGTTAGATTCACTTTGCCTAATTACCAGTGCTGTCGTTAGACTCACACTAACCTATAAACAAATTCTCGTTAGATTCATTGTTTAAGCATTACTGACCTAAAGTTTGTGTTACTAATTCATCTTTTAGTTACCCGGCTCTTAAGCCATGACCAGATAATAATTCTCTCCGGTGACCACAGTGCTCGTTTCCAAGTCAAAGGATCGCGTCTGACATTGTTAAGCATCATGTTCTATTCATCCTAATTACTATGGTTCTGGATCCATCGGTTACAAGTGAATCACCTTTTACAACTAGTTATAGACCGACTAGTGTTTTCCATCCTAGCATATTAGTCCTAGTGTATGATCATAGACAACCATCAGAATTAAACTAATATATTCAGATATAGAACCGATAATAATATGAAGAACTAGTAAAACATGGATCTACGATAAACAGTAAAACACACTCCAACAGATTCTAACAAACAAAGTAAAACATTAAACGTCTACATGATCACATTGATCCAAACAAGTATTCAGCCTACTAGCCTGACATTATTAAAGGAATAACAAAGTCTGAAAAGATGAAAGACATTGTTTACCAAAAGAAAGTAAAATAAAAGAGTAGATCTAGACCGCGGATGAAGATCGGAAGGCGTTAGAAGCTCCAAAACCTTCTTGGAATATGCAACTACGAACTAGGGTTAATAGTGGGCGGCTAGGGCTGCTGAATCGGCTCCCTCCTAGGGTTTTGAGGGTTAGTTCGACTTAAATAGGTGTTTAAGTAGGTTGCTAAACTGGGCCACCCAGCGGTGCTGGCTGGGCTTGTCAGCGGCGCTGGGACTGGGCCAGCGGCTCTGGGTCTTCAGGGAGCGGCGCTGCTTCATGGCCAGCGGCGCTGACTAGGTTGCCAGTGGCGCTGGGAGCTACTGTTTTATCTCGTGCGTCTTCGTTTGGCTCCCAAATCACCTCCTTGTGTCTTGTAACTTCACAGGCCTTCATCTTGAGTTACTTGATGTCATTTACCCTTTGTCGCATCTTCTGTGAACATGCGTAAACATACGACTCATTAAGTACCAATAGTTCCGGAATAATAACTCACTTTAGACATGGAAATGAGGCCTTTCGATATGGGTTTTTATCACAATTTGGACGCTCATCATTCATACACATTTAATCAAATAAAGTTTTGAGAGGAAAGATGTTACCGAAAGGATCCTAATACCACCTATAATATCCGTACCTTATCGCTGCTTACGAATATTGCAAAAATGAGGAGTCACCAAAAAATGCAATCACCGAATTGAATCTAATAAATACAAAAGTATAAGAACAAATTACATTTAAATAGGGAGTATGTAATATTTTTTTAAATTGTATGCGTTTTATATATGTTCCCATTTGATTATTGCTTTCGTTAATACAATCCAGTTTATATGTAACTTATACTCTGAAAGACTAGACCACGACCCAAAAATACACATTCTGTTTAATTTACATAATTATGTCATACTTAGTAAGCGGATCAAAATTTTGGCAAAAGTTCCTGATATGACTGATTCATGGGCTGATATACTCCAATGGCTTACTGTGAAGTCTAATTCAAGATCAGCAAAGAATGTAATTGGAAGATTACTGGTGGCGGCCACAGCTTACTTCATATGGCAAGAGAGGAACAATCGGTTATTTTCTAACCATGCTAGACCTCCGGACCAGCTTGTAGACCTCATTACAACCACTATCAGATTTAAATTGGTCTCTATTCGGTTCAAGCATACACTTGCAGTTGATGGTTTGTTGGAGGAATGGAAGGTACCACGATGTTTAGTGGTAAATCCAAGATAGGTGTGGCTTTGCAATTCAGAAGTTGAGTGATTTTAACTCATTAGTGATACTAGTTGTTTTGTAATGTTTTGTGTTTGATGTGTTATAGGTGCCTTGTAAATGTGTCCCTCTCACTGGTACTTGGACAGGTTGATGTGCATGTTTGAGGTCACTTCGGTTTCCTTGTAAATGTGTCCCTCTCATTTGTCTTCTTACTAGTTGATGTGCATGTTTGAGGTACTTGTTTCACTCAAATATTTTAGCCTAATGTTCTATATGGCTAGGACAACTCTAGTATCGTACTTGTTTTACATACTTTGCGATTTCGCTTGTAAACATAGCATGGTATGTCATGCTTATGAACTAGTATGATATTTCAACCATACTACTTGAGTTATAATGTTTTTGGGTGATGGAATATAATTCACAGGGAAACCATTAACCAAAAAAAAATAAAATTATGGACCTGCAGTAAAAGTATAAATGCTAGTTTCACTGCCCCATATAGTCAGAACTTGTAAATTATATATTGTCCCTATATACTAAAAACTAACTTATATTTTACAACTATTAATGCATAAGTTACATCTTAGCTTATAAAATTCCATTTGACTTGCATTTACAATTAAAAATTCATATGGTACAACTAAAATTCCAGATATTTTCATTTTTTTTTCTAACTTGATTTGTTTCTTACATGAAAATTACAAACCATCGGTTACTACAATTGTATTTTCCAATTAATCAACTACACCTTTTCCCATCATCCAAATCTATTGTACTACAAGTATAAACATGTATACGAATTTACTGTGCTAAAAGTGTCTTTGGTTTTGTTGTTTTTAGATTATTATGAATGATGGTTAAAGTGATAATTAAAATTTTTGTTGTAGTTGAAATAAAATGAATTTTAAATTTTTTAACTTAAATTTTAACCAATTTTCGTTTTAACCCCTAAATTTTAACCAAATTTCGTTTTAACCCCCTAAAATTTCTATTTTCTTTTAACCCCATTAAATTTTACCAAATTTCGTTTTAACCCTAAATTTTAACCAATTTTGTTTTAACCCCTTAAATTTTAACAATTTCGTTTTAACCCCTTAAATTTTAACAATTTTCGTTTTAACCCCTTAAATTTTAACCAAATTTCGTTTTAACCCCCTAAAATTTAACCAAATTTCGTTTTAACCCTCTAAAGTTTAACCAAATTTCGTTTTAACCCTTAAAATTTAACAATTTTCGTTTTAACCCCTTAAATTTTAACCAATTTTCGTTTTAACCCCTAAAATTTTTACCAATATTGTTTTAACACATACTAACTTTAACTAAATTTTCGTTTTAACCCTTAAATTTTAACCAATTTTCGTTTTAACCCCTTAAATTTTAACCAATTTTCGTTTTAACCCCTTAAATTTTAACCAATTTCGTTTTAACCCCTTAAATTTTAACAATTTTCGTTTTAACCCCATTAAATTTTAACCAATTTTCGTTTTAACCCCTTAAATTTTAACCAATTTCGTTTTAACCCCTTAAATTTTAACAATTTTCGTTTTAACCCCATTAAATTTTAACCAATTTTCGTTTTAACCCCTTAAATTTTAACCAATTTCGTTTTAACCCCTAAATTTTAACAATTTTCGTTTTAACCCCTTAAATTTTAACCAATTTTCGTTTTAACCCTTAAATTTTAACCAATTTTCGTTTTAACCCCTTAAATTTTAACCAATTTTCGTTTTAACCCCTAAAATTTTTATATATACCTAATTTTGTTTTAACCCTTAAATTTTAACAATTTTCGTTTTAACCCCTAAACTTTAACAATTTTGTTTTAACCCCTTAAATTTTAACCAATTTTCGTTTTAACCCCTAAAATTTTTATATATACTAAATTTTACTTTTAACCCCTTAAATTTAACAATTTTCGTTTTAACCCCTTAAATTTTAACCAATTTTCGTTTTAACCCCTAAACTTTAACTAATTTTCGTTTTAACCCCTTAAATTTTAACCAATTTTCGTTTTAACCCCTAAAATTTTTAACAATTTTGTTTTAACCCCTTAAACTTTAACTAAATTTCGTTTTAACCCCTTAAATTTTAACCAATTTTCGTTTTAACCCCCTAAAATTTTTATATATACTAAAAACTAATATGATTTGTACAAGATGCTATGTACAAGCCTTTTAAGCATGAAAGGTACAAGCTATTGAATCACATACTAACTTTAACTAAATTTTGTTTTAACCCCTTAAATTTTAACCAATTTTCGTTTTAACCCCCTAAAATTTTTATATATACTAAAAACTAATATGATTTGTACAAGATGCTATGTACAAGCCTTTTAAGCATGAAAGGTACAAGCTATTGAAGCACATACTAACTTTAACTAAATTTCGTTTTAACCCTTTAAATTTTAACCAATTTTCGTTTTAACCCCTTAAATTTTAACCAATTTTCGTTTTAACCCCCTAAAATTTTTATATATACTAAAAACTAATATGATTTGTACAAGATGCTATGTACAAGCCTTTTAAGCATGAAAGGTACAAGCTATTGAAGCACATACTAACTTTAACTAAATTTTGTTTTAACCCCTTAAATTTTAACCAATTTCGTTTTAACCCCTAAATATTTTATTTTTTAACTTTTACTCCACATTAAAGTTTTCGTTTTCATATATTATATATATATATATATACTAAAAACCAATATGCTATGTACAAGCCTTTTAAGTATGAAAGGTACAAGCTATTGAAGCACATACTAACTTTAACTTAATTTCGTTTTAACCCCTTAAATTTTAACCAATTTTCGTTTTAACCCCCTAAAATTTTTATATATACTAAAAACTAATATGATTTGTACAAGATGCTATGTACAAGCCTTTTAAGCATGAAAGGTACAAGCTATTGAATCACATACTAACTTTAACTAAATTTCGTTTTAACCCCTTAAATTTTAACCAATTTTCGTTTTAACCCCCTAAAATTTTTATATATACTAAAAACTAATATGATTTGTACAAGATGCTATGTACAAGCCTTTTAAGCATGAAAGGTACAAGCTATTGAATCACATACTAACATTAACTAAATTTCGTTTTAACCCCTTAAATTTTAACCAATTTTCGTTTTAACCCCCTAAAATTTTTATATATACTAAAAACTAATATGCTATGTACAAGCCTTTTAAGAATGAAAGGTACAAGCTATTGAAGCACATACTAACTTTAACTAAATTTTGTTTTAACCCCTTAAATTTTAACCAATTTTCGTTTTAACCCCCTAAAATTTTTATATATACTAAAAACTAATATGATTTGTACAAGATGCTATGTACAAGCCTTTTAAGCATGAAAGGTACAAGCTATTGAAGCACTTTTACTCCACATTAAAGTTTTCGTTTTCATATATTATATATATATATATATACTAAAAACCAATATGCTATGTACAAGCCTTTTAAGTATGAAAGGTACAAGCTATTGAAGCACATACTAACTTTAACTTAATTTCGTTTTAACCCCTTAAATTTTAACCAATTTTTGTTTTAACCCCCTAAAATTTTTATATATACTAAAAACTAATATGATTTGTACAAGATGCTATGTACAAGCCTTTTAAGCATGAAAGGTACAAGTTATTGAATCACATACTAACTTTAACTAAATTTCGTTTTAACCCCTTAAATTTTAACCAATTTTCGTTTTAACCCCTTAAATTTTAACCAATTTTCGTTTTAACCCCCTAAAATTTTTATATATACTAAAAACTAATATGATTTGTACAAGATGCTATGTACAAGCCTTTTAAGCATGAAAGGTACAAGCTATTGAATCACATACTAACTTTAACTAAATTTTGTTTTAACCCCTTAAATTTTAACCAATTTTCGTTTTAACCCCCTAAAATTTTTATATATACTAAAAACTAATATGCTATGTACAAGCCTTTTAAGCATGAAAGGTACAAGCTATTGAAGCACATACTAACTTTAACTAAATTTTGTTTTAACCCCTTAAATTTTAACCAATTTTCGTTTTAACCCCCTAAAATTTTTATATATACTAAAAACTAATATGATTTGTACAAGATGCTATGTACAAGCCTTTTAAGCATGAAAGGTACAAGCTATTGAAGCACATACTAACTTTAACTAAATTTCGTTTTAACCCCTTAAATTTTAACCAATTTTCGTTTTAACCCCCTAAAATTTTTATATATACTAAAAACTAATATGCTATGTACAAGCCTTTTAAGCATGAAAGGTACAAGCTATTGAAGCACATACTAACTTTAACTAAATTTTGTTTTAACCCCTTATATTTTAACCAATTTTCGTTTTAACCCCTTAAATTTTAACCAATTTTCGTTTTAACCCCCTAAAATTTTTATATATACTAAAAACTAATATGCTATGTACAAGCCTTTTAAGCATGAAAGGTACAAGCTATTGAATCACATACTAACTTTAACTAAATTTCGTTTTAACCCCTTAATTTTTAACCAATTTTCGTTTTAACCCCCTAAAATTTTTTATTGAATCACATACTAACTTTAACTAAATTTCGTTTTAACCCCTTAAATTTTAACCAATTTTCGTTTTAACCCCCTAAAATTTTTATATATACTAAAAACTAATATGATTTGTACAAGATGCTATGTACAAGCCTTTTAAGCATGAAAGGTACAAGCTATTGAAGCACTTTTACTCCACATTAAAGTTTTCGTTTTCATATATTATATATATATATATATATATATATATAACGTTTTATAATATTTAATATTTTTCATCATCTAATGTTATACGTTCATGTAACATTAAAAGTAAGACATTATATTATATCACTGCCGTCAGAGTGTCATTATTTGCGTTAGTATAATCCTTTTTTATTCTATGTTTTTATACACCCTATAATTTTTATTGTTCTTATATGTTACTTTTAGTATTGTTTCATATCTTTTACCTTTTTTTAAATTTGGGTTCTAAGATTTGACATCAATGTATTTGCATTAAACTAATACTACTATATATTGTTCGTATCCAAAACTTTGTCGTATAAAAAATGTGTCCCGCGGCAACGCGCGGGTTATATTCCTAATATATACTAAAAAGGAACTTGCTTATGTGAGAGGGAAGTACTGTAGCTAAAAGTACTTCCCTCACTACATAAGGTACAACTCTATGTTGCACAACTAACGGTCTTAACGGTTGTTAAGTGTTGCTTGGCTAACTAACGGTAGTTACAAATGGATATTTAACGGAATTTGTTTTCAAGTTTAAGTTTTTTAACTTTTGCCACTAAAATTTTTGCCACATGACTTTTGGTTTTTAACCTTTTCCCGTCGAAAGTTTATTTATTTTTTAATTTTACCACATAACTTTTACTTTTTAAACTTTCGCAACGGAAACTTTTTTTTTTATAACATTTCCCCTTTTACTTTTTCCCACATAACTTTAACAAGCTTTGTTTTCAAGTTTAAGTTTCTTATTTTTTTTTACTTTTTTTTCACATAACTTTGTTTTTTTTCAGTCTCAATCTGAAAGGTTTCTTTTATTTATTTTTTATCACATAACTTTTGGTTTCTAAAATTTGTTACCAAAGTTTCATTTTCTTTACTTTTGACCACAACTTTTATTTTCTTAACTTTTGCCACGAAAATTTTGTTGTTCGGCTTAATGTTTTTTAACTTTTGTCACGAGAGTTTTGTTTTTCTCCCGGAGCAACGCCCGGGTAGAAATACTTGTAATATTCCAAATTGCTTCTCTTACATTCTTTGCTTACAAAAGTTACTGTTAACCAAGATTAATATCTTAACAAAAAGATAATTGCCTGTGACAACTTTGATAAATATCTCATCATGTACTAAGTCACGATCGAGAGGCTATTTGGTTGACTAAACTCTATACAAAAATCACAATAAATATTATCAGTAAAAAAATGGAATCCAAGTTTTGTAAAATGTTTCAAATAAACATCGATTATATATATATATACTGATACTAATACCCATACGATATACGGATTCATCATATAAATGCATCAAGTTTATTAATAGAAAATGAAATTCGAATATGTTTCATATTATGAATTTAGTTCTTTGATGAGCCTAATAATAAAATACATGTTTAATAAAAGTTTTGGTGAACGTCTACTTTTCATATCGTATTGATCTGATTTTTTTTTTTGAACAGCAAAATATTGATCTGATTTAACGCTTAAACTCATAGTGATTTAACATGATTTTTGTCGTTTTAATGTTTTCCAATATGGCTTTCATTAGAGTTAGTAAATAGATAATTAATATGATAATAAATATATAATACATAGTTTTAAGGGCCAGTTTTGGCTGGTATTTCATCTTGTTTCTCACACCAACATTTTCCTTTTTCAATTCCCTACTAGTCTATGTAACATATGATGTCTCAATCACGAAAGAAGAAAGGGAAAAAGAAGAAATCCGATGAAGAATCTATGAAGGATTTGCGAAAAACTGATGTTCAATCTATGTATAATCTTAGATCATCTTTGAAATCAACTGATTCATCCAAGAGTGATCCGATTGGTCTGAATATTGATGCTTCCAATCCGCCCTTGATTTCTGGTCATCAGCCTCCTGATCAAGCCGTTGTTGCTGCTGCAGAAACTAATTCTTATCAGGCCGCCGCTGTAGCTGCTGATCCTGAGTCTGATCAGCCCGATCTGGCCGCTGCTGTCGATGTTCAAGCCGATGCTGATGCTGCTGATCGTGCTTATGATCGGGGTTTGTTTGGGGTTGGTTTTGATTCTGATTCTGGTCGTGGGATTGATGATCCATTGGTGGCAGATTCCGTTCATAACAACATGATTCATGAGTCTCATTCCTGTGATGTTAAAAACCCTACCGTTTCTTTGCCTGATCAGGCCGCTGCTACTGATCTTGTGTCTGATCGAGTTTCGATTGGAATAGATGTTGACTCAGGTTGTTCTTTGCCGGCTGCTTGTGTTTCTCCTTCACGTTCAGCCGATGTTACTGTTGTTGGTTCTTCACTTCAATCAGTTTCTGATCAGTGTGGAGGGACGATTGGGATTGATCATGATTCGGGTTCTTTGACGCAATCTATTAATTTAATGGAGGCTAGGGTTTTTGAAAACCCTAGTTTTGAAAACGTCATTGAAAACCCTAATCCGAGGGATGCTTCTGTTCAGCCTTCTCCTGCGATGAATTATAGTATCAATTCGCATGATGAGAAGGATTCAGGTGCTAAGCAGGGTTCATATGTTTCTGCTATTCGAGCGGCTAATGATTTGATAGAGTCTCTATCTTTGCGGTCTAAGGTGCATACACCTGTTTATTCGTCTCCTGATTTGCTTGTTGAGAAATCACATTCTACTAGTGATCATACAATTGTTGGGGATGATCTTGGTTCAACTTCACCTTGTAACAAGTTGGATGATACGACTACCATTGAGAAAGTGGCTGATTCGTGGGATAAAAAAGTTGTTTCTCAAGTTGATGAGGGTAGCACTTTGAATGATTTGCATGGTGATGGTTTGTCGAATGCCACGCCTGTTTCTCACATGCCTCCTATGCCGGATCCTCCAAAGTTTCCTCCTGACTCTTCTTATTTTAAGCCAGCTCCTGGTCAAGACCCTGATATTCATTTTGTCCCAAATTCTATTCCTAAGAATGATAATGCTAATGTTGCATCATTCTTGGATAAATTAACTCACGCTGCTGATCTACTCAATAAACCACTTGAGCATTCTCATAATGCTCCTCATGGAATCAATGGCACTACAATTGGTGTCAATGAAACGATGACGACCTTAGATGAAAATGGTGTTCCACCTATCACTGATGAGCATTTTGCTAAAACTAGTCCGAAAGGTAATCAAATTCCTACTTCTTTTGCCAATCTCTTTAAAGAAGCGGCAAACATCCGAAGGACTGGTAAGCTTTGATTCATCCCTCCTGTGTTCACTGAGATTGGCACTAGACATGCTGTTATCCCAGATGATCTCATAGTGAAACAAAGTGAGCAATGGTTATTGACTTTGGTTGGTTGTTTTGTTGGAAAGAGACCTGCTTTTCCATTTGTTCGTTTTCATGCATTTCGAATGTGGAAAAAGTATGGTTTGGTTGATGTAGTTTTGAACAACCAAGGTAGATTTTACTTTAAGTTTGATAATGTTGAGGGTTTGGATTTTGTTATTAACAATCGCCCTTGGTTATTTAATGATGTGCCTGTTTTGTTGAAGAAATGGGAGGCTGGCATTGAATCTGATAAGATTAGGCCTAAATCAGTTCATATGTGGGTGAATATTTATGATTTGGATTCTACCATGTGGGGTTATGATATTTTGAGTCACATCACTAGTGTTATTGGTGTACCCGTTGCTTTGGATAGATTTACTGAGGAGATGATTGAAAAGAAGTCGGGTAGAGCTATGTTTGCTAGGGTGTTGATTAAAGTTAGTGCTGATCATGATATTCCTGCTTTTGTTGAGGCACTTGTTTTGGGCAAAATGCAGAAATTTAGGCTTCAGTACTTCTGGAAGCCGGATAGATGTGCTCATTGTGATGTCTTTGGGCATAAGTTTCTTGATTGTGTTGATAGGCCTAAGTCTTCTGAGGAGATGGAAGCTGGGGCAACCAATATTGTTCCAGCTAATGAGGCAGGTCCTTCAGGTACTAAAACACAAGATATTCAGGGTTCACAGGATAAACAGGGCTTTCAACAGCCTAAGAAGAGACGTAGAAGGGCCAAGAAGGCCCAAGGTGTATCGGGCTTTCAGATTCCTAAGCCCAAGTTTCAGTATGTCCCTAAGAGAACAGAGAGGCCTGCCAACTCATTTGGCAAGGCTCAGATGATTGCTCCAGATACCTCAGCATCTACAGATCCATCACAGACTATGAGGGTCACTCCAGATACACATACCGGTTCACGTGCTGCTTATCCGAAGGATTTTCCTTCTTCTTCTGCACCAGTTATTACTACTGGTAACCCGTTTGAGGCACTATGTGCTTTAAACAAGGATGATGTTCGCAAACCATCTGCCCCCACTATACTTCAGCAGGACCCAGATCCAGGCATAACATTATCAACAGACCCAGCAGATATAGAGGAGTTTGAGTCAGATACAGGAGAGACTGCCCAGTTCATGAAGGGTGCTATATAGACTAGCTTTATTTACATTCTTCTTAATTAGATTGCTAGTCATAGTTTCATTTGATAGATTCATGTGTTCTTGATATAGTTGGGTGATCTGAGCCTGTTCAGCCACCTAGCTGGTTCATTTCCTGCATCATGGGTCTCCTTTATTTACTATGAGGGGCTCATGAGGGCATTTCTTTTGAATTGGTTGACACTCTGTCAATCCACTTGTAACTACTTGTAATAATCTTTTGGGTGATTATAAAAGCTTACCGGGGTTTAAATTCCCCTTTACCCAAAAAAAAAAAGAGAATTTTACTATTTTTTATATGAAAAAAGTTTATAAAAATCTTTTTTTACACATGTGATAATATAAATATATTTTGAAATTTATAATTATATGATAATACTTTAAGTAGAGAATTGTATAAACTTCTAATCCTAAATGTAAACCATGTGTTTTTCGATGAGTTTGTATAAAAAAAGTTATTGTATCTTCTTTTTATATTTTTGATCGTTTATAATATCAAACTTCGTTTTTTTTTTCAATAGATAAGTATTGGAAATTAAACTGATTGATATAAACATTATATGGCTTTCTTAAGATTATATATAAAAAACTAGTGCTCAGACCCGTCCAATGGACGGGTAGTCTCAAAATATATTAATCAAAGCTAAAAAATTGGAATTCAAGTAAGGGGGAAGAATATGATGTGTTTAGAATCCGGGTTTTAGACTTCAGGTCCGCGTGTTTCGTAACAATTTTTCTTAATCTTTATTTAATTAATAACATCTAATTTAATGTGGTTGGTTTGGAAGTGTAAAGGGGTTTGGAGAAATCTGGCTTCTTTGAAAGTTTGTTGTTTTAGTTTTTGATATTATTTTTCAAATACTCCGTATCATTCTTTGCATATGTTTATAATTGTTCTTGACAACAAATGCTCCTCAATATATATAAAAATTATAATAATATGATAAATCGTTGGTTTTGGTTTTTCTTTGATTTTCTTGTTTTTTATTCGAACATACTGAAGCCAATGTTCAATGTTTATATTAAACATTATAATCATCGTGAAGGCGACAAAATCCCTAGAACCAATTCGACAACTTAATCAATACGAAAACTAAAGAAGGAAACATATGAAAATTAACTTCATAAAAATATTGAATCTAGTTAACCCTTTTTTTTCCAACTTTAGTTAAATAAAGAATTTGTAGTTTGTTATATCTAAACTTAAGAAAAACACAAACAACAATTTTAGACTATAATTACGAAAACTAAAGAAGGAAACATATGAAAATTAACTCCATATAAATATTGAATCTAGTTAACCCCTTTTCTTTCAACTTTAGTTAAATAAAAAAAGTTGTAGTTTGTTATATCTAAACTTAAGACAAACACAAACTACAATTTTAGACTATAATTACGAAAAACTAAAGAAAAATATATAACTTTTGAAAAGTACATACCAATTCATCAACAAAGACCATCTCGAACGTTTTGATTTTCTTTGGGTTGTTCCACTCCAAAACAGTCCATACATGCACAACACGGAGTCGTAGATGATGGTTAACATGTGTTGGCAAAAGATCTTCAAGATGAACTAATGTGGTCTTATTTTTGGTTGTTGAAGAAGAAGCCATGATGAACCTATAATGGACAACAAACTAAATTAATAGAGATAATAATAACAATAACATAAGAATTTAATGTTAAATAATAATAATAATAATGATTAAATATGAACAAAGTATATTAAAAAAAAAAACCCTCTTGGTAGTCGACTTCTTGGTAGACGACTATTTTTTTGTTTTGGTCGTAGGTTTTTGTTTTTGGTTGAGGATATGTGAGGGTTTATTCCTAGGTTGTATATAGATGTAATATAATTTTTGGGAGACTTTTAAAGATAAAAAGATTTTTTTTATTAATAATAAGGTCGGCCTATAGATTTAATAATTAAAAAAATATTTAAAAAATAGAAGATTAATGAGGATGGAGAATTAGGCTAAAGGAGGGGGATTAGGGGTGCCAAGTGTACCCCAACCCCATCTTTTAGTTATATTATAGATATACAAATTGTTTGGAGAGGATTTTGTTAGAAATCCAAAAATAGTGATAAATTGTAATCTAGATTAGAGGAATTTCTTGTTATTAAATCATAGATAAATGATCACTAAGGTTGAGGGGCTAATTGTGACAATTAGCATAATTGTGTAGTTAGACTATAAATAGCCCTCTCATACCTTATAGATCATAACTTTTGTATAATCCTTTCATAACTTTAATACCTGATAACTTTAACACATAATTCTCTCTCAAAACACACACAAACACCAAGAACACACACTCACCAAATCCACCATTGATGACTTGAATTCGGTGTTATAAATCGTGTTATAACAAGTGGTATCAGAGAAAAACATCGATCTGATGACGATCCATAACTGAATTCAATCACAAATTCATCAAAATCAAATTTATTTACAATTTTAGTTCGTATTTTCACCTACTGGTTCATCAAAATTCACACTTAAAAGTCACATAAAATCACAGTTATTTGTTCACCAATAGATTCGTGGTTGTTGAAAACATAATCCTGTCAAGTTTTAAGTTTCAATTCAATCTAATTCTCGAGATTGAATTTTGTGTTTTTGGCGCGAATTTGAGGGATTTGAATCTGTTGTGTTTTGTGTTGAATTTTGTTCATACACTTGTTGCGGACGTGAATACAATCAGTTTGCAAGTGATTTCATGATTTAACTCCCAGTAATTCAAAAGTTATTGAAGCTTTCTGAAGTTGTTAATGGAGTTTTTCTGGAAAACTGATGAGATGAAGAAGATGACACCAAAACGATCTTCACTAGGACGATCTTCCCAAGATCGTCTTAGTCTTTGAAAGCTCGTTTTTCATTCTTGTGCTTTGTGGCTTGTTAGACGATCTTCACAAGATCATTCTAGACAAGTGTGTGTTGTGTAGTGTTTGTTTCTGGCTAATTAATCCGAAAGGATTGGTTTGGTCAATTCAAATACTTATAAGTTTTGGGAAAGAAACCTAAGACGATCTTCACCAAGATCGTTTCATTTCTTCGAAACCTAAGACGATCTTCAATCAAATATCGTCCCAGTTTTTTTTTAATCGTTTCAATCCAAAATCACTTTAATTCAAGATAATTTCACTTCAAGATCATTTCATTTCAAGACCGTTTCATTTCAAGATCGTTTCAATTTCAAGACTTAACCAAATTTCATCAAAAATCCTAAGACGATCTCACCTAGGACGATCTTGCTCAGAACGATCTCACCTAGAACGATCTTGCTTAGGACGATCTCTCCCAGAACGATCTTACCCAGGACGATCTTATCAAGATCGTTTCATTTTCTGATCTTAATTCAATTCAATTTTTTAAATCAAATCAAATTCAAATGGCTTCTCGTGAAGCATTGGCATTGGGTTCAGACACAAGACCTCCAGTTCTCTACCGTGGTTCCTATGGACTATGGAAGAAAAGATTTATGGACTATGTGGAAAGTCAAACAAATGGTCATATGATGAAAGATTCCATCCTTAATAGACTTGCCGTTCATCGCCATCCCACTACTGATGCAATAATTCTAACTCCTGATCTTTTGAATGCTGAACAAAAAGATCGAACAGCTGCAGATAACAGAGCTAGGTCATGCTTATACAAAACTCTACCGGATGAAATCTATGGCTCTGTTGATTCTTATGATACGGCCAAGGAGATATGGGATGAGGTGGCTAGACAGATGGAAGGAGCTGATGTGACTTCGACGATAAGATTGACCAATATTTTGACTGAGTTTGACAACTTCACCAAATTGCCTAATGAATCTCTTGAAGCTGTCTACTACAGATTTTGCAATGTCATAAATGAACTGAGGAAGAACAATGTCAAGAAAACAGAGATTGAGTTAAACATCAAATTCATCAAAGCTCTTGGTCCAGAATGGGAAGATTTTGGAACACAGATCAAGCAACATCAAAATCTGACCAAGTTCACCATTCATACTCTTTATGAATCTTTCAAACTAAATGAAAACCAAGTCCTAAACAAAGCTTCATCAAACAAAATGCCAGAAGTTGTATCTTCTGATCCTTTGGCATTGATAGTTGAGAAGAAGATTTCTGAAGCTCTTAAGAGGCAAATGGTAGTTGTTTCTTCATCTGATGAGGAGGGAGATGATCTGATGGCTACAAGAGATGGTGTTTCAGATGAACTATATCAAGCTCTTGCCGCGGTAACAAAGCATATCAAGAGGAAATTTTACAAAGCGAGGCCAACAAACAACAATCTCCGCACTTCTTCTACAAGTGCATTTCCCAAGAAGGAACAATATCATCCTAAGAGTAATGAGCTAGGTGAAGCTAATGGATCAAGGTATGGTGAAAAGAAGGAAGTATATGAGAAACAAGTTGTGAGAAGGGTAAGGCATCAGACAAAAAGTGCTACAATTGTGGTATTCCTGGACATTTTGCTGTTGATTGCAAACAACCTCGAAAGCGGAACTATGAGTATTACAAGCAGAAGATGCTGTTAGCCAAACAAGTCGAAGCAGGACATGCATTGCTAGCTGAAGATGACAAATGGCTGTTACTCACAGATGATGAAGATCAAGATCTCTCTGCTAGTGTTTGCTATATGGCAAGGTTGGCCAAGAACAAAGTCTTTGAAGCAGAAAGCACTGATGATGAATACCCAGATGATGAGGTAAATCTCGACTCTACTTTTTCTTTGATTAAGGACAAAGAGTCATGTAGATTAGCTTTATCAGATTTAGCAACTCATATCAATTCTTTAGCCAACAAAAACAAAAAGTTGAAAAATAGTATTTCATTTTCTAAAAGTGAATTTTCAAACCTTCTTGAAGAACATTCAAAATTACTTTTTGAACATGATGCTATTAAACAAGATTTTCAAGCTTACAAAGATAAGATGTTGGTTAAAGAATGTGAGTTGAATGTCTCTCTTGATTCTAAGTTATTACAAAAATGTCAAAATCTAGAAAAGACCATTCATGATCTTGAAAAGACCAATCAAGATCTTGAAATTCAAAAGTCCAATGAATGGCTTCGGGCAAATGCAAGACAAATGGATGTTGATATTCTCAATAAAAAGCTTCAAGAAGCTAAACCAAACAATGTTGAATTCGAAAGGAAGATTTCTGATTTAAATCATAATTGTTTTCTAAAAGGCATTGAGATTGAGAATCTTGAAAAACAAGTTGAGGAACTTAAAAAGTATATACTTTTCTATCAAGAAAAGTTATATAAAGTTGAACAAAATCCTCTCTTGAATTTCACTGCCTATTTCAACAAGTCAAAAATTGACAAAACAGAACTTCTTCTCGGGTTGGGATTTGAGAATATCACACCATTACAAAAAGCCAAAGAGGAAATTGAACCCTTGTATGATGAAAAATTCCTACGACTTGGTATGATACAACAATTTATTCGTCCATTGGATGACGAATTTGAGACTAATGAAGTTGAGAGAATACCAAAACAAGAATTTTTGGTTAATTATGATGCAATAAATGATTCATACAAAACTAAGGAATCTTCAATTTTCAAATTGGAAGAAATTGAATCAAATTTTCAAAACCAAGAATCTGTCGGTACTCCACCTAAACCAACTAAAATGTACTTTCCAACCACATTTTTGGAAAAACAAATAGAAGGTTTACAACAAAAGGTGGAATCTCAACAAAAAGTTATTAATCACCTCAAGTCTCAAAGTCCGAATTCAGAGGATAAATGTATTGTTGTTGATACTAAGAAAGTTTGTGAGAATGTTTCTACTCAAACTAACCAAAGTGCTTTAGTAGACAATTCTACCCAAACTACTTGTGATTCATCTACCAATACCTCTACCCAGACCTTGACTGATTTTCTTCAGTGTACTTGTCAAAATACTGCTACATTTATAGCTGATGATTATGTGCAATCTGATTTATCTAATGAAGAACTTGCACATAGTTTAGTTTTGATATGGTACTTCTATAGGTTTTTCACATGCAACACTGTTGATGAGTTAGTTGTTCACCCTACGCCTAGTGCTAGTATAGGTGTTGATACTTCTACTCAATTTTCTTGTGAAACCAAAGATGTGTCAGTTCAAGTTGACCTAATTTCTGAGACTACCCATATTGTGAAGTTGGACACCAAGATTCCTGATTGTTCAAAACTTTCAAATGAATCTGAAACTAATCAATCTCCATTGAAATTTTCTTTTTCCAAAGATTTCACAAAGAATGATTTTGATAAATTCATGGAGGGAGAATATGTTTTTAATTCAGAAACTGAGAAAAAGATTGAATCTACCAAAATCAAAGTGGAAACAAAAGTGGAATCTCAAAAACCATGGTCCAAAGCTCCAACTTCATATTACTCAAAGAAACGAGTTAAGACCAAACTAGTCAAGACTGAACCAAAGACCATTAAGTTAGAAACCTTTATTGCTACCCTAGTGAAACATGTCAAAAAGGAACAAGCTGAAACCCCACTCAGGACAAAGTACACCAAAGTGAAACTTCCGAAAGACTATCCTAATGCTTCTCAATCTAGCTCTCAATCTAGCTTTATACCTAAAGTGTCTAAGTCTAGCTCAGTTTCGCTAACTAAGGATACATCAAATGGTACAACTAGATATAGGGATAGATATGGATGGTTTTCTCATGATAAACCAAAGAAGCAAGAAGTTTCCTCACCTCCAAAAGATTCCAAAAAGATGAAAGTGTTTAAAACTCCTAGTTCTAATCTTCTTAGTTTCAATTCAACAGGTGGAAAGAGCATAACTAGTGGTGCTAAATGGGTCGCTAATACATTAGTACCTAGGATCACTAGTAATCAAAAGGATGTTGAGAAAAAGAAGAAAAGAAAGAGGAGAAAGGCTGTTAATAGGAGGAAGGGTGTTCATGTTAATCAAAACAATTTTTCTTTGTCAAATATTGTTGAAAATGCCAAGGCAAGACCTTGTGAGCTTGTAAACAATCTTAATTCTCATACTTGTGTATCTGATGATGATGCTTGTAAACATGTTACTTTTAATTCTCATGTGAATGTTCGTACTTTTTATTCAAATGTGTTTGTTGATAATGTGCTTGTTAATGCTTATGTTGATTCGAAAACATGTTTGAATGCATATCCTAAGTTATATACCCTGCCTGTTTTAACTAACCATAAAGGACCCGTCTTCAAGTGGGTACCTAAAAACAGTTAAATTTCTTTGATTGCAGGAAATAACCATCTGTGTTTGGATACTCGATTCCGGGTGTTCGAAGCACATGACTGGAAATAAATCTTTGCTCAAGAATTTTGTTGAAAGATTCATGGGAACAGTTCGCTTTGGAAACAACAATTTCGCTCCTATCTTAGGTTATGGAGACATTGAAAGAAATGGAATTATCATCAAGAAAGTTCACTATGTTGAAGGATTAAGTCACAACTTGTTCAGTGTTGGACAATTCTGTGATAACAATCTTCAAGTTCTGTTTCGAAAATCTCTTTGCAAAGTCCAAACTCTAGATGGAGTTGATATTCTTTGTGGTGACCGTGATGATAATCTTTTTACCGTCAATCTCGATGATAACCAACCAACCGATAATATTTGTCTCATTTCAAAGGCTACTTCAAAGAATTCTTGGTTATGGCATAGAAGGCTGTCGCATCTGAATTTTCAAACCATCAATATTTTGGTCAATAAGCATCTTGTTAAAGGCTTACCTGACTATAAGTATGAAAGTGAGCATGTTTGTCCTTCTTGTGCTGTTGGGAAGATTAAGAGAGCTTCTCATAAACCGAAGAAATCTCCAAATTCTTTAGCACCTCTTCATTTGCTTCACATGGATCTTTGTGGGCCGATGAAAGTACAAAGCCGAAATGGGAAGAAATACATCTTGGTTATTGTTGATGATTATTCAAGATATACTTGGGTCAAGTTCCTTGCATCCAAAGATGAAACAACTCAGATGTTGATAGATTTCATCACTAATACTCAAGTAAATCTTCAACTTCCAGTTCGTTACATCCGTTCGGATAACGGAACTGAGTTCAAGAATGCTGTTTTTGATGAATTCTGCAAATCCAAAGGTATCACTCATCAATTCTCAGCAGTTCGCACCCCACAACAAAACGGTGTTGTTGAAAGGAGAAATCGATCGCTGGTGGAAGCAGCAAGGACAATGCTTGCTTATTCCAAATTGCCATCCAATATGTGGGCTGAAGCTGTTGACACTGCATGTCACACTCAGAATCGGTCCATTATCAATCAGCGTTTCGAAAAGACTCCTTATGAGGTTATTAACAAACGCAAACCCAACATCAACTACTTTCATATATTTGGGTGTGTTTGTTATACTTTGAATGATCGGGAGAATCTTGGAAAGTTCGAGAACATCAATTGCCTATCGAATCTATAATCGTCGAACCAACACAATTCAAGAAACAATGAATGTTTGGTTTGATGAGATGTCAGGCATGATTTTTGAGCAAGAAGGTTTGCTGCCAACAAGTAATGATCCAAGTACTTCAAGTACTTCTACAAGGAATTCTACCTTAGCTTCTATATTCAAGAAGTTTCCAACTCCAACAAGTGATGAATTAGATATTCTTTTTGAAGAATTCTATAATTCAAAACCGATTCATGATCAAGAACCTCAGGTCATCTTTGAACCAATTCAAAACAATGAACCTCTTCATAAAAACGATCCAGTTCCTGACAACATTCATGAATCTTCATCAAGTTCTTCAGAGCAAGAATGCTGTTTTTGATGAATTCTGCAAATCCAAAGGTATCACTCATCAATTCTCAGCAGTTCGCACCCCACAACAAAACGGTGTTGTTGAAAGGAGAAATCGATCGCTGGTGGAAGCAGCAAGGACAATGCTTGCTTATTCCAAATTGCCATCCAATATGTGGGCTGAAGCTGTTGACACTGCATGTCACACTCAGAATCGGTCCATTATCAATCAGCGTTTCGAAAAGACTCCTTATGAGGTTATTAACAAACGCAAACCCAACATCAACTACTTTCATATATTTGGGTGTGTTTGTTATACTTTGAATGATCGGGAGAATCTTGGAAAGTTCGAGAACATCAATTGCCTATCGAATCTATAATCGTCGAACCAACACAATTCAAGAAACAATGAATGTTTGGTTTGATGAGATGTCAGGCATGATTTTTGAGCAAGAAGGTTTGCTGCCAACAAGTAATGATCCAAGTACTTCAAGTACTTCTACAAGGAATTCTACCTTAGCTTCTATATTCAAGAAGTTTCCAACTCCAACAAGTGATGAATTAGATATTCTTTTTGAAGAATTCTATAATTCAAAACCGATTCATGATCAAGAACCTCAGGTCATCTTTGAACCAATTCAAAACAATGAACCTCTTCATAAAAACGATCCAGTTCCTGACAACATTCATGAATCTTCATCAAGTTCTTCAGAGCAAGAATCCTCTTCTACTGATATTTCTCCACCATCCTCTCAGGATAATTCTTCTCAAGTGAATGTTCAAGAACAACCTTCTCGATTAACTCAGACAAAAAATCCATTAAACACTCCAAATGTGTATGTACCACTTGATTTTGATCATCCAGCTTATGAGGAAAGAGTTATACCAAGTTATGACTCCATCTCTCAACAAAACTCAAGTTTTAATGATGGTGATGTTGATCTTCAACAACAAGATCCTCTTCCTCATGCTCACAAGTGGACACGAATGCAGAAAGACCATCCTACTGATCAAATAATTGGAGATCCACAAGCAGGAGTAACTACTCGTACCTCAGTAAATGAGTGTCTTGTTGCACTTTCTCTTAGCAATATTGAACCCAAAACGGTATCTGAAGCTCTTCGTGATCCAGAGTGGGTTAAGGCAATGCAAGATGAACTCGCACAATTTGAAAGACTGAAGGTATGGAGATTAGTTCCAAATCCTAGAAAAGATGATCCAATCGGTACAAAGTGGATATTCAAAAACAAAAAGGATGAGAATGGAGTGGTAGTAAGGAATAAAGCTCGACTTGTTGCAAAGGGTTATTGCCAACAACCTGGTGTTGACTTCCAAGAAACAGAATTGTGTGTCTCTATCAACGGCTGAAGCAGAATATGTGGCTGCGGCTAGTTGTTGTGCTCAAGTTTTATGGATGAAGACACAACTAACTGATTATGGTCTGAAATATGATCATATCCCTATCTATTGTGATTCTCAGAGTGCCATTGCCATTGCAGTCAACTCAGTAAACCACTCTCGCTCAAAGCATATTGATGTTAGATATCATTTTCTCAAAGATCATATTGAGAAAGGTGACATCGAGCTCTACTTTGTGGGTACTGACTTTCAACTTGCAGATTTGTTCACAAAACCACTGGATGAAAAGAGGTTTAACTTTCTTATCTCCAAGCTAGGTATGTTAAATCTTAAACCTTAACTCTTTTGAAGGAATTCTTGACACATTCCAGAAAACCAAAATACAAAATTGCATATTTTCAAAAATAAACAAAAAGATATATTTCAGTGGCTTGCATATACTATGTATGCAACCCGTTCTTAAATGATATATTTATTTGTAGAGTGTTTTTACATTCTAAGCTTTTGTTATTATACATACAAATTGATATAAGATAACAAGGAATCGAACGCCTTTGTGTACTTCCAAGTGTTCTTATATGAATATGTATGTATGATAGCAATCAAGTTGTTCAAATAAAGTTTTCAAAACTCTCAATTGTTGATATGAGACGCAAAGGATCGAACGCCTTTGTGTACTCCCTTGTTGTCTCATCTTGTACAATTGCTTGGGTTAATTTTTTGCTTAAATGTTTTAATTGCCTCCAACGTGTTGTTGTAAGATGCGACGGATTGAACGCCTTTGTGTACTCCCTAGCTGTCTTACTATCAACATTGTTGTTGAAGCAAAACTTTATGTTTTTCAAATAAAAATCTTGTTCACAATAGACTCTCAAATGTTTGATCTCACAAAACCAATTTTTGCTCCACCTTTCTATGAAAATTTTTGATCTATTCTTGCATAGATTAAGGAGGAGTTTGTGATTTCAACAACCTTCAAAACTTCAAATGTGTTTCAAATGTTTTTTCATGCACACATTTGATGTTTTTCCAATGATTTTCAATCAAATGGAGTTCGGTGATTAGTTTGCACATGAGTGATAAGTATTTCTCAAAATTTACTCCATGAATTTCATCATCGCCGATGAGTTCTAACCCCGGAGTATTCACTTCTTTCATTAGATAGTGAGGGTATTTTGAGTGATGTTGTTTTGTGTAAATAGGATGGAGGGAGTAAAGTCGAAAAGTGAGAGGTTAAGGTGATATGATGTGAGAAAGGGCTAAAATAAACAAAAGCCCTCCCTAAATTCTCAAAAAGCCGGGTAAACACGTTTCTATCGGATTTCATTTGTTGATTTCTTGATATTGAAGAAGTCTTCATGGACCCAGTGAAGCGATGCACATCTTTACCTAACCACTCAAGTGTTTCTTAACAAATACTTGTTTCATTTCTCACGGAGATTTTCACATTTCTATTGACTCTTCATTCGGAAGATGTTGATATTGAAAAAGGGCGACATTCTACTCCAGTCCCCGACTTCATTTGATCACGCTGTGTCTAGAGCTATTTTGATTGATCATTAATTTGATCATCCTTTTTTTTAGGACACATTAGAGTCATGTCTTTGTGATATTATTGCTTATCTTTGTGATATAGCCGGAACATTTGTAGTGATATCTTAATTGATATTCCACGATGATCGAATGGAAATCCTACCAATGCTAACATCCTTTCCAACATTGAACGTAGGTCTCACATTTTCATTTTATGAATTTGTTGAGTTAACGAGAAGTCTATGTGACCTCAGATGTTATTTCCCAAAAGTCTTTGAGGATAGTAAGACATGGTCATCGAACGCCTTTGTGACACTGACCATGAATTACATTCTTTAAAAGCACTCTCGTGGTTGAAAAGCCGCAGATCGAACTATGTTAGAGAATTGTTTTGTGCATATCTCAATGATACATAGGAAATCCGAAAAATGTTATACATTTCAATCGGTCATTTCACTAATCCTTTTGATTTTTGAACATGCTAACGGATCATTTTTATCCGGTTTCACTTCTCATCACACAAACACAGAAAACACCAACACCATGATATAACGTTAGTACCAACAACTTCGATCTTACATTTTAGTCACCCCTAGGATTTCTTGGGTTGGGCTAATGGTTTGGGTTGATGTTTTGATGGTTGACATTTCTTCATGTGCTCATGTTATTCCTTTTGACATTTAATCAATCAAATGTGTACATAATGACATTGGTTCCCAATTTTGTCATTATGAGGGGGAGAAAATATTATGATTGATTTACTGATTGATAAGGAAACAAGGAGAAAAGTTTGTGTTTGGTTGTTTCAATAGGTTTTAGGTTTTTCAAAGTTTGTGTATAGAGGGAGAAAATTCTTCATGATGTGTCAATAGTCTCTTGTATTCAGATTTTCACTAGATTTTAGTTGATTGAGATTTTGGCTTTAAAAAGGGGGAATCTGAATTAACTTCAAAGATAAGAATGAAACCGAAGATGAAAGATTTTCACTTAAGATGCTTCAAAAATCCAAAGACACTCCAAAATGTTTATACTCATGGATTGAGGGGGAGCATGATTACTTCATAAGAATTTCATCCAAACTTCATTCAAATGCTTACTCTCCAAAGTGTTCAAGTTGATGTGAAAAAGATCAAAACTTCAAAAAGGTTGAAAGATTTGTCAGAAGATTCAAGTCAAAGAAGTAAAGCTTCAAAAGAGTCTTCATCAAACACACTTCATGCAAGATCTTCAATTCATACAACTACATTTTATCAAGAAACTACAGTGCATACATCAAGGGGGAGAGTACATATTCATGAAAATTTATTTCAAGAAGATGAGATTCACTCAAGAATCAAAGAATGAAGAATCGATAAGTTGAATTTCACTCAAAATTCGAAGATTGAAAAATCAAAACCAAGATTCATACCTTCCGCATTTCAAAAGACAACTCTGATTCATGATTCAACAATCCTCGAAGATTCAAAAAACACGCATTCATTATTCTCTGTTCAAAAAGAACATTGAGAATCATCACATGATTTAATTTCAAGAAGTCCAAGACCAAGACTGAATCAAGTTTTCAAAGACAAAAGAGAAAGCTTTGAAGACTTGTTTCAACACTCCAATTGTCTTCACCACCGGGCTCATCAAATTCATTCCTACAAGACAATATAACACGTACTTCATTCATTACTCGCGTAATACGCGGGAAAACACATAAAAAAATGTATTACTTGTAAAAGTTTTGATAGATGTTCGACATATAGTTTACGGGGAGTGATAATCGTACCACTATCTTTGATTAATGTATCACAATGTATATATTGTATAGCTGACTGCACAAGCCAGTAATACTGTTGAGTCCCAATGTTCATTGTAAATTTGGTGATGACAAATCTGACCTATAAACACTTAGTAATCTTTTAGTTCTTGTAATCTGATCTGGGTCAGACTAAGCTGACACAGCTTACGATCTGTTTCTGACCCAGATCATGCTTCATGCTTTGTAATTGTTATTATATGGAAGCAAGTGTTGTTCAAGCTGTATCAAATGATTATAGCATTCAGTCCAAGTCGAATAGGAGGATTAAAGATAGAAGACCAAGCTGGTAGTGGAAGTCAGCTTGGGATTAACAGTCAGCTTGAAAACACTTAGGCAGATTGGTGCTTTGACAAATGGCCCAATCTGTGTCTGATAATCAAGTGAAGATAACAACCTGGATTGAAGATAAGGACAAATGACGTGACTAGGAAGGTTCATAGGATCCAAGTTGGTGGTTAGTTTTACATATGCGTGTCCATACTCTTATTGGATGATAAATAATGTGCTGCAGTACTTTGGGGACCACAAGTACCATGAAAGGCACGATCTAATATTCCTTGATCGTCCAACAGAAGAAGAATACGTGGCTTAATTGGATACCAAGGGAAGAAGGGCTTTCGCCTATAAATGCCTCATTCCTTGATTGCATATGTGTGGCATTCCTGAGAATCATTCTTCACATAAGTTTTCTTTGCTCTTACACACAACTTAGTCTGTCTGAGATCAGCTTGGGCTGATTCTCTTGAGTAGAAACTTGTTGATTGTAATTTGTCATTTCAGAGGGTTGTTTAGATATTTATAGACTATCTTGTTTTCGCAACAACCCTGTAATTCTTTGTATAGATTATTCCTTAATAAAGAGTTACATTGAAAATTACAATCTGTGTGCAAGAATGTCTTTTATGTTTACTGCTTTACTGTTTTATTGATTCGTGTCTTTACTTACTTAATATATATACAGAGTCTTTAAAACCTTACTTAAAAGTTTGTAAAGATCGAGTAAAAGTTGTATTCACCCTCCTCTACAACTGTTCTATGTACTATATACTTGGGTATATAAATACACTTTGGGACATAATAAGTGGTATCAGAGCAGGGATTAAGAATTAACTTGACTTGATCCTTGCTTATTTTGTTTAATAGTAAAGCATTATGTCATCCTATGTTGATAATGGTTCTTCAACCAGACCACCCATGTTTGATAAAGATGATTTCAGTGGGTGGAAAGGTCGAATGTCTTTGTTCCTTGAATCCATCGATAACAATATGCCTGACATCCTTACGGATGGTCCTTACATACCTACACAGTCCCTTGTGGTAGATGCTGTGGTTAGAGATGGTCAACCAACCATTCCTGCCACAGTCAAATCCATTGTTAAGGACAAGGCAGATTGGAGGGATGAGGATAGGAGATTGGCTAACATGGATGTAAAGGCTAGAAATTTTGTTGTCCAAGCTATACCCAAAGATATTTACCATTCTATTAAAATGTGTTCAACTGCTGAGAAAATGTGGGGTACTTTGACTGTCATGTTTGAGGGTTGCTTGATGAGTGATTTATTTATGACTTTTTCCCCATTCGTTTGACGCATATTTGAGGTATAAATGAATGATTAGTATGAACTTTACGGTACTTAATGGAGTTAGGTTTGTGAACAGGTTTAATGTGAGAGATTACGGATCGTGAGAGTAGAAATGAGCTAAGGAAGTTAAGAATGAAGTTCGGGAGATTAACGTAAGAAAAATTGGAGCTGAAACAAGAAAACATGAGTGAAGCAGAGCTGCCAGCGCCGCTGGGACACCACCCAGCGCCGCTGGATCCTACAGGATACAGACCAGCGCCGCTGGCACCAAGCCAACTCCGCTGGGACCATCTGGAGCACACCCAGCGCCGCTGGGCACACTGCCAGTGCCATTTTTATGGTTGATTGTTGATTATGGTTGATTGTTGAACAGTTTCTATGCTAAATCGCAGATCCATATTTATTTGAATCTGATTTGTTATTGGTTTTCATATACAAACTGGTTTTATTGATTTGTTTGAGTCGGATTGGTACCGAGGCTCTAGAGTCACTTTAATCTGTTTGCGAAACATTGATCGGTCTTTAATCAGTGTAATCATTTGATCTATAACTGGACACTTGATTGGAAATTAATAATTGGTTCAAACGAGTATGTGTTTAATTCGGTTAATCTAGCTGGCGAACGAAAACCAGATCCAGGTGGTTAGGGTAATAAGTGTCTTTTGACTTTAACAAGAATTCAGACTTACATAAAAGATTTCAGTCATAGTTACAGGCTCAGTTTTTAAAGCTCAGTGAGCGACCTTAACAGGAACTCACTGAAGGGTTTGACCAGTCGAAAGGCAGTCAAGCTAAATAATTTAGTGAATCTAACGAGAATCTGAATGTGAAAAGAGTCGTTCAACAACTTCAACTGTAACCGCCTTTAAGCATGTCAATCAAAACCAAACGAATGTCAGTTTTTATATTTATCATTGTCTTTAATTTCTTATGCATTCTAGTTAACTAGGAAACCCTAAAAGCTGTAGTTTCATTTTAGTATTTTAATTTCCTTAAACAAAGTCCCTGAGAACGAACCTGGACTTACCTAGGCTATACTATAACTAGACAGGGTACACTGCCCTTTAGTGTGTGATAATATAGAATAAGTAGATCCTTGAATTATAAATTTAAAACTTAGATAAATAAAACACACATCAAAGTTTTTGGCGCCGCTGCCGGGGACTTGTAGCTAGGAATAGGTTAGAATAGTTAGTGTAACGATCCTTTCTCGTGATTAACACGAGGAAGTTACTTTCAGTTTTCTAGGTTAGCTTACAAAAAAAAAAGAGAGGTAGGATTAGTTTTTCAATTTTAAAATTAGAAGTAAGAATATGAATAGTGATTCAGAAAAGTCAATCATGGAAAAGAATAGGAAAGTACCCGAAACCCCTAATTCTCCCATTAAGGTACCTGATTCGGACGTGCCGTTTTCAGCTAAGTCTACTTACATTAGCATGGTGCAGAACTTGGAGTTCGATGGCGAACTAAATAGAGATCCGTACCATCACCTCTCACGCTTTAGGGAGGAGTGTAAACTTTTCAACTACGGACCAGGTACAGAAGAAACGGTTAGGTTAGGGATGTTTAGGTACTCATTGCAAGGAATGGCCCTAGCTTGGTTAGATGAGCTTGATCCAGATTCAATCAAGACTTGGGAAGAATTGAGAGAGGCATTTTGCAACACGTTTTACCCAAGGGAGCTGCAGAGAGTTAGAGAAATAGCTGTGACTAATTATTCACAAAAGGAATCCGAATCAATGGGTGAAGCATGGAAAAGACTTAAGAAAATGTCTAGGGAATGCTATGGTCGTGAAAGAACTAAGGTAGAGCTAGTGCAACTGTTTTACAGTGGAGGAACGAGCGAGACGAAGATGTACTTGGATCTGAGGTGCGGTGGATCGTTCGATTACAAGACTGCTAATAGCAACTATGCAGCCCTAGAAGATATAGCGCAAAGAAAGTTGGACAAGGACTGGTTGAAAATCACGTTGATTGAAGGAAACGTGAAAATGTTGGAAAAGAAAATCAAAACGGAAATGCAAAGCCTGAAGGTGAGAGAAACGATCAGAATGTCAGAGAAGTTAAGGAGGAGCTTGGTAAGGTTAAAGCTATGCTTGATTTGATTTACGATCGTTTGTTTTCAAAGGAGGAGACCGCAAAAGGAATTACCACAAGGTCGGGAAAGGCAACAAAATCACCACCGAACCCTCTGGAAAATGAGGAAAATGATGAGGAAGAGGAACCAGTAGAAGCTGAAGAGGAAACTGAAGCGGTCAGGCGAAACAGCAAGGAAACTGATTCTGGACTGAAGAACCAGCGCTGCTATGACCCCTCCCAGCACCGCTAGGACACCTACTGCAGGAACCAGCGCCGCTGGACACACCTCCAGCGCAGCAGGAGAGTCCAGAAAGTTACCCAGCGCCGCTAGTGACTTACCCAGCGTAGCTCCTCATCAAGAAATCGTACCCAGCGCCGCTAGGGACCTTCCCAGCGCCGCTGGTGCACCCAGATCCATACCCAGCGCCGCTGGAACACCCCCATCGCCGCTGGCACCTCCGAAACCAGATTCCAGACCGCGATCGAAGCCCTACAGCCGAACAGTTCCATATTCGCAGAAGCTGAGGAAGAGTCGAGTAGAGCAGAGAGGAGAAATCTTCAAGGACACGCTTTACGGGACGAAGGTGACGATACCGTTTACCGAGTTGGTTAGGTTAACCCCAGGAAATGCTATGGTATAACAAGGACATGATC
Source organism: Erigeron breviscapus (assembly GCA_034093135.1). NCBI lineage: Eukaryota > Viridiplantae > Streptophyta > Magnoliopsida > Asterales > Asteraceae > Erigeron > Erigeron breviscapus. The sequence goes on along the minus strand of CM067170.1, from coordinate 30,285,230 downwards.
AAGGAGGACAGAATCCCGAAAGATGTGCATGGAATAGAGGAAGTCAAGGGAATTCTGGAAAAAGGAGACGAGTTCATCACCCCGAACTTAGACGATCCAGGGAGTTTTGTCATACCGTGTAAGTTAGGAAATAAGATTAGTTGTGATTGTTTAGCCGACTTAGGAGCCAGTATTAACTTAATGCCTTGGACAATCTACACTAGGTTAAGTGATGCAGCCTTAGATACCACCATGATGACCATTAAGTTGGCAGACCAGACCTTTCAGCGCCCTTTAGGAAAGACCAACATAGTGATTGTAACCGTAGGAGACCTACATTTTTAGGCATAATTCGTGGTTATGAACATACCAGAAGATAAGAAGGTGCCAATAATCTTAGGAAAACCTTTCCTGAACACAGCCAAAGCTGTAATAGAAGTAGCAGAACGTAGGATTACCATAGGAAATGGTAGGAGGAAGCTTAGTTTGACCATGGAAGAAGACCCAGACCTAGGGAAGGATGATATAGGAATTTGTGTCGAAGAAGTGGAAATATTAGATGTCGACAATAGAGCAAATCAAGAGATAGAGGAAGCCTTAGGAATAGGATCACCAGACCGTCCATGGGATCTAGGAGAACTAGAAGAAGATGAATTTGATGGAACTTTAGTGCAGACGCCTAACAACCTCATCACCTCGTTAGAAGAACCGCCTACGGACCTTGAAATGAAACCGTTACCGCAAGGATTGGAGTATGCCTACCTGCAAGGGAAGTCACAACTCCCGGTTATCATTTCATCGAAGCTGAGTCAGAAGGAGAAGGCAGCTTTGATGAGGGTCCTTAGGTCTCATAAGAAGGCGTTTACATGAAAGATAGCAAATATTAGAGGTATAGATTCATCGTACTGTAACCATAGGATTCACTTAGAGGCTCACTCGAAACCAGTAGTTCAGAGACAAAGACGTCTAAACCCTAATATTAAGGATGTCGTAAAGAAGGAGAAGATTAAGCAATTGGATGCAGGTATTATCTTCCCCATCTCGGATAGCGAGTGGGTAAGCCCCATCCATTGTGTACCAAAGAAAGGAGGAATGACAATAGTGGCCAACGAGAACAATGAGATGATAGCAACTAGGACTGTAACAGGATGAAGAGTGTGTATAGATTATAGGAAGCTCAATGAGGCTACTAGGAATGACCATTACCCTTTACCCTTTATGGATCAGATGTTAGAGCGTTTAGCAGGGAATGAGTACTTTTGCTTTCTCGATGGTTTCTCAGGGTATCTTCAGATTCCCATTCATACGGAAGACCAAGAGAAAACAACGTTTACTTGTCCCTATGACACTTATGCCTATAGGAAGATGCCTTTTGGGCTGTGTAATGCACCTGCAACATTTCAGCGGTGCATGACAGCTATTTTTCAGGACATGTTGGAGAAGTCAGTAGAGGTATTTATGGACGACTTTTCGGTTTTTTGAGATTCATTCGATTTGTGTTTAAAGCATTTAGATAAGATGTTAGCTAGATGTGAGGAAACCAACCTAGTTTTAAATTGGGAGAAGTGTCATTTCATGGTTAAAGAAGGAATAGTTTTAGGGCATAAGGTTTCTAAAGCAGGTATAGAAGTAGATAAGGCTAAGATTGACGTTATGGCTAGGTTACTGGTTCCAGTTAATGTCAAAGGAGTTAGGAGTTTTTTAGGTCATGCAGGTTTCTATAGAAGATTTATTAAGGACTTTTCTAAGATAGCTAGGCCAATGACTAGACTTTTAGAGAAAGATGTTAGGTTTGACTTTGATGGAGAATGTGTAAAAGCCTTTAGGAAACTTAAGTCACACCTTATGGACTCACCTATAGTAGTGTCACCTGATTACGCGTTACCTTTCGAGATAATGTGTGATGCGAGTGATTTTGCCGTAGGAGCTGTTTTAGGTCAGAGGATAGATAAGCATTTTAGGCCGATTTACTATGCTAGCAAAACCCTTAATGAAGCTCAAAGGAATTACACAACTACAGAAAAGGAATTGCTAGCAGTAGTCTTTTCTTTAGATAAGTTTAGGAATTACATAGTGCTACAGAAAGTAACCATTTTCACAGACCATTCAGCTATTAGATACCTGATTAACAAGAAGGATGCTAAGCCTAGGTTAATTAGATGGGTGTACTGCTTCAGGAATTTGACTTAGAAATTAAGGATAAGAAAGGAGCAGAGAATGTAGCTGCAGATCACCTTAGTAGGTTAGATAACTTAGATGAAGAGGAACCAGATTGTGAGGAGATAGATGAATCTTTGCCAGAAGAGACTTTAATGATGGTAGAAGTAGATGATAAGGGAGATGCACCTTGGTTTGCTGATATAGCAAACTACTTGGCAGTGGGAGTATCACCATTGCACTTAGATTATTACCATAGGAAGAAATTCTTCTCAGACCTTAAGTACTATTACTGGGAGGAACCATACTTGTTTAGGATGTGTGCAGATGGTATGATTAGGAGATGTGTATCAGAGAGTGAAAGTAGGAAAATACTAGATGACTGCCACTCAAGACCTACAAGAGGACATTATGGACCATCAACAACAGCTAGGAAGGTTTTCGAAGCAGGTTTTTACTGGCCTAGGATTTTCCAAGAGGCCAAGACTCTAGTTAGTTTATGTGATGCATGCCAGCGACAGGGTTCCATAACTAAGAGAGATGAGATGCCACAGAAGAGCATACAGGTATGTGAAGTGTTTGATGTTTGGGGAATAGATTTTATGGGACCATTTTTACCATCCGATAAGTATAGGTACATACTTGTAGCGGTAGATTATGTGTCAAAATGGGCTGAAGCCAAGGCTCTGCCTACTAATGATGCTAAGTCTGTCATAGATTTCCTTAAGAATTTATTCAGTAGGTTTGGAATGCCAAAAGCCTTAATTAGTGATAGGGGTAGTCATTTTGCTAATGCTCAACTAGAAAAAGTGCTTAAGAGATATGGAGTCAACCATAGGTTTTCAACAGCTTACCATCCTCAAACTAGTGGACAAGTGGAGAATACCAATAGGGCACTTAAGAGGATTTTAGAGAAAACAGTTAAGGTTAAACCCAAGAACTGGGCAAATAGGTTAGATGATGTACTTTGGGCATTTAGGACAACTTATAAGACACCAATAGGAACAACTCCCTATACATTAGTTTATGGCAAGATATGCCATTTTCCATTAGAAGTAGAACATAAGGCTTATTGGGCATGTAGGAATTGTGATCTTGATATGTTTGAAGCAGGAGATAGGAGACTTTTATAGCTGCATGAACTAGATGAAACTATATGGATGTCTTATGAGAATTCTAAATTGTATAAGGACAGGACAAAAGCTTGGCATGACAAGAGGATTAAAGCAAAAAGATTCAAGGAAGGAGACTTGGTCCTACTTTTCAATTCTAGATTCAAACTTAAGTCACCTAAGTTTAAACCAAAATGGTCAGGACCATATGAAATCATTAGAGTGTATTCTTCAGGTTATGTAGAATTAAGAGCCAAGAACGGAGATAGTTTTATAGTTAATGGGCAGAGAGTTAAGATATATAACCAAGAAGTAGGAGAAAAAGAAGTCGATCCTAGCGACGACTTCACCTTCAAAATGACTTAATGAATTTGCAAACTAGGTTAGGAACTAACGTAGTTTATCAGGAATAGGAAATCTGTATTTCGTGATAACATTTCAGGTTAAAGAGTAAAGGGAGATCTTGGAGCTTAGAAAGGAATCAAAAGGTAAGTTTCAAAGCTGATTCGGACTCACCAGCGCCGCTGACAGTCTGCCCAGTGCCGCCGGGAAGGAACCTGGGGGAGTTTTTGTTCAGTAAAAAAAAAAAAAATTCTTATCGTGCGCCGGCCAGGTTTAACTGGTCAACAAAAGGGCTTAAAACCCCTTTTTCCCCTTTTCTTCTTCACAAAAAAATAAAAATAAAACACCCCCCCTCCTTCTCCAAACCGATCGGCCACCACCACCATTACCATTTTCCACCATTTTCTTCCTCTTTTCCTCCTTTAATCATGTCTCATGAGGTAATTTATCTTCCCCCTATCTCTTTTTCTTGTATTTCTAGTTAAATAACCCTAATTTATTAGTTTTAGGTCAAAATTAGGATTATGTAATTTAGGTAGAATTTTGGATTAAAAATGGTTAGAATAGTTAATTTTAACTTAGTTTAACAAAACCACATCCTTAGAATTAATTAAAACCCTTATATTACCAAAATGTAGGTTAATTAAGCACAATTAGGAATAGTAAGTTGAGATTAGTTGAAATAATGATGTTTTGAGGAAATGGAAAAAGATTTTTGAAAGACAATGAGTATTTTAACTTAGAATGATGTTAAAAGTGATTTAGGAGAAACAACCTTGGATTAAAAAGTTTAAAATCAGAATCTGGTATACGAAACGGACGTACCAGCGCCGCTAGCTCCTGGACCTGAACACACCAGCGCCGCTGGCTGCTGAAGACTTAACCTCCAGCGCCGTTGGGACACAACCCAGCGCCGCTGGTTGAACACCCAGCGCCGCTGGTATTGTCCCCAGCGCCGCTGGGAAGCTTTTGGACAGAACCTCTAATTTTCGTTTTTCTTTGGTTTTGACTTGTTTTGCAGCATAAGTGGGCCAGAACAGACTCGGATATGGCTAGTAATAGCTCGAGGAGTTCAGATGATGTTTGGAGACCCGAGGGATGGGACTTTACCATCCATAAACCTCATGATTTCAACATTAAATTTTCAGAAGCTCGTAAGGACAAAGACTACAGCAAGTTGTATCACGAGAGACACGAGTGGTTGCTATGGCCCAATTCCACCAAGAGTGAGAAAATCAGATTGAACAACATACTAGTTAAAGTACAAAACAAGGAGTTAGCAGCACCTAAGAGGCTGGACTGGGAGGCCCTTGAAAGTCTGGGAATGAGGAAAAGAATAAGGCAAATGATAGAGACCCGCGTTATACCTCCAGAAGGTGGGGAGGACTTCGGTTGGTCTATGTGGGTATCATTATTCAACATTGATGATGATGTATACAGAGAATGGTGTCTAGAATTTTTGAGTTCAGTTTATGTTGAAAGCTTCAAGGAGGACGATATCAACACGGCTCAGATCATCCATTTTAGAGCCGGTGGTGTATGGAGACATTGCACCATTGCCGATTTCGGATATTTGTTAGGATGTTGGGATTTTCAGTATCTAAATGACACAGATTTAGATACATTCATCAAAGGAGGAAAAACAGCTGCAGATCTTGATCTAGAATCTATGAATCTTTTCTGGCAACAAATCAGTGGAAAAACCAATCTCCCTGGCAACTCAAGCAAAGCTTCTGATATAAGTGATCCAGTACATAGACTGCTCCAGAAACTGGTGGCCTGTAACTTCAGGCACCGTTCTATGAATTGGGATAAGGTCTACAACGGATGCACAGCTTATGAGATTCTGGATCAGGGTGCACCTCATGACTATTGTATTGCCCCGCTTCTTCTCGCCCGCTATCTTCAGTACCACAAGGACGATAAGATAGTGGGCGGGCACTTCATCTCGCAGATCTATGTCACGCTGGGTTTGGGGAGCACCAAAAGAGAGTGCTCATATTTTCAATAAGACTGATGTCATGGATGAGAAAGAATTGATTAAATTGCAGATCTTAGATAAGCAGGGACATCCATGGAACAAACTTACCCCCAGCAGTCGAGATTGATACACAGAGGCAGGCAGGTGCATCCACATCAGAGGCAGGGCAGAGCAGCAGGGGACCCACGACCAGGTTGAGGCAGGAGGTGGATGCATTGACGACAGAGATTGCGAGGATACAGGTTCAACAGCAGAAGGAGCAGCATTACTTTGGATCCGCTATGGGCTATATGATGTACCACACACACAGATATCAGCCGATCCATGAGCACTATGCTCAGCAGCTCTTCCCTAGCATGCTTCCAGACTACTCTGCACCTCCAGTTCACCATGTTCAGGAGCCTCTCTATGATCACTACTATCCACCAGTGCCATTCCAGCCATCTACTACCAGCACCACCACAGGCCATGACACGGTTACATTTGGCCGTAACCCCACTCGGGGATACGACCGTTATTTTACTGATATGAGTGCAGGTACATCTGGTGCCGCTGCTTTTACAGAGGGTGCTGACGATGAGGATGGTGATGCGTAGATACCTGCTGTTTAGGATGATGATGGTCGTGCTGCTGTGCTTCTGATGATTCTACCCGATGTGATCTACCAGGATGAGTTTTTATGATAGTTGAACAATTTCTCTCTCTCTCTCTCCCTATTTTTAATTATTTAATCATGGTCATGGTTGGATACCCGCCTGCGTGCGGATGAAACATTTTAAAACAATTTCTCTTTCTCCCTCTTTTATAATTCTTTATGATGGTGATGCCAGATTCCCGCCTGCGTGCAGATGAAAACAATTTGAAACAATATCTTTCCCCCAACCCCCGATAATTCTTTAACATGTTATTTTATGTAGTTTGCAGGATGAACAGACAAGCAAGAAACAATTTTTATGCTTCTAAGTTTAATGATTATGATATTATGTTTTACATGTTTTGTTGTGATGCTTGTTTAAGTGTTTGTGACAATGAGAATTATCGAGTGAGGAGTGATTTGTACAGGTTTCATGGAAGAATATGGCCATAAACCCCGGGAAGTTTCGTTACTCTTTTTCTTTTAATTTTTCCATTGTCCCTTTGAGCCGTTGTTTAGTCTTTACAATGGGGACATTGTAACGTTTAAGTGTGGGGGGAGAAATGTGTAAAATAGGAAAAATTTTCATGTTTTTAGTCAAAAATGTAAGTGTTGGAAGTTGAATTTGTCATAGTTACGGAACTAGTGATTAAGTTAAACAGAAATGATGAATACTTGTTATAGATGTTGTTATAAGCTACATCTCTTGAATCCTTAGCACGAGTTAGATCTACCCTAAGTGATAAATAGTGTTTTATGCATGATAAATTGGACTTAATTGAAAACGATTGATGGTGTGTATTAGATAAAATGGTAGCAATTTTATTTGTAGTTCTTTGTAAAGATTAAATAATAATTACCGTGTGAGCTAGAACCTTTAGATTTATGGAAGTCCTTAAATTTCAGGAAGTGGATTGTACCTAGGGCGAGTTTTTGATGTTTGTATGAACCATCTGGGGATCTATCGGCTAAATTGTGCTTAACAATATTATATATCATTCGATAGCCGGTATATCTAAAAGGGGTGTAATGTGCTTAATAAGTTATCTAGCTGTGTTTGGAAATGAACGAATGAGATAAAAACGAAAGTAATAAATAGGTCAAGTTATGTCGCTCTGCGCATGGGGAACCACCGACCTGCCACCGCTGTCTTGACCACCTACACAGTTTAGTACCCAGAACAATAATGGTATGCACCCTGACCTGAGTTAAGTTATGTCTCTTTGTTGCAATGCTTGCAGACCTGTTCACCTCTGTCTTAACTCTTAAAGATGTTTATCTTTGATTGTAATTATCATATGCTCATTGATTAGTCGAACTAGTGCAAACCATGGAATGGAAGTATTTCTAGAAGGGAAAGGCGAAACACAATAATAATAATTGTATGCAAGGATTACTTATGAGTTGTTGTAATTGATCTTTACTAGCTATCAATCATGGTAATGGAATTGTGAATGATTGTATGAAACATTTGTGTAATCGATAAAGGTATGAACGAAATAAGTGTGGGGGAGGAAAAGAGATGTTAGCATAGGATCAGTTATCTTATAACCCTGATTTGTCAAAGCTAGTTCCTTACTTTTTCTTAAGATTGAATTAGAAGTTTGCTTGAGGACAAGCAAAGGTTTAAGTGTGGGGGAATATGATGAGTGATTTATTTGTGACTTTTTCCCCATTCGTTTGACGCATATTTGAGGTATAAATGAATGATTAGTATGAACTTTACGGTACTTAATGGAGTTAGGTTTGTGAACAGGTTTCATGTGAGAGATTACGGATCGTGAGAGTAGAAATGAGCTAAGGAAGTTAAGAATGAAGTTCGGGAGATTAACGTAGGAAAAATTAGAGCTGAAACAAGAAAACGTGAGCGAAGCGGAGCTGCCAGCACCGCTGGGACACCACCCAGCGCCGCTGGATCCTACAGGATACAGACCAGTGCCGCTGGCACTAAGCCAACGCCGCTGGGACCATCTGGAGCACACCCAGTGTCGCTGGGCACACTGCCAGCGCCGCTGAGGCTAGGTCGGCAGAACTAGGGTTTTTCGTATTTTGCTTATAAATACCCAGTTATAAACCCTAAAAACATAACCAGAGCACATAGGTCGAAAGTGACGGCTAGGGATCGAAGAATAGGGTTTCTTGAGCACTCCAAAGCAGATCTAACATCATCAGACATCAAGGAATCCAACCTTGTGATTTATAATCACCCGGTTTCAATTCTTTCTCTCTTTCCAGTATCTTTAGATTTCTATGTTATTTTATTTTATCAGATTGTTCATGGCTACTCAGTCTATGAGTAGCTAAGTTACTAGACATTCATTTGGACGTGATGTAAACATGACTTGATTGTTGATTATGGTTGATTGTTGAACAGTTTCTATGCTAAATCGCAGATCCATATTTATTTGAATCTGATTTGTTATTGGTTTTCATATACAAACTGGTTTTATTGATTTGTTTGAGTCGGATTGGTACCGAGGCTCTAGAGTCACTTTAATCTGTTTGCGAAACATTGATCGGTCTTTAATCAGTGTAATCATTTGATCTATAACTGGACACTTGATTGGAAATTAATAATTGGTTCAAACGAGTATGTGTTTAATTAGGTTAATCTAGTTGATCTGGCGAACGGAAACCGGATCCAGGTGGTTAGGGTAATCAGTGTCTTTTGACTTTAACAAGAATTCAGACTTACATAAAAGATTTCAGTCATAGTTACAGGCTCAGTTTTTAAAGCTCGGTGAGCAACCTTAACAGGAACTCACTGAAGGGTTTGACCAGTCGAAAGGCAGTCAAGTTAAATAATTTAGTGAATCTAACGAGAATCTGAATGTGAAAAGAGTCGTTCAACAACTTCAACTGTAACCGCCTTTAAGCATGTCAATCAAAACTAAACGAATGTCAGTTTTTATATTTATCATTGTCTTTAATTTCTTATGCATTCTAGTTAACTAGGAAACCCAAAAGCTGTAGTTTCATTTTAGTATTTTAATTTCCTTAAACAAAGTCCCTGAGAACGAACCTGGACTTACCTAGGCTATACTATTACTAGACAGGGTACACTGCCCTTAGTTGCGTTATAATATAGAATAAGTAGATCCTTGAATTATAAATTTAAAACTTAGATAAATAAAACACACATCATTGCTCTACCTCCATGGAATCCACAATAACTACTTTGACCAGGAGGTATGAGAGATTCTTCTCTTTGAGAAATGAATCCTTGACTGATACTCATACCTGCTTTAATGCTTTAGTGAATGATTTAGCTGCTGTTGGAATAACTAAGAAAAAAGAAGTTTTAAAGAGTAAATTTCTTGATTCATTACCACCTAAATGGAATAATTATATTTCTTCTGTCAAGCTAAGTTCTGTTTATCATGATCTTGATCTCCCTGGACTCTTTGGTTTGCTTCATAACCAAGAGTGTTCAGAGGCTGAAAAGTTGATTGCTATGGGTGATTCTTATAGTCAGCTTCCTACTGCACTTGTTGCCTCTATGACTGAACACCCTAGCTCAATGAGTAATGAGATCATTCATTGTGTTAATGAATCTGTTTCTGTGATTTCTAACACTAACTTTGTTTGTTCTGGATTTGAGTGTGATGGATCTGATGGTGAAGAAATAGCTAATGAAGTAGCTGTGTTAGCTGATAGATCAGAAGGAGATCCTTTGGAAAGTTTAAAGGGAAAGGGAAAGCTGGTCAAGCTGATAAGACCAAGAAGCCATTTGACATGTCCAAAGTCACTTGTTACAAATGTGGCAAGACTGGACACATGGCTGGTGATTGTAGATCCAAAGAGTCTTCTCAAGCTGTGCCAACCAAAGGTGGAAGAAGTAAGAAATACTCAAAGCTCAAGACCAAATACAAAGCTTTAAAGGCACAAGTGGCTGAGCTGAGTAAGAAGATTGAAAAAGATGAGAAGAGTCTGGTAGCCAAAGACTGGGCTGAAAGTGCAACTTCATCTGATGATGAATTGTATGAAGATGCCAAGTGCTTCATGGCCAAAGAATCTACACAAAAGTTTGCTGAAGATCTTGTCAAAATACAACAGCAATCTGAGTCAGCTCACCAGGCATCAACTAGCAAGACTGCTTCACCTGAGGTAATTCTCTTTTCCAATCTGTCTGATAATGAAAAGTTGTCTAGATTAAATAGATTGGGTGATGAGGTACTTTTAAAAAACCACTTTAATCAAGAACTTAAAAAGAAAATTTCTGTGTTAAAACTTGATGTCAGTTCTAAGAATCACACCATTGAAAAACTAGAATCTGAATTTAAAGCTCAAAACAATTAAACTCATTTTGGTCAAAGAAACTAAAACTTCAGAAGAAAAGTTTCTGAAAGTCAAACAGATTACTGAGTCATGGTGTATATGTTCTAAAAGAACTGCTAAGTGTGTAAATGTGCAAATTCCTCATCAAGTCCAAGCTATTTTTTATGGTGACTATGATAGAGCCATAGCCATCAGTGAAGTATGTGTTATGGAGCCCTGTTATCAGCCTCCTTCACTTCCCAAAGTCCAAACCAAAGGGAAAAAGTCTAAACCAATCAAATTGGTTCAGAAGTCTGGTATTGGGTATGATGATCCTGAAACCATTGGTCAAACCATTGTTGAAGCTGTGTTTGAAGCTGACAAGATTGTTGAGTTAAAACCAGAGGAAAGTCTTGACATGTCCAATCTGACCATTACCCAATCTGTGTCAGTTCCAAAGTCTAAAACAAACAATGCTAACACAAAGAGAACTAAGAGGACAGTTAGGGATCATAGTGTTCCTAAAGAGAAAATTAAGATTTCAAAGAATGAGAAGTTTGGTTCTCAAGGAAATTTGTCACAAGCCAAATCTGTGTCTGTTTCAAATAACACCAAGCCCTACTCAGATAAAATGATTTCTAAATATGTTGAGTCCATAACTGGTGAAGTTTCTTCAAATGCTAATTTACTTGAAAGTGTGTCTGATCCCAAAATTGTTGATCAAAGTAAATTAAGAACTGAATGTAAGAAATCTGGAATAGGAAAAGGTTTTGCTAAGAAGGAAACTCTAGATGTTGCTAGAAAGAATTTCAAATCTGGTAAAGGTCAGATCAAGCAACAATGGGTATCCAAATCTGATAAGAGTCCATGTTCTATTTTGCAATCTGAGTCAGACTAGATGGTCAGCTCTGGTGAACCCATCCTTGGATAGGTTCCCAAAAAGAACAAATCTCTTATTAAAAATGCAGGGCTATCATGATGCACATACCTGGCACTTAGACAGTGGGTGTTCCTGATAGGTCCCAAAGGAGATAACAGGATGGTTTAAATGTCTCAAAGAGTTGTAGAGGGGGGGGGGGTGAATACAACTTTTAAACTTAATCAGCTTGAAAACACTTTTTAATGCGGAATGTAAGTAATCTTAAAGTGTTTGTCCATATTTAGATTTAGATAGATATATTAATGAAACAGTAAACAAATAAGCAGAATATAAAGACAGTAAAGTAAAGTGCAGTCTAAGAACAAAGTGTAAGCTGAGTTTCAACCAATTATTTTATTGAATAATAAAGAATTACAAGTAGTTGTGGAACAGATTAGCCTACAAATCTAACTACTTGGCTGAATAGCAAGTTACAACTTTGTTTATTAACTCTACTAGCTCAAGCTCAGTACAACATAGATCCAAGCTGAATGCTTTAATCGTTGTGAGAGTTAATGTTATGGATGCACACATTCTTGAGACATAAAGGCTGGTTTATATAGGCATCAACACTGCCTTGGATGCCGTCCATTTCTTTCCACGCGTCTTGATCTAATGGTCTCTGCATGATCAGTACTAGGTGACAGTGACATTGTCCTTTTTGTTCCCTTCTTGCTTACCAAGATAAATCGTGCAGCAACAATACAATGGACACCTCATAGAATGTTTACAATCAACAACTGGCGCTTCTAGAATGTCCTTTCTAGTGCCTATCCAGTTGATTGATGATATATACAAAGTTACAATAACCTTGGAGCACTTGCAATACCCCAGGCTGACAATGTACCTTCCAAGCTGACTGTAAGAACAAAGCTGACTTCCACCCATCAGCTTGGTCTTCTATCCTTGTTCTTCATCTTTGATTTAGACCAAGTGCTAATATTTCATTTGATGCAGCTTGAAATATACTATCTTCTGAAGATGTTCAGGCTGACTCAGCTTGGAACCATCCAAGCTGACTCAGCTCCAGAACCAAGGACTTAAGTATTTCTTGAGTTGTTTGTCATCTTCAAATCTATCTTGTAATATGTGAGTGACTTGACTCCAACAATCTTCCCCTATTTGATGATGACAAAACCTTTGCAGCTTCCTCTGATCAGACTGGAAATACTTAAACAGATTGAGAGGGTCATCAAGTTGATAACATTTTACATTTGACCATTTTCAATCTTTTCCTTGTTTTTTTTTTATCTTTTTCACTTTAAACAATATATACTTACAAACACTAAATGAAAAAGATGAACTCTATTTACTTTTAAAAGAAAATATCATAAGTACATGAAAGCATAACATAGATTATTTACAAACATTTGTTACATAAAGGACAGAGTCTGAGATTTAATCAAGAAAGCTTTCATAATACTCTTCCTTTATGTGATCTGGAGCAGGCTTATTCAATTCATATCCCCTTCTTGAACCTTCAATCATTAAGGCTTGATGAAATCTGCTCTTGTTGTCACCAACTTGAGTGCAGACCAGCTTGAGAGCATATAGATGTACATTAGGAACCATTGTCAGCTCAGAAGCTCTTTGCATCCCAATTTCTTCTTTGTGAGTTCTGATTATCATGCCAAGTTCAGGGGTTTCAATGATTTGGCCTTCTATTGGATTTGCAATTTCAGGAGGCAAACTGAAATTGAACTTATCCATCATTTCACCATATCCAGACTTTTGAATCTTGACATGCAATTCTCTTCTTTTGAGCAAGTCTTCAATGGTTACTTTCTTCTTTCTTTTTTTGAGGCCAGGCACAGTCTCATCTTCATCAGCTTCAGAATGATCTTCAGGAGCAAATGGTTGTGGCAGTCCAGAAGTATTAATATTATAACTTTTTATTTTATCAAACCTTCTGGACAAGTCATTAGCCACCACTCCATAGTTGCTTGGCTTGTTTAGAATTAGAAGATTGTACAGCTCTACACATTCAACATATCCAAGAGTAAACAGCTTAGAAATCTCCAACACTTCACTTGCAGCTGAGTCACCTTCTCTTCTTGTTTGATTAAATAATCGCATGGACCTTCGACCAGGAACAAGGAGGGGGGTTTTGACCTATTTATTGGTGATTCCCTACCGGTGTAAAGCTTTGAGAAGCTTAACACCATTAGATCAGAGGTGTTTTATGTGTTGGCGGTGGAGGATTCTCCATGGAAGAGAAGCCGGCCACCTTAAGTGTTTGGGAGAATGAGGCTTTGTATCTCGGGGTGGAAAAGAACTTGCCTTCATTCATAGGGGAGACCTCTATTTATAAGAGGAGCTTATCTTCGGGGATAAGCTAGGTGTTTGATCAAATAATCGCACTACGGCTCAACCGGAGGTGTGAGTGGATTTGGAGGTGTTTTGTTGGCGATTCCCTTCCAGTCAGAGGGTCGAAGACCGCTTTACGCCTACTGTTTGTTGATCCTAGGTCATTTCACGCGACTTGGGGTTTATGAGATAGTTTTTATGGTTTATTCGGAGATTGAATAGAAGTTTTATGATAAAGGGTATTGTGTATTGTATGTATCATGCCCCGCCGTATGGCTTCTTCCTCTATTTATATAGAGGGTAAATAACTTGGAGAGGAGGGTAAGAGAATTAGGGTAAATCTCTTCCTCTTTTGCGAATATCTTATTTTCTTCTTGAGGAGATTTATGTTAATCTTTACAAACCGTGTCCGATGTATTCGGTCCTTAAGTGTTTATATTTAATCGGATTAATCAGAATCTATATCCGATCCTTTTGATATTTCCTTGGAGCTGGGTATTTGCTACCTAAAGAGCTCCGGAATAGTTATGTTGAACGGAGGTCGGGCTCCATCTCGGGTATATACATAAATAATTTTACCTGTACGAAGGTGGCCTCGCACCTGCTTTGGGTACGAAGGTAAAGCTCCGTATGGGGTATATCATCAAGCCCCCCAGTCTGATGGGAGAGTCTATCTGTAGAGTATCGCATTAGACTTAAATAATCGTTTCCTTAGGTCACCTTTACGGAGTCCCCTTAAAAACAGCATGCTTCTGCCGGCGACTTCATCTTCAACAATTCATCCATCGTCTATCTGAGATCGCGATCGCTTTTATTCAAAAAGGTATGTAATTCTGACTAGATCACTACTAGAAAAAACATCTTTAATGACACCGATTCGGTGTCATAAAAGGGGTCAGATGACACGCTTTTTGGTGTCATAAATCGAGCCGTCATAAAGCTTTATGACACGCATTTGGCGCGTCATGAATTTAAGACACGCTTTTATGACACCCTTTTACAACAAACTTTTATGACACTATTTTATGACCCTTTTTTGCGTGTCATGGTTCAATTTTTAAAAAAAAATTTTTTTTTTATAAAATTACTAATATCCACACATTAAATAACAGTTAATCTCATAATACAAATAAATACACAAATAGCAAAAGAGCACATTTCAAATATATCAAAACAATGCGTTTCATGCGACCACAAGTTAAGTTGGTAATTTCATAAACTTTATTCAAAGAAGAACAAAACAACATATTAGCGAAATCAGCAGGAATTATATATATGAAATCCTCCTCTGAGAAGCTGATGTTCATTCTTGGTGACGCTTCCAGCACATCGTTCTTTACAAGCGACAAGACTCCAGAAAGCTCTTTCCACTCCCCCGCATAAAAGTGAACCACAGGAGAAATAACTTGCCTCGATGGAGTAACAGGACTTTCTGGTTGTCGGCTCTGTCTTTCCCGAGCCTGTTCGAAATTGGCCAACACATTTGGGACAGTTTTGCATCTTACAGCTTCCGCATTTAAATCTTGAAAGTGAACTATTGAAGCTCCCTGCATGTTTAACAAACGCGTTTGATGTTAAAACTATCAGAACATACCATGTTTTGTATTAAAAAAATAAGCAGAGGTTTCCTTACACCTTCAAACAAGCATAAATTCCAGGGATTCCATAACCGCGACCAAGCTGGAAAACAGAATACAGTTGCATTAAGAAATAGCTTCTAAACCAGCTCATTATCAATGTAATGTTACAAAACCACTAAAATTTATACTCATTTATTTCAGAATGTCCAATATGAATGTTACGGGCTACTGGATATTGGATAAATGAATAGGAATAATACCTTCATCCAGGTTGAGCACACTCCTTTATGTATGCGGCCTGCCAAGTGTTTTCTCATATACTAATGCACACGTGACATGAATCTTATCTGGTGACATCCTGTAATAATAAAAAATAGAATTCACTTAATATACAAACAGAGTCTCCAGAGCAGCATGCACTTTCAATATGTTTTAAGAATGGCAAAATGGGTGGGTTGGGTAATGGATCAAACATGGGTCTGGTCAAAACAAGGTAACTTGGGGATGAGGTGGGTTGACCCAAAACCTTTTATATCCAAAATTAAATTTGTAAGCTTATAGTGTGTCGAATATCAATAAACAAAATACACTTTGGAATACTTTTGACCCATTTGCTTTTTACTTTGAGGCTAATTAATAGTTCAGACTTTTGTCTATTTATGAAGTATTGTGTATTACAAAAAATAAAATTTGGGTAACTTTTGACCTGTTTGCTTTTAAACTATCTTTTTTACCTGATTGACACATTAAAAATAACACATAGCCACCTCAAGATATTGGTAAGTTAAGAGGTTAACATTGGCAACTCTAATGCATTCAGAAAAGGACATGAGAACTAACATAAAAAAAGGGCCAATAGAATTAATTTGTGATGCTATGAGGGATTGTGTGGAATATACTTACTTTGAAGATGAAGAAATAGAATAATAACGGGGCTGAAATCGTGGGGCAACAGCAGCAAAGAAAACGCCAAGTGGAGGTTTAGCTGATGGGAATGCCTCCATGACCTCAAGAAGACTTCTTTCGTTTGCAACTATCCACTGAGCATATTCATCCTAAAGAACAATAACACAGAAAAAAAAACAAGATTATTATATGGTATACAATTACCCTTGACTAAAGATCGATGAGTATCACTATGAAATGAATTCCAACCTTGCCAGCAGGAGATGCAAGAAACGTTAGGCGATCAGCTTCAGCAGGATCAGAAGCATGAGCAGCCAGAGCAGTCAAAGCAGCCTGAAATACACAATGTATTTAGCAGCCAAGCCTTTTAAGATTCACTAGAAATGGGAAATTAACATAAATATGTAACCATTTTGAACGCCGGAAATGCGAACACACCTTTTTGGGAGAACTCAAAACATCTGCGTAGCGAGCCAATGCATTTCTTAAAGTGCATGGGGGGAAAGCAGGTGGCAAGGAGGAACCACCAATTGGTGTGCCATCTTCCTTATCAGTATGGACAGAGAAATAAGTGTCGGGTGATAAGCCTATTAATCTCACAGCCTCCTCCACGACTTCACTTACATTCTCACAGTAAACACCAACATGATCTCCCGTCTCATATCTGAAATAGTATTAATGAGATTTTGGACACTAATATACAACACGGTATTCTAAAATAGCAGCTATGTAAGGAGTGGTAGCAGATGTGTCATCCTCATCACTCAATAAATTATCCAATTCTTTAGCATACAATCAAACACAATCGGTATGCTAAAGAGTTCATCAATAAAAACTTAGGGAATTCAACATACCTTGCTCTGCGAGTTTCTCATCGACCACAATTGCAATCTGCATAACATTGAAAACAAAGTATACACTTCAACCCAACTCTATGACATCAATAAACATAAACAATGCTTATCAAAAACACGATCTCATATTAAAATAACTACCTTGTTAAAATGCTCATATTGTTTGTTGCCAAGGCCAAACACTCCATATTGAAATATACACAATGAAAATGAAGTTACCATATTACAGTAGCTTTCATGTGGCGTCTTTTGAAATGGAAGCTTCATGCACAAATGCCTCGAATGTTTGGCCATTCATAAGTTATATGAAACCCGTTTGATTGATAATATGAGGGAGGGACTCCTTGTGATCCATAATGTTGTACTACTCTATGTTGGTAGATGGGATTTTTGCATTTTTGACCCATTCAATCTAAAGTCTAAACACCCCAACATCCTTAGAAACCCATATAGACGGACACAGAAACCAAAGACTTACAATTGCAGCAGAAAATTATCCATAATCAAAGAAAGATGTAAGTTTTTTCAATGTATCAACCAAAACCAAAGACTTACAATTGTACTTTGAATCATGACCAACAACGAATCAACCAAAACCAGAATGCACCTACAAGAAAACAACTAGTGAAGCTGGTGAAGCAGTCCTTAACCCTGGTGAAGCTGAGAACAACTGGTGAAGCTGCCCGAGAACATGAACAAAATATAATTTTTAGAGTCAGTCATCTCTCAGTGAGCTACTTATAGACACAGATAATAGAACATGAACAAAATATAATTAACTTTGTAGTTATTAGACTATATACAGAACACCATATATACACAACACAAATCATATATGAAAATAAATAGCACAAATATCATATATAGACACAGATAATAGATATATAGACACAGATAATAGATATATAGATACAGATACATATAGATATATTTTTGCATTCAATATAGACACAGATACATATATAGCTATATAGACACACATACATATATAGATATCAAATATATTTTTGCATTCAATATAGATATATAGACACAGATACATATATATATATATATATGTAGATATATACACTATAATCAATATATATACATATATACATATATAATCAATAATAATTTAACAAAAAGAGAGTGAAATTAAAATTTACCAATTGAACAATCTGGACAAGGTAATGAGGTTTGAACAATCTGGACAAGGCTTCGTTCGTCTTCAATTATTTTAGGGCTTCGATTATTCGGGTTTGAACAGTAATTTTAGGGCTTCGATTTGTAGCAGCAAAGAGGATTTTGTAGCAGTAGAGAGGATTTTGTAGCAGTAGGATCGTTTGATTTTGTATACTTAGTTTTTTTTTTAGGTTATTTTAGGGTATTTTGGGGTTATTTTAGCAGTAAAAAGGCTTTTATATATGGGAAACAAAATTATAAAACGACCCTTGAGGAGGACACGCAAATGTAAGTGTACTCCGCGTTACACTACATTTTTTTATGACACCAAAAATTGCGTGTCATAACCCTTCAGATTTTACAAGTTATGACAGTTTTTTTATGACACACATTTTTGCTTGTCATCGTGCGTGTGTCATAATTTTGGTGTCATTAAAGGTTATTTTTCTAGTAGTGATCCTGCCTTCTTACTGGGATGCATCCTGAGTCGTCTTTCTTGAAACCCTAAATGTGATCTTTGACCGATAAAGGTCTGGGGATCCGAGTTTCTCTAGTATATGTGCAACCTCGTCACTTGTTCTGTTAGTACTATAATGCCATCCCACTCTCAGATCTCTTTTTCCCTTATTGTTCTTTGCCCCTACGTATCCATTAGGATAGGGATGATGTTGTTGCTTGGTAGTGCCCTTTAATTGATCGCCCCTCTTCCTGGTATTGACTCCGCCTAGGGTTTTATTTTCCCCTTTGTTGGTGCGTGTTTGTTTATGCCCCCATTTTGTAATTCCTGTAGGATGGCATTCAAACAAATGATCAATAGACAGTCATTCCTTGCCCAACTTGTTATGAAGGTTGTTCCCTCTGTCACTGCCTCAGGGTCAGGGACTTCTGCTGGGGGCGTTGACCCTCAGGCCAACGACCGTGCAGGGTTGGAGGCCATATGCCACGCAGGTGAGGCCATTTCTCATGAAGCTGGCTCGGTTGGTCCTCCAGTTGTTGAAGTTTCGGATTACCCTACCAGTGGGGAGAATTGTGATCAACCTGGGGATGAGCAGGGTATTGTTGCTGGTCGTCTTAGGAGCAGGAAGAAGACTTCCACAAAAAGGTCTAACGTTTCTTCCTCCAGAAAGAAGACTAAAAGGTCTGACGAGGCAGGGGAGAATTCTGGTATGTGGTTGATTCTTCCGAAGAGGTCACTCTGTCGTTTCAACTTTATCTTGTAACGTTTACTTACGTTTTTGCAGAGTTTAATCCTCTATTCCAGGCTCCTGACGGATTGTCCTGTCATCATAGCATTGGTTCTGTTGCTCCTCCTGAGTGGAATTCGAAGCTAATGGAGCTGAATTCGACAAAGCTCTCTGAGTTGTTCAATCAGTCCTTCTTTTGTGCTTCCATAATTGGTAATGTATTGGATTCAAGGTTGCGTGAGCTTTCAGAGGATGCGGGTCCATCATCTGAGCAGATTGAAAAGCTGAAGGCGGAGAAATTATCATTGGAGTTCAAGGTGTCTGATTTAGAAGTGAGATTGAGTGGGTTGACTGCAGAGCTTGAGGTTGTTCGTGGAAGTGTTCGTTCGAAAGGGGAGGAGATCGATTTGCTGAAGGAGGATTTATCTGCCAAAGGTGCTATGCTGGATAATGATCGTTCTGCCCTTGTGGATCTGAGAGGAAAGTATAGGCAGCTTGTTACTGAGGTAATTCCGCATGTCTGCAAATCATTTTTGAATGGCCCTGAGGTTGGTGCGAGGATCTCAAGGTTGTGTAATGCGAATAGGATGGACGCCGAGTCGGAGCTCATTCGTGTTCTTACTGCAGAGGGTCGCATAACCCTTGGTGGTTCCGAGCTCGTGAAGGATACCGTAGGTCCTCTAAACAAAGCAATGAGCGATCTGGAAGATGTCCACTCCCAGTACCTGTGCGCCCTTTTCGCAGATCCTGATGCCTCCTCTTCTCAGCTGATGCAGATTCTTAATGCGTGAATTGCTTTTATTTCTTGAACAATTTATCCATTTTCTGTCTTACTTGCCGGATATATTTGCTACTTTGTTTGTCTTGTATCGTTCTCCTTTGATGACTTCGACTAATAGTCTTTCAGCCTTTGTTTGGATTATCTAATGGCGTGTGCCTTTTCAAGATGCTGATCAGGCTATCTACTGGCTTTTGCCTTTGCAAGACTTATTCCATGAGGCTCAGTTTTTCACTAGACTTGCCTTATTGATCTTTTTGTCGCAAAAGCTCTGTCCGTGATTTAAACTGGGCTTTTTTCTTAGTTAAGAATTTTCCACAGTTTCGTTAAATTTCATATATAGTCTTATGACAGTCGCCTTATGATGTGATTGTCTTATGGCAGCCGTCTTATGACGTTTTCGCTTTATGGAAGTGTTATCGGGCGTCCCCTGAGCTTCTCATAAAGTCTTTCTATACATGTATATTTTGCGCGCGTTTTGTATGTTGACCGGTCTACTGAAAGCTTTTTTATTTTCGAATAATTGGCAGAAGGCCTTTACATGGTAAGGTCTCAAACTGCTCAGCTTTCATTGATTGTCTTCTGGTGATTCGGAATCTTCCTTGACTTGCTTACTGAGGGACCGGTTTACTGGGCACTGCCATGCTTAGCCTTTTTATTTGTTGGTACCGCTCCGTATTCTTCTTTTTAGACGGGGGTCCGGTACCGGAGGTCGGTTTTTTTTTTGAGGTTTATCCTTAAATTACCCGTCTCTTGGTACTACTCTGTGTTATGCAGGGAGGTCAACCTAGCGATTCCCTAGGTTTTTTTGTCCTACTGTCTCCTCTTCGACAGGCTTCTGTTGTTGTCAATTCCTTCCGTACGACGGAGGTTTGTGCCTGCGGGATGTTTTGCCACGGGCCCTCTACCCTTGTTTTTCTCTGCACTCATTTCGAGGTGTTTCAGTTTTCCAGTGGTTATTGCGTCTTCTATGGCCTGTTGGAGATTTCGACAAGAGTTCGTGTTGTGTCCATAGTCTTTGTGAAATGCGCAATATTTTCCCCGATCCTTTTTTCGGGTCGCTAACCTGGGTGGAGCCGGAAACGTTTGTGCTACCTTTTCCATTGCGAGGATACATTTTGGTGATTTTGTTAATTTCGACAATATTATTCTTTTGCCTTCTTTTGCTTTACTTTCCTTCTTTGGGTTTTTGATGAGGTCCTCATTCTCCTGGTTCATTGGCTCTCTCTTGCGTTTTCCCGGAGAGTTTTCTGTCCCGCTTATTCCTTTGCCATCAATTCAGGTATGAGCCTTGGTTATGAGCTCGTCATATGTCTCGGGTAAATTTGTCGTTAGATATTCGACTAATTCAAGTACTCGGAGTCCATGAATGAGTCCTGATATTTTCTGACTTTCGGGCAACCCGCTTATCTCTTTGGTTTCACATGTATACCCTGTGATAAACCCCTTGAGCGTTCCTCTCTTTGGCGTTTTATATCGTGTGCTGCTACATGCATTTTTCTACATTTCTTCTGTGTATCGAATTGCGCCATAAACTTCGCTTTTAGGATTTCGAAGTCATTCGTTGATCCTGCCCTTAGGTTATCAATCCATTCCTTTGCTTTGTCAATTAAAGAGTAGGAGAAAATACGGCAGGTAGTTTGCGAGTCCCATCTTCGAATTTTCGCGATCTTGATGAACTTGTTCAAGAAAGCGTTTGGGTCCCCCTCACCATTATAGTGTTCCATGTCTTCAGGTTGTCTCTCATCTGTTTTTGCTAGGTAGCTCCGTATGCTGTCATCAGATGGGCCGCTCACATTTGCTGGGTATGTTACGTATGTGGATTCGGCTAGAGGAGGGGGTTTTCTCCAATTGTCATCTCCACCCACCGGCTTCACTTCTACTCTTGGTTCTGGCCGGTCTTGGGTTTGGATCTTGTGGGCTTTGATGATATACCCTAAACGGAGCTCTAGCTCCGTACCCAAAGCAGAAGCAGAAACACCTTCGTACAGGTAACATTACTTATCTATATACCTAGAACGGAGCTCAACCTCCGACCAGCACAGTCACTCCGGAGCTCATAAGGTAACAAATACCCAGCTCCAAGATAAAACATATCAAGAAGATCAGATATAGATACTTTCTATGATTATCCGAATAAAATAATATACTTAAGTCCAAATACCTCGGACGCGATTAACATAAATCTCCACAAGAAGGAAATAAAGATATTCTTAGAAGAGGAAAAGATTTACCCTAACTCTCTTACCTTCTTCTCCAAGTTTTACCCTCTATATAAATAGAGGAGGAATTACACGGCAAGGCATCATCATAACAACAACAATATTCGACTTACGAATTCATCCCTAAACCCTAAGTCACACAAATCGACTTAGGATCATCAACAAATAGGCATAAAGCGGTCTTCGACCCTCTGACCGAAAGGGAATCGCCAACAAAACACCTCCAAACCCACTCACACATCCGGTTGAGCCATAATGCGATTATTTGACCAAACAAATTGGCGCAATATCCAAAGGCACCAAAAAATATGTACAATATGCAGAGGATTAAACTGTTTACATGCCCGAGGCCTAATATTATAAAGATCAGTAACCGAAGCATCAGGATTTAAAGCAATCTGCTGAATATAAGGATAAGAAATATTCCTTAAGGCCTCTTCAGCAGCATTAATCCTCCCCTCTGTACTATGAAGCCTTTGTCTATTCCCACTCAGAGCAATCAGCCCAGCATGCTCCAGATACAAAGCCAATAAGGATCTCGCATCAGCCCGGTTAGCCTCAATTAGCTCATCAAGGCTCTGATCAAACTCAGGACTCGCCATCAGCATCCGGAACACATGAGGAATAACAACAGAAATAACCAGACGTATTGAATTCCTCGAGTCTTCCAACTCCATCTCCAATCTATTGATCACTGCAGCAGGCCCGACAGATACAAGAGAAGAGATCCTTTGGTGAGCAGCATCCAAACTTTGCGTAGCACGGGACAAAGCTTCCTGAGAATCAGCGAGCTCCCTCCACAAAGAATTAACCAAGGAAGAATCCCTGCAGACGGGGCAGCCCTCAGAGAAGCTAACTCTGCCCTGCGCTTTTGCGGATTCTCCTCCAGATAGTGCACCCTGGCACTACTAGCCGAACCAATCATACCGGCAGCAAAAAGAGCTTGGTTCATCATCTCAGCAAGCCTCTGAGCAGGCATGGTATCCAGCATGGTCCTAAGGTGATCAGGAACCATCATATCCAGACTCATGCGGCAGAGCTGTGGATTAGGCAACTTACCCTGAAGAGGAACCCCTGGAAGCTCACAAAAAATAGCAAATAAGCAAAAGAAGAAGAATAGCGGTCGAAATGTCTACACAATATCCAACCCCTTACCAATTGTGACCCAAGCTCCAGCTGTAGAAGCCCTGACTCCAGCTGCAGAGGCTCCAGCATCAGCTGTGGGAGCCCTACCAATGGTTGTAGTAGCTCCAGTTTCATCAACTGGCTCCTTCCTAGGCCTCCGTCCAGGATTAGAAGTCCCAGCTAAATAGAGAAAAAAGCATACAAATCAGACCTATGGCGGCACAAATATACAAAATCAGGGAAAAATACATACCTTCACCAGCATTAGAAACATGAGCAGCAGTATTAACAGCAATTTCATCTCTTACGGGAGACGAATCAAGAATAATGACAGAAGGACCTGCAGTGTTAGGACCCGTTGAAGTAGACGGGCCATCCCCTACCCTTTGCCTCTTCGGAGGAGGTCCAGAAACATCAATACCAGCAAAAAGGGGTCCCTTCTCATCTGAAGAAGACAAAGGTCTTCTACCAACAATCATGCCTTGAGGATTCATGGTTACAACCTCCCTGAGTGTCAACTCTGCAAACATAACATGACAATGTCACAAAAAGAAACATAAATGCAATTGGCAGGAGAGGTAGCAGGAAAAATGGTACCTTCACAACACCATATTAAAACAGGCTCATCAGGAGAACCCTCCCATGACATGGTAATTCCGGAAAGATACAGAATGATGGTGGGATAGGTAACCAACGCAAATGGAGATCGGCGCACTTGACGAATCAACTCATTGTCAAGTGAATCCCAAGCACGCTCATTATCCTCAAACAATAACCCTGGTACCAACCTATTCTTATCTAATATACCCCTCAACAGCGGATGGATGTATTCCTCACTGAAAAACAAAAACCCCGGCCTCCAGTTCAACATATCAGAATCCCCTATATCAAAAAATAACCTACCAGGCCTCTCCTCAACTACAACCCAACCATCACGTACACTAAATCTGAAAAAATACCCAAACAAACTAATCCTGGGCTCTACATCGAATGCCCGACAAATAATGATAAACGACACTATCATAGTAATCGCTAAGGGGTGGACCATGGACAAATGAAGATTATGGTAATCGAATAACCCTAATAGCCAAGGGGATAAAGGAAACCTAAGATTACCACCGGAAAAGGGAGCGATATACATACCTACGAATCCAGGAGGTGCATCAAGAATTGATTCAGATCACCCCGGAACCCTAATCTCAGGATCATCAGGACGGCAAAAGCATCGACAAAACCACGCAACATCATCTTCCGTCATCTCCGAATACGTGGTACTAATGACGCGAAAATGATTGCGATCCATAATGACGATAACGATTGAACAAAGAATACGATGATTGATGATGAAAAGGGGGCGTAAAAGGAAAGAGGAACAGTTGGAAAAGAAAAAGAAACAGAAAATCTCCGGAGCCGTCAAAGATTAAATAAGGGACAAGAGGGACGGTTTGAAAAACCGGCGCATAATCAACCCGAACTGTCGATTAGTTTTCCCCTAGAGATACGTGCGTCAAAATTAATCTTTTGATAGGATATATACGCGGCATAGTAAAATGGCTATTTTACCCCCATAAAGAGTCCGGAGAAAAACGAAACATCCAAAACCATAGCTTTTTTCGAAGCCGAGGTTACAGGTATGCTTCTATTTATTTTTATTTTGAAAGTCTAACGCGATACTCTACAGGTAGACTCTCCCATTAGACTGGGGGCTTGATGATATACCCTATACGGAGCTCTAGCTCCGTACCCAAAGCAGAAGCAGAGGCACCTTCGTACAGGTAAAATTACTTATCTATATACCTAGAACGGAGCTCACCCTCCAACCAGCACAATCACTCTAGAGCTCATAAGGTAACAAATACCCAGCTCTGAGATAAAACATATCAAGAAGATCAGGTATAGATACTTTCTATGATTATCCGAATAAAATAATATACTTAAGTCCGAATACCTCGGACGCGATTAACATAAATCTCCTCAAGAAGGAAATAAAGATATTCTTAGAAGAGGAAAAGATTTACCCTAACTCTCTTACCCTCTTCTCCAAGTTTTACCCTCTATATAAATAGAGGAGGAATTACACGGCAAGGCATCATCATAACAACAACAATATTCGGCTTACGAATTCATCCCTAAACCCTAAGTCACACAAATCGACTTAGGATCATCAACAAATAGGCATAAAGCGGTCTTCGACCCTCTGACCGAAAGGGAATCGCCAACAAAACACCTCCAAACCCACTCACACATCCGGTTGAGCCATAGTGCGATTATTTGACCAAACAGGTTTCAAGTCCATCGTTCGGGTGCCCTACCTGTTTACTCTGTATGTTGATCTCGCAGAGGTCCTTTTGCATGGCCTGGGAGCTTTGTCACGTGAAGGTGTTTCATGCTGTCTTGTTCCGTGTTCCATATTTGTCGTGGGTATATGGGGCTACTGGCTCTGGTTCGTATACCTGACCAGTTTCCCCAGGCGCCTTATTATTGCGGACAGCACATCATAGTTTGCTTGCACATAAGCATCGGTGATTCCCTTGTCTACCAATGCGGATATTCTATTCCCCGGTTTGTCCATTATTTTTGTCGGTGACACGTCCATCGGGGGAATGGCCACGCGCGACTTCTTTGAGCTAACGAGGGTGCGTTTTAACCCATATTCGTTTAGCTTTGGGAACTTTATGGGCGTTAGGTTACTTGGGTCCCGTGATATAGCCCCCGCCTTGCTTTGGTCCACCGGTTCCGTGATGGTTCTGCCGAGGTTCTGGATTAATGGTCTCTTCTGAGGTCCATCCCGGTCTGAGCCTGGAGTGTCTAACTTGGATCCCCTTCGATTTTGGCCTTGTAATCGTGGCACGAACTTGTCCTTACCGGGATCTCGTAATTCCAGTGCGGTCCTATCTTGATCCCAACAGGGCAGTTCCGTCACAGATTGACTCTGGTCCTGACCTGGTAGCCCTAATGCAGGGTTATCCTGGCCTCGACCTCGTTGTCCTGACACGGAGCCACCCCTGCCTTGGCCTAGTGGCCCTGGTAGTTTTAGTACGGAGCTATCCTGGCCTCGACCTCGTGGCCCTGGCTCGGACCCGCTTCGATCTTGACCTGGCGGTCCTGATACGGATCTATCCTGACCTCGACCTCGTGGTCCTGGCTCGGACTTACTCTGGTCTTAACCTGGTGGTCCTGATACGGACCTATCCTGGCCTCGACCTCGTGGTCTTGGATCGGACTTGCTCTGGTCTTGACCTGGTGGTCCTGATACGGACCTATCCTGGCCTCGACCTATCGACGTTTTCCGTATTTTCTCCGGGTCATTTGTATTTGTAATGACTCCTTCGTGCGTCCCATCTTTTAATGAAGCGTTCATGGAGTCTTGCGAGGTTCCGCGGTTAGTATGTACTGAGCTGGGCTTTTGGGGCTGGGAATATAAAGCGAGGGTTTTTTGCATATTTAAGCCTCGACTCCTTGATGTGAGCATGTGGTGCTCCTGGGCCCGTTCTTGTGCGTCTGGTTTTTTTCCAACCGTTATTGTTATATTATCATAGACGGCTGTTGGCGGATCTGAACCTGACACACGCGGGTTATCATGAAACCGCCTACTGGCGTCTGGTCCCATTAGAGGCGTCTGCGGTTTCTTCATACTGTGAGCGTCTGACGGATGATTTACTCCTAGTTTGGCCATCGCGGCTGATTATTCTGAACGCAAGTAGGTTCGGAGAGGACTAATACTAGGTCCCACGGATGGCGCCAATTTGTTTGATCAAATAATCGCACTACGGCTCAACCGGAGGTGTGAGTGGATTTGGAGGTGTTTTGTTGGCGATTCCCTTCCGGTCAGAGGGTCGAAGACCACTTTACGCCTACTGTTTGTTGATCCTAGGCCATTTCGCGCGACTTAGGGTTTATGAGATAGTTGTTAGGGTTTATTCGGAGATTGAATAGACGTTGTATGATAAAGGGTATTGTGTATTGTATGTATCATGCCCCGCCGTATGGCTTCTTCCTCTATTTATATAGAGGGTAAATAACTTGGAGAGGAGAGTAAGAGAATTAGGGTAAATCTCTTCCTCTTTTGTGAATATCTTATTTCCTTCTTGAGGAGATTTATGTTAATCTTTACAAACCGTGTCCGATGTATTCGGTCCTTAAGTGTTTATATTTAATCGGATTAATCAGAATCTATATCCGATCCTTTTGATATTTCCTTGGAGCTGGGTATTTGCTACCTAAAGAGCTCCGGAATAGTTATGTTGAACGGAGGTCGGGCTCCGTCTCGGGTATATACATAAATAATTTTACCTGTACGAAGGTGGCCTCGCACCTGCTTTGGGTACGGAGGTAAAGCTCCATATGGGGTATATCATCACTAGGGTTTTAGGGTTTTTAGGGGGATACCCTAATTATTAGGAAGAGATTTGGGCCGGCCCCTTTTCTTTGGGAGGAAGAAATAAGAGATTTCCTCCATATTTGGCGGAGCTCCGTTCTGACGGATGAGCTCCGTAATTCTGACTGAGGTGGTCCATTCTGACGGAGGTGAGCTCCGTAATCCTGACAGGTGAGCTCCATTCTGACGGAGGTGAGCTCCGTAATCCTGACGGAGGTGAGCTCCGTTCTGACGGAGGTGAGCTCCGTAATTCTGGCAGAAAGCATCCTTAAGCAGCCTCCGTAATAGCAGATTTACATACGGAGGTAGGGCTCCGTATAGGGTATATCATCTAGCTCCCCAGTCTAATAGGAGAGACTGGCAAGAGGCTGTCGTGTTAGACTCCAAGAAAAATCAACTGGCTGCAGATCCGAGTAAACTCTCCGTGATTGATGTCTTTCGCCTGATATTAACCGTTCCGTCTTTGTCCTTTGGCCATTAAAACATTTGATTATCCGGCTTTTTCCTCGATAATTATTAGGGGAATTACCTCAATGTCATGGTTGGACTGCTGGAAACTTCTGTTGGCATGATGATCCGCAGATGAGACTTTCATGTCCATCGGGTTTGATGTTTGTCATCGTCGGCTTTCTTCGTAGGTACTCGTGGTACTCTTGCGGTTCCTTCTACCGTACTTCTCCCAGAGCTTCCTAGGTCACTTCAAAATCTATTTATCCCTTACTTGTTTGCAAACTTATATCCCTGATAGTATGTCTAGGCCTGTTAACTCGTTGTGATCAAGTAGGATGCTTCTTTACGTTGCCCAAGTATATGCGTATGCCATGCCCGTAGGTGATGAAGAAGCTTCGTGTGTAAACTCAATGTTTTCTTTAGTTGTGTCACTTTTTCTTGAGAAGGTTCTGATGGTGGGTTGGTGATGCTGTGATGTAGTATATTGCTTCGGCTCTGCCGTTGGTGAAAAAAGGTCTTTAATGTAGTGGATGGATAATCGGTTCTTGAGTTGCGTACTTATTTAGGGTTTTTGCGAATATATATGGCTCGCGTGACACTAGTAGGGTGGATGTTGAGGCATGGTTGATCTGGGCTTTTGCTAAAGGTAGTATTGCTCCTAATGTCTTCTTCTAACTGTGTTCTCCTTTGCAGAAAATGTATTTAGGCAATATATCAATGTTGAATCGTCGTCTGAAATGTGTTTGAAGTTCATTCTTCCGCTTGGCTTTGTCAAACTATATCAATGCACAATAAAACTGTTTGTGCATACTTCTTCGTATTTTCGCCATGTGTAGGCTGTGCAATCTGACCATCGTAGGTTGTTCCGGGAGTCTCTTAGTGCTTGGAGGGCCTTGTTTTGTTGGTATAGGATGTGAAGACATACTTGGGCTCTTCAGATTCGTCAATGTGTTGATGTGTAAGGGTTGAACTGAAATCGTCTTCGTCTGTTGAAGTCTTTGATGCTTGTCATTCAACCTTCAGGAAGGTTTTAAAACTATTCCTTCGATTAACATGCTCTATTCTTTCTGCAGCTGCTTCGTAATAAATGTCGTGCTAGAAAGATTCAACATGGTCTTGTATATTTGTTCAAATGGCTCTCTATCTTTTTCTTTTCACACCTCGACAGCTTCGCATATAGCCATTACGAATTTTTCTTAATAACTTCTTACAAAGTTTCTAAGAGCTGTCGATTTGGATCGGCTAAGATGTAAGAGACGCTCATTCGTAATAATCGGTTACTTCAAATCGGATTCTTCTTTATCTGTATCTCTGGAGGCCTGTGTCTTGAATTGTGTCTTCCTTGGTAGCTCCGATGAGTAACCGTCTTCTTGAATTTTTTGCATTGGGCTTATCTCTGGGCGCTTGCCTTTTAAAGATGCTGATCAGGCTATCTATTGGCTTATGCCTTTGCGAGACTATTCCACAATGCTCAGATTTGCACAAGATTTGCCATGGCCGAGGCTTTATCTGTGATATATACTGGGCTTTTATCTTAATTAAGATTTATCCACAGTATCGTTGGATTTTATGGGCGTCCCCTTACTCCAACTTTTTATTTTAATTACTTGTACGTACTCATAATTATATTATTCGCGAAGGGTAGCGACCCAACTTCGCTTATGTTAGCAGAGCTCAGTAAGCATCTGGCACTGAGTTATCTGCTAGGCGCCCACGTAGGGTTTTATAGTAGTGACGGAGATGTGTACCTTTCAAGCAGCTTTGTGGTCGGAAGGTTACGGCTCCGTCGTCTTTTGATGTGATCGTTGGTTGCGGTTGTTGTGGCTATCCGCCGATTGAATGCTCCTCCTTTAGCGCGTTTTGCAAATATTGTGCCAATTGCTTGATATAGTCTTCTGGGAGCTTCGGTGATCATAATATAGCCTCCGCTATGTGTATAGCTTATGCCAGAATATCGGAGAGTAAGTGTGATATGGTCGTCCGCCTTTGTTGTTACGACCGTCTTTGTACACGTATTGGCTTCGGTCCGTGTATTTGAAGATGACATCTTTCTTGTTGATATAATATGTTTCGGCTAGAGGTGAGGTGTAGTCTTGGAAGAATAGTTATTCTTCCATTTCCGTCATAGTCAAAAGTCACTTATTCTCCTTTTTCTGTTAAAGCTCGGGTAGGGTTGAATACACCAATGTTTCCAACGATCTTTTATTTTAATCATCGCGATATATTATCTAGCGATGCCATCGGGAGCGAATACTCTACCGAGATATATCATCTAGCGATGCTATCGGGAGCGAATACTCTACCGAGATATATCATCTAGAGATGCTATCGGGAGCGAATACTCTACCGAGATATATCATCTAGCGATGCTATCGGGAGCGAATACTCTACCGATGGACTCTAGGGCGTAAGAAGCCCAATGCGAGTTTTAATAATTCCCTATTTGCACGTTCGCGATGGGGCGAAAAATATCCCGGTGGTGCATTATCTTGTGGGATATATTTGTGATGTTCTTCCTGAACGAACACAAGTAAATGTATATCTTCAGTCGGAGGCTTGTACCTTGCAGGTATCGTTGTTGTAGGAGCGTTTATTTTTCCTTTTGTCTCCATAGTATCTGCCGTGTTAGAATATAAGCATATAAACATACATATAATCACGAGTACGCGCAACGGAAGAATCGAATATGTAATCACATTAATTAACAATGAGAGAATCGAAACATGTACCTTTGCGCAAAGCTTCCAATAATATTATAAATAATAAGATTATTATTATTTAGGATTTAAAGTAAAACCCCTCTACGATCGCACACTAGACACCCCTTATACTATATGCTAGTACCCCGATCACGAACTTCACAACCCCTTGTGTTACTACCTTATTTCGAAACCTCATGGACCGAACTAAACTTGTTGTCGACTAACAAATTGTAATACAATTAATGCAAAGCATTAATTGCATGTATATATGATACATGTAGTTGTTCGATCGGCACAAAACCAAAAACCTTTTAAAAGATTTTGGTCGAACCAAATAAGGAGGATAGAGGAGAGAATTGCTTTGTGTGAATGAATGAATAAAACCCTTTGATATAAGCCCTCTATATATAGGGATATATTTAGGGTTTAATGACTTGGTGACCAAGTTAATCAAGGCCCTAAAAGCCTTGTCAAAACCGGCCCCCTATTAGGATTAGAGTCCAACTCTAATTTCCTAATTTCACATTTAATCCTCCTCTTTAATTAATTAAATACAATTAACCCTTTAATTTAGTTTAAATTAATCATTTCGTGATCAAATTAATTAATATATTACTTTAATATACTAATTAATAATATAGAGTTACCGTGTCATTTCGTGTGACCCCGTAGGCTTAAATTATTTCTGGACATGCGTTTATTATAACGTGATCACATACCAACAGCTCCTACTTGAGCATGTTATATAAAGGCAATAACATTGGTTAGCGTCTAGCAACACGCCAATGCTCCCGGAAATATTTAAGGATAGTTTCCTAAAATATCATTTGAAATGATTTAGTCTTTAATATCCCTTTGTTTCAGATACCCTTGTTAATTATGAATATGGATCAATGTCATTTCATAATTTAACGATTCTGTTTCTCATTTCTACAATTAATCAAGATTACCAAATTAGTCAAGACATCCTCTTGAGTTCATTTGGGTATGGCTATACAAACATCTTAATTAATCAATGAGGGCGCCAAATGGTATCATACTTCAGTTGCAAATTGAAGGAACAAATCCTATATTGACTACACGTGTTAGTCATGTCGTTTCACTACATTTATGAAAATAGCCCTTTATTACTACCTTATTCAGGACAGTTAGAACTATATCAAGAAAATGCAATCCACACATGCATAACCCGCTTGTATCTCAAGTCTAAGGATAAATAAAGTAACCATTTCACGAATTTCACTTAATGACGCCGATCCATAAAATGACAATTCGTTAAGTGGGGTAAATCCGATATTCACCTCTTTGAATACCATGTGAGTTTGGCAAGACCATCTTCTAAATATTCCCTTAAATATTTCAACCAATCTCTCACATTTGCCTTAGTTTAACTATATTCCCATATAGTTAATTGACAATGGACGTTTAGAATATTTTAAAATATTCATGGATTTAAACATGCAAATATAGGACACAATCATTATGAAATGAAACACTCATACCAAGTATATGAATTCATTTATTAAAATAATGATTGTTTAACCGTCCCATTATCCAAATACCAATCACAGATTTACATGAGATAACTAGCTAATTTAAGACCTCTGCCCTCGGCATTCTTATTAAACTTTCCTTTTGACATTGCCTTTGTAAAAGGATCAGCTAAGTTATAATCTGTGTGAACTTTGAGTATCTTCATTTCTCCTAGTTCGATTTGTTCACGTGCAAAGTGATATCGTCTAGGTAATGTCTGGCACCTTTCTGAACTCGGTTCATTGGCAATGACAATAGCTCCCGTA
This sequence comes from Erigeron breviscapus, assembly GCA_034093135.1. Taxonomy (NCBI): domain Eukaryota; kingdom Viridiplantae; phylum Streptophyta; class Magnoliopsida; order Asterales; family Asteraceae; genus Erigeron; species Erigeron breviscapus. The sequence goes on along the minus strand of CM067170.1, from coordinate 30,252,400 downwards.
TTATCACAGTACAATACATAGGTGTGTTATTTGAGGATCATCACGTTAAAATCCCAAAAATAAAACTTTCTAATCCAGACAATTTCATGGCGGCCTCTCTGAGCCAGAAATATACTCAGACTCTGTCACATACATAGCAACTGTGGTTTGCTTTTAGCTCATAACATTCCACCGTGTCTTCATTTTAAAATGAAGACGTATCCCGACTTTATCAGTCTGAAATCCAATATCACAGTATCTATTCACTTTTGAATTCTACATCGGGATTTCCTCCATACACCAAAAATAATTCTTTAGTAGCACGCATGTACTTCAGAATGTTCTTCACAGCAGTCCAATGATCCTCTCCAGGATTTTGCTGATAGCGACTAACTATATTTTGCGCGAACGCAATATCAGGTCTAGTGCATCTTACCGCATACATGATAGATCCCACAGCCGAAGCATAAGGAATTCTTTCATACGCTCACCTCTTCAGGTGTAGAAGCACCGTTCTTGCTAGATAAATTAAGTCCTTCTTGCATCAGTATAAAACCACGCTTAGAATTCTCCATCTTGAATCGCTTCAAGATCTTATCTATATAAGCACTTTGACTTAATCCAATCAACCGTTTACTTCTATCTCTATAGATCTTGATTCCAAGAATGAATGCCACTTCACCCAAGTAACATTACTCCCACTAGCTTTGCGATATACACTTGGCTCATAAGGATTTTGAGCAAAACCAAAACTCTTGATTTCCTCATCAAACCTTTTATTCCAACTTCTTGATGCTTGCTTTAAGTCCATAAATGGACCTTTGAAGTTTGCATACTTTGTTGGAATATTTAGATCGACAAAACCTTATTGTTGTACCATATAGACTTCCTTGTCTAGAAAACCATTTAAGAATGCGGTTTTGACATCCATTTGCCATATCTCATAGTCATAGTACGCCGCTATGGCTAAGATGATCCTAATAGCTCTAATGTCCGCAACGGGAGAAAAGGTCTCCTCATAATCAACTCCATAAAGTTGAGTATAGCCTTTCGCCACAAGACGAGCTTTATAGGTGTGTACATTTCCATCCATGTCGGTCTTCTTCTTGAAGATTCATTTACACCCAACGGTTCTACCATTTGGTGGAAGATCAACCAAGCTCCAGACTTGATTATCTTTCATGGATTTCATTTCCACATTCGCAGCTTCAAGCCATTTTTCAGATTTCGGATCTGATAATGCTGCTTTGAAATTAGGAAGTTCATTTAAGTCTCCTAATACATGTTCTTCAGATTCAACCATAAGATTTAATCTTTCTCAAGCACGTATTGTCCTTGAGGACCTACGAATTGGAATCGCTTCATCTTCAACTTGTAGTTCATCTTGAGATTCATCTCTTTGAACATTACCCCCCCAAGTTGAAGATTGCTAGTATTTTCAGAAGTTGACACATCTTCTTGAGCCTCATCAAGTTCAACAATCCTCCCACTGTCTTCTTGAGATATGAGTTTCCTTTCAAGGAACTCAGCAAATCGAGATACCTTAACAGTGTTTTCGGTAGGAAAGTAGAAGTAGTAACCCATTGGGTATCCTACGAAGATGCACTTAACATATCTAGATTCAAGTTTTGTCAGACGTATCTCGTTTCACGAGTGCCTCACATCCCCAGACCTTTAAGTAAGACAATTTGGGAACACTCCCATGCCACAATTCATGCGGTGTCTTGTCAACCTTCTTGGTTGGAACCATATTGAGAATGCGAACAACAGTCTCTAGGGCATAATCCCAAAACGAAATAGGAGAGTCTTAAGGTTCATCATTTAATCTAACCATGTTTAACAAGGTTCGATTTCTCCTCTCAAATATACCCTTATATAGGAGTAAGCTTGTTGGATAAATCCTCAAGCTTTTAGATGATCCTTAAACTTTTGGCTTAAGAATTTTTCATCACGATTCGAACGAAGAATCTTGATGGTTTTACCGAGTTGATTTCCTACTTCATATTTTAAACTCTTTGAATGTTTCAAAACTTCATGTTTATGTTTAAGCTAGTAAACATAACCATAATGACTGAAATCATTCATAAAAATGATGAAGTAGCTACCACCTTTCTTGACATATGTCTAAATGGGCCACATACATCCGTATGTATTAGTCCAAGTAGCTCTTTAGCCCTTTCCATTAAATTCAGAAAAGTTTTTCTTGTCATCTTGCCATAAACACAAGACACGCATTTGTCAAATGATTCATCATTTGATTTAAAAATCCCTTGTCAAATGATTCATCATTTGATTTAAGATTTCTTCACATTTTGAAATATGCATTTCTTGCTAACGACAATGCCAAAACACACATTTATCAAATGATTCATCATTTGATTGTAAGATCCTTTCATATTGAAGTCTTTCAATGTGCTTCTTGACAACGATAATGCTTAAGACACGCATTCATCAAATGATTCATCATTTGATTTAACGATCCCTTCTCTTGGAAGACTTTCAATGCGTTTTTAAGCAAAATGACAATGTCAAAGATAGGTTAAGTCCAAGTTAAACTTGACTCCTTTGCTATTTGAATTAACACGTATAATTCAATTTTAGAAGATACTTGAAAAACTGGTTAAACCAATGATATCGCCTATCTTATACATATTATTTTACGCGATATCATTTCATTTATGTTTAGATTTTGCTTAATTTTATGGACTTTTGATACTTAATTGATGATTTATTTGAATTATAGGTCCATATGGGTGAAGTCTAATAAAAGGCTTAAATTAAGTTCTTTTTGCTGAAGTTTTATTCCAACATTGCAAAATAGATGGAAACACATAAATATTCAAGTTGAAAAGGGGAGTCGCATAAATAGAAGCCTGTACGAATAAACTTGATGGGCCAATGTTGAGCTCTAGTTCAATAAAAGAAAAGAAGAAAAGCCCACAATCATTTCTATGAGGCTCGGTTGGATTTGCAAGGAAACAAGAAGTCAAGAACTATATATTTTCATTATAAGGTAAAAGAGTGTGTCTCGTGTGTTGGCAGCCGCCAAAAGAAAGAACCCTCACTTTGTGAGGAGATGGAGAGGCGGCCGAGAGAAACAAAAGGCAGCAGCCTTTTTGTTGGGGTTCGTCGATCACACCAACAGCAACATTAGTTCGATTACTTCCTCTTTTATTATTATTATCGTTATTGCTATTAGTACAAGATTATTCAACAATTGTTTGCATGATAAATTTTTCTATTGGTAATATGATGGATTCTTTTATGTTAATTATTGTTTTTATTTACCTTGATATGAGTAGCTAGATAATTAATCATCTATTAGATGACGTGAAATAATTATGTGACGGTTGTGATGTTTTAGTTGGTACACTTAATGTTTTGCCGTGATCTTGATGAATTAATTCCTTGTCATTTGTTATTATTATTGTTGGTGATATATGTGTGCTTCGTTGGTGGTACCAGTTGTGTGCATATGTTATTTTAATTGTTTGTCTATGAACAATTAGCACTAGTTCATGGTATGATAGTGAACAATATAATAGTAATAGGAATTGATCTGTCAAGTGGGATTAGCGGTTGGTGGTACCACGTTACCTCACATTAGGCAAAGCTATTATTTAAATGACCAAACAAACTAACTAATTAGGAAAACTATAAACGGAAAGGGTGGTACTCACGGTTATAGTGGAACTCTTTGGTTAGGGGTTTTAAGTAGAGGAAACGGACTTGCTAGCGGTTGGTGGTACCACGTGAACTTGTCTTGTGATTTGCTTGATGCCCGGTTATTGTATCAACTATTTTAATTGCAACCTGAACTATTATGGATCTGATTCGAAGTAGATGATGCTCTTAATTTTATTGTCTTTATATTAAATATTTTCCGAGTTTCTTCTGAAGCAACCTGCCCCGGTAATACCGGATTCCATTGTCTCTTATTATTATTAGTTTAAGCATTGTGACAACTCGGTCACAAAACCCCCCATCTTCTATAATTACATTAAACTCACATTTTTCCTAAATAAATAGTCCCTGTGTTCGATCCTGACTTACCATTTTCTATACTATACACGAACGGGTCCACTGCCCGAGAGTGTGCTTTAGTTAATTAATTGGTATTTCTTGTTTATAAATTTAAGACTAGATTTTGCACATCAAGTTTTTGGCGCCGCTGCCGGGGACCCGGGCAGTATAGTGGTAAGTATTCCCGCCTGTCACGCGGGTGACCTGGGGATTATTTTATTTAGGTGTTTTGTTTGAGATTTTTGTAATTCGATCCTTTCTTGTATTCATTTATGAGAATGTTACTTGCTTTCTTAGTTTAGCATAGATTAGTGTTATTTTTATTTTAATTAGTTTTTTTTTATATTTAGTCTATTTTGTGTTACACACTTGCTTTTCACGGGGTTTCTTGCTTGTACTTTTACAGGTAAATATGAATATGGAAGAATTCTTGCATGAATTTGGTGAGCTGAATGATACTTATTCACATTCTGATCTTGGTGACATGACCATGGAAGAGTTTCTGGAGAATTCATGGAGCCAGGTGATAATTTTGAGTAAGATAATTACGCAAGAGGCTCAAGAGGCTGAGTCACTTTCATTGTCTATGATGAAAGTTGATTCAAAAGAAGATGATTATGTAGACTTCCATGATTATTTGAAGAAGCCCACAAGTGTGTTCCAATCTTACGTACTTCTGACCGAGCATATTGATTATCCTTTCCGTCTTTGGTTAGGTAATTTATTTTTCAGAGGTATGTATCACTACTATCACCCCCACTTACACTTAAGTGTGGGGGGAGACACCCTAGTACCTAGTAAATAAGGGTGGAGTCAAGCTAATGACTCGAACAAAAATTAGCGCTTCCGGGAGGCAACCCGAGGTTTCTTTATTTAAATTTTTGTCTAGTTTAAATGTAATTTAATTTTTATAAAACATAAAAAATCCATAAAAATTGGAAAAAAAAACAAAATACAAAAAATATTTTGATTTTTAGTTTAGTTTTTTTTATTTTATTTTTCGTATTTAGGAATTTAATCTTATTTTTTAGTTATTACTTTTTCTTTTTATTTTGGTGCTTTTTGATGTGTTTGTTGAGTGTGCACTAGAGATATAAGAATGGAGCTAAATGCGGTTGATATACATCTAGCGCTTACATTATCTTTGGAATCAACTGAGAATTTTGGAACGCACATTAAACCCGGGAAGTTTCACTTTCTTATTCTTTTATTTTACCTTTTCCCTATTTCCCTTAGTTTTAATTAGTTTATTGTACATTGGGGACACTGTACAAATCAAGTGTGGGGGAGAGGTAAATAGGAAAAAACCGGGTTGGTAAAAAATGCGAAATTTTGAAGTTTCTTTCCTTTACTAGCATTTTGGTTATGTTTTTAAATTTTTGAGGCAATAGGTTTTGTGCAAAGACGAGAAATGTGGTGAACATAAATTTTGCTAATATATGATAGAGCTTGAGATTAGTTACCTTTGGCTTTCCTTTCCTAGTGCTTGTGGCATTTCATCGTTCCAAGGGGTCATAGGCTTGTTCCGGACTTCAAATAATCTAGGTTGCTTGCAAATTGTACCTTAATGATGAACAAAATGTGAATAATAGCTTCACTAGATGATGTATTGGTAGGCACCGCTTGAGGTTTTCCATTTGATTTTGCAACTTGTGTGCATGAAGAGCTTGAAATGAATTTTATATGCTTGTGGTAATTTGACTTAACATATGGTTTGCACACCGGATGTCCGGTCCTTAATTTCTTATGTTATAGGTTGTGGCTCTAGTCATTATGTTGGGTCTTTATATCGGGGTGTCTGGGGTGCTTCGGCATCAAACGGGTGGCACATGCGGGAACACGCGCAAAACATTTTTCTTCATTAGTCTAATGCTAATGTGGGCTTTGAGATTCGAACAAGTAGGTCCTTGGGGTAACTTCGTTTTACCTAGCTCACCTAAAGCTTCCAACTTGGGATGAGTTGTCCGAAAGTTCGCTACGCGGGTCTCATAGAAACTCACGGGTATTAAATTATAAAACATTTTGTTCTCGTATGTGTTAGTGTTTAGAGCATGGTCTCTGGATATGCAACCCAACCTTGAGTTCTGGCGTATGTCTCTTAACGATACTCACGTATCCGTAGCGAACCGCTGGCCGGACGCTTAAAGTACACTTTCGTGTGATCACCTGATGTGTGGATAGAGTTGCAATTCTAGACCGTGGGAGTATGTTTTGTCAAGGGACTCATAAGTATACCGTAATGAAAACCTAATGGAAACCCAATGGCGTGAGTGTTTAAGCGGACAAATATACCAATAATCATTGTGGAATATTGCTTATGTTGCCAATAATAATTGTGAAGCTTGCTAGTAGATTATATGTTTAGTAGGAACGAGCTTAAGGTCAATTGGAGTGATAGAAATGTTAAAGTGGCAAACACAAGCATAGGTAGGATTCTAATTGTAACTGAAAGATGGTTTTGTTCTAGATTAGTAAAATTTTCTGATTTCGTCTAAAACTTTGCTCATTAGTTTTTAAATGTATTTGATTTTGGGTATTCATTCGTTTGGTTGGAAACTTCCCGAATAACCATGTATCGTTTTGTCATATTTTGAATGGTTATTAAGATTGATAAAGTGCAGAATTGCTTGAGGACAAGCAAAGTTTAAGTGTGGGGGAATTTGATATCGCCTATTTTATACATATTATTTTACGCGATATCATTTCGTTTATGTTTAGATTTTGCTTAATTTTATGGACTTTTGATACTTAATTGATGATTTATTTGAATTATAGGTCCATATGGGTGAAGTCTAATAAAAGGCTTAAATTAAGTTCTTTTTGCTGAAGTTTTATTCCAACATTGCAAAATAGATGGAAACACATAAATATTCAAGTTGAAAAGGGGAGTCGCATAAATAGAAGCCTGTACGAATAAACTTGATGGGCCAATGTTGAGCTCTAGTTCAACAAAAGAAAAGAAGAAAAGCCCACAATCATTTCTATGAGGCTCGGTTGGATTTGCAAGGAAACAAGAAGTCAAGAACTATATATTTTCATTATAAGGTAAAAGAGTGTGTCTCGTGTGTTGGCAGCCGCCAAAAGAAAGAACCCTCACTTTGTGAGGAGATGGAGAGGCGGCCGAGAGAAACAAAAGGCAGCAGCCTTTTTGTTGGGGTTCGTCGATCACACCAACAGCAACATTAGTTCGATTACTTCCTCTTTTATTATTATTATCGTTATTGCTATTAGTACAAGATTATTCAACAATTGTTTGCATGATAAATTTTTCTATTGGTAATATGATGGATTCTTTTATGTTAATTATTGTTTTTATTTACCTTGATATGAGTAGCTAGATAATTAATCATCTATTAGATGACGTGAAATAATTATGTGACGGTTGTGATGTTTTAGTTGGTACACTTAATGTTTTGCCGTGATCTTGATGAATTAATTCCTTGTCATTTGTTATTATTATTGTTGGTGATATATGTGTGCTTCGTTGGTGGTACCAGTTGTATGCATATGTTATTTTAATTGTTTGTCTATGAACAATTAGCACTAGTTCATGGTATGATAGTGAACAATATAATAGTAATAGGAATTGATCTGTCAAGTGGGATTAGCGGTTGGTGGTACCACGTTACCTCACATTAGGCAAAGCTATTATTTAAATGACCAAACAAACTAACTAATTAGGAAAACTATAAACGGAAAGGGTGGTACTCACGGTTATAGTGGAACTCTTTGGTTAGGGGTTTTAAGTAGAGGAAACGGACTTGCTAGCGGTTGGTGGTACCACGTGAACTTGTCTTGTGATTTGCTTGATGCCCGGTTATTGTATCAACTATTTTAATTGCAACCTGAACTATTATGGATCTGATTCGAAGTAGATGATGCTCTTAATTTTATTGTCTTTATATTAAATATTTTCCGAGTTTCTTCTGAAGCAACCTGCCCCGGTAATACCGGATTCCATTGTCTCTTATTATTATTAGTTTAAGCATTGTGACAACTCGGTCACAAAACCCCCCATCTTCTATAATTACATTAAACTCACATTTTTCCTAAATAAATAGTCCCTGTGTTCGATCCTGACTTACCATTTTCTATACTATACACGAACGGGTCCACTGCCCGAGAGTGTGCTTTAGTTAATTAATTGGTATTTCTTGTTTATAAATTTAAGACTAGATTTTGCACATCACCAGCCTGCTTCTTCTTCTAGTTCAACTCAGCTAGATACTTACCTTGTTTTCCCTTACCAAAGTTCTTGCCCTTAGCTTACGGTTGTATTACTTTATGAACCTTTTCCCCTTTGATCATTAGAACTTGGGGTAGCAGATTTCTTTGGAAGCCTTTTCTCATACTCAATCAACATGGCATGAAGTTCAGCTATGGTTTTACTCATGCTATGCATATTATAATTGCACATTGGCTCCTCAAAATCCCATGAAAGAGACTTTAGGATCATGCCAATAGTAATAGGCGAAGGATAAGCATAGTTCAACCTTTCCAATTTCTCAAAACACCTCTTTATCTTGAGAACTCGAGGACTAACCGGTGTTCCATACTCGTTTATCAAGTCATGAAGTGTTTCAACAAGTTCAACCAACTCCACTCCAGCTTGCTTTTCGTACAAAGACTTGAGCTCTTTAATCATATCAAGAGGAAAATAATTTTCGAATTGCTTTTGAAGTTCAGGAACCATCCTTCCTAACATCAAACAAGCAACCGCATTATGTCTATCGTACTGAACAGCGTGTGCAGCCAACTCTCCAGTTGTAGCATTAGCTCCCGGAACAACGGGTGTCTGCTCTTCAAGGACTTGATATTTCTTCTCGGCTCTTAGAACTATTCTTAGCTGACGAAACCAGTCATTGAAGTTTGGTCCAGAAAGTATTTCCTTTCTAGCATCGACCTGAAAGCCGATTGGTGTATGTTTTGTGAAGGATTTGTTGCCATTTACAAAACAGACAAAAGTTCAATTATCGGTATTTTCGATAATAATCCTTAAGAAATGTAATTTACCCTTGTTAAATTCATTTAACAATTAATTTCATTAAGGCTAGGATCCAATTGACATACAATCATTTCATCAGTTGATCTGCTAGAAATGACGGTACTCAAAAGGTAATCGACGATCAATAATTGCATTCATGCAATTCCTAGAGATATGGAACTTACAACAACACTTTAAAGGGGTATTAAGTGTTTTGTAAACATGTTTTGTCCCATCTTATGCCACGGGTCAAGGATCTCACCTCTTAACTCGCTTTAAGTCACCCAATTAAGAACATGTAAATAGTCCACCACCGGTCTCACGGTGGAGTGGTAATCTACATTGAAGAGATACAATTCGCCTACGGTCTCACGTAGGAGCGAAAAGCACTGGCAAGTGTTCTAATCAAAGTGGGTGGCAATGACTTAACTTTAAATGGGTAATGCATTTGATGTGAATCAAAAGTTTATGTATGAAGACTCATGCAAATCTTCATAACATAATATTTAATAAAATCATTTTTATAGTCTTAACAACACAAGAAAGCTCGGTAGCTCCATTTGAACGCACAAAGAAGCGCAAGAGCAAAGGTTTGCGATGAACGCAATTAAAAACCCGCCCTTTTAGGAGGCTAGCGCACTCCGACTTATACCTCTCTTAGAGTTTGTTCAAATGGGTGAGCCGGTGTATCTCAAGGTTGTAAGACTCCAATTTTATTAAAGAAATCTCTATTTCGATAGTTCTTAGTCAAGTTTATATTTTTCCAAGAAAACAATTTTTGCATCACCTTTATACTTCCTTATAAACAAGCAAAAATTAATAAACTTACTAATGACCGAACTATTTAATCATGCAACAAGTTAAGGTAGGCCACCTAAACATGGTCACTATGGTTCATGCATATGTTTAAACCCGGCTCCCCCTTCCGAAGAAGAGGACCACATACATCAAGTTGCCTTGATTGCGTAAGCCTTTAAACAACTTAATTAACAATTAATTCACATAAACATGCTGACTGGAAATTTCCAGTAGCTTCACGACCTGTTTAGCCTGTTTCTGGTCAGAATCAAGCTTCGACCAGAACTACAAAGTTGTAGCCCTATGTGTTGAGCACCTACTTTCCAAAGCACGACTTCTAACTCATTACAGATTAAAAGATATGAATTTTTTAGTGAACTATCGCAAAGCAGAAAAATCACACGAAAAATTCACAGTCACACAATTATCTAATAATTAACCCTAATTATTGGATCATCATGCTTTGCTAAATATATCTCTATATATCAGTAATAATCACAAGTAATTTTGCATGAATTCCTTGTGATTTTACTTTTATTTAACAACCTTAAATAATCAAGATACACAACATGCAATTTATATCAAATAAATCATGTCAATTCACAAACTCAAAACTTGCTTAGAGGGTTTCAATCATCCATTGAATTAGGTTAAATTAATTAAACAAAAAACCCTAATTTTTATTTAATTAAACCGATTTTTAATTAAAAAAAATAAGAAAACAACTTTTAATTATTTAACAATTAATTAAAAATCAACCAACCCTTAACCCCCTTCAAGTTTTGATCTTTGTAATTAATAGATCACATATGTGGCTCGTGATACCACTGTTAGAATATAAGCATATAAACATACATATAATCACGAGTACGCGCAACGGAAGAATCGAATATGTAATCACATTAATTAACAAAGAGAGAATCGAAACATGTACCTTTGCGCAAAGCTTCCAATAATATTATAAATAACGAGCATGGTACCCGCGCAATGCGGCGGCGATGACAGTGACAATGATATGGTGGTATTGACGGATGGTGACGGCGGCGGCGACCGTTGGTGGCGGCCGATGCGTCAAGCGGTGTAGGTATTTGATATAAAGATATTTGATTTAAAAGAGTAGTGGATATCTTTTAGAAGATAATAGAATGATTGTGTAAATTAATTCATTAAGGGTAAAATGGTAATTTTGCGTGTCCCAAAAATGTTAACTTTCAACATGGGGTATAATTTTTATATAGTAGTATAGATAAGATTATTATTATTTAGGGTTTAAAGTAAAACCCCTCTACGATCACACTAGACACCCCTTATACCGTATGTTAGTACCTCAATCACGAACTTCACAACCCCTTGTGTTACTCCCTTATTTCGAAACCTCATGGACCGAAGCTAAACTTGTTGTCGACTAACAAAGGGTGGTTAAGTATCCTGGAGTGTAAGTAACTTTGCAACTTTTTCTATTGTGTGTATGCATCAAAAATTTTGAACATTGTATGTAAGTATCTCGCTAAATTGAACATTTAAAGTAAATTTTTTACGTTGACCAATCAAAAACTTCTACGTGGCAGCTCATATGGTTGCCACGTATACATTTTTACATTAAGTGTTCAATTTAGAGAGATACTTACATTAAGTGTTCAAAATTTTTGATGCATACACACAATAGAAAAGGTTGTAAAGTTACTTGCACTCCGAGATACTTAACCCACTAACAAATTGTAATACAATTAATATACATGTAGTTGTTCGATCGGCACAAAACCAAAAACCTTTTAAAAGGTTTTGGTCGAACTAAATAAGGAGGATAGAGGAGAGAATTGCTTGTGTGAATGAATGAATAAAACCCTTTGATATAAGCCCTCTATATATAGGAATATATTTAGGGTTTAATGACTTGGTGACTAAGTTAATTCAAGGCCCTAAAAGCCTTGTCAAAACCGGCCCCCCCATTAGGATTAGAGTCCAACTCTAATTTCCTAATTTCACATTTAATCCTCCTCTTTAATTAATTAAATACAATTAACCCTTTAATTTAGTTTAATTAATCATTTCGTGATCAAATTAATTAATATATTACTTTAATATACTAATTAATAATATAGAGTTACCGTGTCATTTCGTGTGACCTCGTAGGCTTAAATTATTTCCGGACATGCGTTTATTATAACGTGATCACATACCAACATGCCGGGTATTTGCCTCGTTGTCTAATAGGATCATCGTGTGTCCATTGATATGATGCTTTCCTTATGACGTGTCTTCGTGAGTGGTGCATCCGTTGCTTTATTTTGATGTAGTCTTCGGGAATTATAAATATGGCCTTCATTACTTATGGAGCTTCTTCTGGTAACTCCAAAAAGTTTGATTTCCACTTGCTTCATGTAAAATGATAGGTTTCTTATTTCCCGTACACTTTGGAATTTGGATCACCATTGCAGGGAGTAAAATGCACGTGACTGCATTATCCCTCTTTTGTTTTTGTTTTTTTCACGTAGTGGTAGGCCCAATGTGACACCATCATGTATGATCTCTACATGTTGAACTTTATGTGCTGTTGCTTCCGTAATTTTTTATTGGAAAATTTTGTCACCAAAATTACATGCACTCGTTCTTTTCATGTAATTAATTAGCTCATCATTAATTGTAGCATGTGGTTCACCAATGTTATCTGCCATGCTTCTTAGGGCACTAGGAGTGGTAAATACTAATTTTATCAACCCTTCCAAATTTAACCAATAATACTCTTTCAACTCAATTTACCCTTTCAACCCTCTCAATCAACTCTTCCAACTTTTTTTAGTGGCATTCCATAAAATTCTCAACCCTCCCAACTTTTTTTTTTTTTTTTAAATTAATAAAAAACATAACATTTTATTATTAAACCATATCATATTATAATAAAACACAATACTACATTTAAAACTAAAAAAAGAAAAATACACTTCAACATTATTTTTTAAACTAAAAGACACAACATACTAAAACATACTAAATTAAATCTTCAATCGGTGGTGGTTGAAAAGCCGGGTCATCGAGGTATGACAAATCTAGACCCGATACATGCTCTGTAAGATCATACCGGAGACGATGATGGACGTTTTCGTCATGTAACTCCGGTAATACTCTTGGGTCATACACTATCGGCGTCGGTGGGTCCATTATATGAACCGGTGAAATTGCCCTCCCGTCGTCCTTTATGATCATGTTGTGCAATATACAACACGTTTCGATGACTTTGCCGATTTTGTCTACATCGAGAAAACGAACCGGTCGTTCCAAAATCTTCCATTTCCCCTTAAGAACACCAAAAGCTCTTTCAACGTCTTTCCTTGACGCTTCTTGTACTCTCTTGAACTTCTTTTCCTTTGGATCGACAGGGTGCAGATAAGCTTTAACAAACATAGACCACTTAGGATAAATTCCATCAGTTAGCAAATAGCCACGTTTGTAATACCGACCGTGAACAATGAATGACGAGTCTGGAGCTGTCCCATTTCGAACCGAATCATACAAGAGCGACTGATTCAACACATTGATATCGTTGTTTGATCCGGGAGGACCAAAAAAGGAATGCCAAACCCATAAATCTTGTGAAGCGACGGCCTCAATCATGATAGTATATATATATCTGTATATATATATATATATATATATATCTGTATATATATATATATATATATATATATATATATATATATATATATATACATATATATATATATATATATATATATATATATATATATATATATATATATATATATATATATATATATATATATATATATATATATATATATATATATATATATATATATATATATATATATATATATATATATATATATATATATATATATATATATATATATATATATATATATATATATATATATATATATATATATATATATATATATATATATATATATATATATATATATATATATATATATATATATATATATATATATATATATATATATATATATATATATATATATATATATATATATATATATATATATATATATATATATATATATATATATATATATATATATATATATATATATATATATATATATATATATATATATATATATATATATATATATATATATATATATATATATATATATATATATATATATATATATATATATATATATATATATATATATATATATATATATATATATATATATATATATATATATATATATATATATATATATATATATATATATATATATATATATATATATATATATATATATATATATATATATATATATATATATATATATATATATATATATATATATATATATATATATATATATATATATATATATATATATATATATATATATATATATATATATATATATATATATATATATATATATATATATATATATATATATATATATATATATATATATATATATATATATATATATATATATATATATATATATATATATATATATATATATATATATATATATATATATATATATATATATATATATATATATATATATATATATATATATATATATATATATATATATATATATATATATATATATATATATATATATATATATATATATATATATATATATATATATATATATATATATATATATATATATATATATATATATATATATATATATATATATATATATATATATATATATATATATATATATATATATATATATATATATATATATATATATATATATATATATATATATATATATATATATATATATATATATATATATATATATATATATATATATATATATATATATATATATATATATATATATATATATATATATATATATATATATATATATATATATATATATATATATATATATATATATATATATATATATATATATATATATATATATATATATATATATATATATATATATATATATATATATATATATATATATATATATATATATATATATATATATATATATATATATATATATATATATATATATATATATATATATATATATATATATATATATATATATATATATATATATATATATATATATATATATATATATATATATATATATATATATATATATATATATATATATATATATATATATATATATATATATGTATATCTATCATATATATATATATATATATATATATATATTGATGTATATATATATATATATGACATATATATAGATATATATATATATATATATATATATATATATATATATATAGATGTATATATATATATATATATAGATGTATATATTTTTTATTTAAAATCCTTTTTATGTAAAAAAGGTTTTTTTTTTTATATTTATAAATCAATGTGACAACGGTCACTTTTGACCAAATGGCCGCTCCTCACGCTTCCCCACTCTATCCAACGTCTCTTTTCCCTCCATGGACCCCACCTTCACATTTTATGGCCAGCTGCTTCGGAGCCCTTTAGCCAACCCGCAGGGATATAAAATCACCATTGGCATCGGTGTAACCGGCGGTTATATCCCAACCCTCCTCAACCTTTCCCTCCACTCCGTAGCCCCTTAGCTGCTTTATACCTTATCACCATGCATGATTATTAAATCATCCCATGTATGTGGAGATTGAAGTCCATATTACTACCATTGCTGGTATCAAATTCAGCTCATACTTGAGCTTCTCCAACTTTGCTTCCTTCATATGTAATAGGGATTTTCTAATATGTGTCCTAAGGGCACACATAAAGTGCATTTAATGCATCTCGTAAATTGAAAAAGTTAACAATATTTTTCTTAAAAAATGCATTTCTCAAATCCCGAGAAGAATGTTGTTACTATAATAACCCGTGAGTTTTAAAACAATCAGTGTTAATAAAATAAGTGACACAGATTATAAATAAATAAATGCAGTCAGTAAATAATTAAAATAAAATAAAAAGAGGGGGCTGACTTAGATAGGAAGAAACGCGGTCAAAGCCCATTAACTAACTCTCCACATATTACGCCCTATCAGAAAGTTATGGGCTGAGTTGGTTTTAAATACCTCTTTTGATCTCCCATTCGGTTCATCATAAGAATCACAGCTCTCAATTGGGTAGAAATAGAGAGGAAGGTTTGAACAGTAGCAATTGTTTATCAGGAGATTCCTATAAATTCTCCTTACGTGTGAGGTAAAATTCTGAACCAACTAGAATTACATATACACTAATATACGTATCATTCGGTTATTTACCATTCCAACCTAAATCAAGGTCAGAGGAAAAGGCATAGAACCAACAAGATTGATAGGCGAGAACAGTGGAATTGATCAGTGGGTTTAAGAGTCATCAAGAAGTGTGTCGTCTTGCTAGGATTCGATATCACCATTGGAGGTATATCATTCTGGTCTATTAATCATGTATTCTTAATAATCTTAGTTTTAGTTTCGTTAATCTATATAACCTGGAACAGTACTGTTAATGGTTACAAATCATAGTTTCGGGTTTTACTTAAGCATCAGATCACTTCCTGTTATGATCAGAGTAGTTGAC
>CM067170.1:30069580-30235048 GCA_034093135.1 Erigeron breviscapus | reverse complement strand
TCCTTAAAGGTGAAGCAAAAATTGTTTTTGTGAGATCAAAAAGAACAAAATTTTGCATCAACAACAATGTTCATAGTAAGACAGCTAAGGAGTACACAAAGGCGTTCAATCCGTCGCATCTTATATCAACAAGTTGGAGGCAATAAAACATTTAAGCAAATGAAAATCCAATCAATTGTTCAAAATGATATAGCAAAGAAGTACACACAGGCGTTCGATCCTTTGCTTCTCATATCAACAATTGAGAGTTTGAAAAAGTTTATTTGAAAAATCTTACAGATCCATCACAGACTATGAGGGTCACTCCAGATACACATACCGGTTCACGTGCTGCTTATCCGAAGGATTTTCCTTCTTCTTCTGCACCAGTTATTACTACTGGTAACCCGTTTGAGGCACTATGTGCTTTAAACAAGGATGATGTTCGCAAACCATCTGCCCCCACTATACTTCAGCAGGACCCAGATCCAGGCATAACATTATCAACAGACCCAGCAGATATAGAGGAGTTTGAGTCAGATACAGGAGAGACTGCCCAGTTCATGAAGGGTGCTATATAGACTAGCTTTATTTACATTCTTCTTAATTAGATTGCTAGTCATAGTTTCATTTGATAGATTCATGTGTTCTTGATATAGTTGGGTGATCTGAGCCTGTCCAGTCACCTAGCTGGTTCCTTTCCTGCATCATGGGTCTCCTTTTTTTACTATGAGGGGGCCCGTAAGGGCATTTCCTTTGAATTGGTTGACACTCTGTCAATCCACTTGTACCTAATAATCTTTTGGGTGATTTATAAAAGCTTATCGGGGTTTAAATTCTCCTTTACCCAAAAAAAAGTATGTTAGGAATTTGTAACTATTTTTTATATGAAAAAAGTTTATAAAAATCTTTTTTTACACATGTGATAATATAAATATATTTTGAAATTTATAATTATATGATAATACTTTAAGTAGAGAATTGTATAAACTTCTAATCCTAAATGTAAACCATGTGTTTTTCGATGAGTTTGTATAAAAAAAGTTATTGTATCTTCTTTTTATATTTTTGATCGTTTATAATATCAAACTTCGTTTTTTTTTTCAATAGATAAGTATTGGAAATTAAACTGATTGATATAAACATTATATGGCTTTCTTAAGATTATATATAACTAAACTAGTGCTCAGACCCGTCCATGGACGGGTAGTCTCAAAATATATTAATCAAAGCTAAAAAATTGGAATTCAAGTAAGGGGGAAGAATATGATGTGTTTAGAATCCGGGTTTTAGACTTCAGGTCCGCGTGTTTCGTAACAATTTTTCTTAATCTTTATTTAATTAATAACATCTAATTTAATGTGGTTGGTTTGAGTGTAAAGGGTTTGGAGAAATCTGGCTTCTTTGAAAGTTTGTTGTTTTAGTTTTTGATATTATTTTTCAAATACTCCGTATCATTCTTTGCATATGTTTATAATTGTTCTTGACAACAAATGCTCCTCAATATATATAAAAATTATAATAATATGATAAATCGTTGGTTTTGGTTTTTCTTTGATTTTCTTGTTTTTTATTCGAACATACTGAAGCCAATGTTCAATGTTTATATTAAACATTATAATCATCGTGAAGGCGACAAAATCCCTAGAACCAATTCGACAACTTAATCAATACGAAAACTAAAGAAGAAACATATGAAAATTAACTTCATATAAATATTGAATCTAGTTAACCCTTTTTTTCCAACTTTAGTTAAATAAAGAATTTGTAGTTTGTTATATCTAAACTTAAGACAAACACAAACAACAATTTTAGACTATAATTACGAAAACTAAAGAAGGAAACATATGAAAATTAACTCCATATAAATATTGAATCTAGTTAACCCCTTTTCTTTCAACTTTAGTTAAATAAAAAAAGTTGTAGTTTGTTATATCTAAACTTAAGACAAACACAAACTACAATTTTAGACTATAATTACGAAAAACTAAAGAAAAATATATAACTTTTGAAAAGTACATACCAATTCATCAACAAAGACCATCTCGAACGTTTTGATTTTCTTTGGGTTGTTCCACTCCAAAACAGTCCATACATGCACAACACGGAGTCGTAGATGATGGTTAACATGTGTTGGCTTAAGATCTTCAAGATGAACTAATGTGGTCTTATTTTTGGTTGTTGAAAAAGCCATGATGAACATATAATGGACAACAAACTAAATTAATAGAGATAATAATAACAATAACATAAGAATTCAATGTTAAATAATAATAATAATGATTAAATATGAACAAAGTATATTAAAAAAAAAACCTCTTGGTAGTCGACTTCTTGGTAGGCGACTATTTTTTTGTTTTGGTCGTAGGTTTTTGTTATTGGTTGAGGATATGTGAGGGTTTATTCCTAGGTTGTATATAGATGTAATATAATTTTTGGGAGACTTTTAAAGATAAAAAGATTTTTTTTATTAATAATAAGGTCGGCCTATAGATTTAATAATTAAAAAAATATTTAAAAAATAGAAGATTAATGAGGATGGAGAATTAGGCTAAAGGAGGGGGATTAGGGGTGCCAAGTGTACCCCCAACCCTTTTAGAATATATCACTAAGGGGGAGAATGTTAGAAATTCAAAAATAGTGATAAATTGTAATCTAGAATAGAGGAATTTCTTGTTATTAAATCATAGATAAATGATCACTAAGGTTGAGGGGCTAATTGTGACAATTAGCATAATTATGTAGTTAGACTATAAATAGCCCTCTCATACCTTATAGATCATAACTTTTGTATAATCCTTTCATAACTTTAATACCTGATAACTTTAACACACAATTCTCTCTCAAAACACACACAAACACCAAGAACACACTCACCAAATCCACCATTGATGACTTGAATTCGGTTTAAAATCGTGTTATAACAAGTGGTATCAGAGCAAAACATCGATCTGATGACGATCCATAACTGAATTCAATCACAAATTCATCAAAATCAAATTTATTTACAATTTTAGTTCGTATTTTTCACCTACTGGTTCATCAAAATTCACACTTAAAAGTCACATAAAATCACAGTTATTTGTTCACCAATAGATTCGTGGTTGTTGAAACCATAATCCTGTCAAGTTTTAAGTTTCAATTCAATCTAATTCTCGAGATTGAATTTTGTGTTTTTGGCGCGAATTTGAGGGATTTGAATCTGTTGTGTTTTGTGTTGAATTTTGTTCATACACTTGTTGCGGACGTGAATACAATCAGTTTGCAAGTGATTTCATGATTTAACTCCCAGTAATTCAAAAGTTATTGAAGCTTTCTGAAGTTGTTAATGGAGTTTTTCTGGAAAACTGATGAGATGAAGAAGATGACACCAAAACGATCTTCACTAGGACGATCTTCCCAAGATCGTCTTAGTCTTTGAAAGCTCGTTTTTCATTCTTGTGCTTTGTGGCTTGTTAGACGATCTTCACAAGATCATTCTAGACAAGTGTGTGTTGTGTAGTGTTTGTTTCTGGCTAATTAATCCGAAAGGATTGGTTTGGTCAATTCAAATACTTATAAGTTTTGGGAAAGAAACCTAAGACGATCTTCACCAAGATCGTTTCATTTCTTCGAAACCTAAGACGATCTTCAATCAAATATCGTCCCAGTTTTTTTTTAATCGTTTCAATCCAAAATCACTTTAATTCAAGATAATTTCACTTCAAGATCATTTCATTTCAAGACCGTTTCATTTCAAGATCGTTTCAATTTCAAGACTTAACCAAATTTCATCAAAAAATCCTAAGACGATCTCACCTAGGACGATCTTGCTCAGAACGATCTCACCTAGAACGATCTTGCTTAGGACGATCTCTCCCAGAACGATCTTACCCAGGACGATCTTATCAAGATCGTTTCATTTTCTGATCTTAATTCAATTCAATTTTTAAATCAAATCAAATTCAAATGGCTTCTCGTGAAGCATTGGCATTGGGTTCAGACACAAGACCTCCAGTTCTCTACCGTGGTTCCTATGGACTATGGAAGAAAAGATTTATGGACTATGTGGAAAGTCAAACAAATGGTCATATGATGAAAGATTCCATCCTTAATGGACTTGCCGTTCATCGCCATCCCACTACTGATGCAATAATTCTAACTCCTGATCTTTTGAATGCTGAACAAAAAGATCGAACAGCTGCAGATAACAGAGCTAGGTCATGCTTATACAAAACTCTACCGGATGAAATCTATGGCTCTGTTGATTCTTATGATACGGCCAAGGAGATATGGGATGAGGTGGCTAGACAGATGGAAGGAGCTGATGTGACTTCGACGATAAGATTGACCAATATTTTGACTGAGTTTGACAACTTCGCCAAATTGCCTAATGAATCTCTTGAAGCTGTCTACTACAGATTTTGCAATGTCATAAATGAACTGAGGAAGAACAATGTCAAGAAAACAGAGATTGAGTTAAACATCAAATTCATCAAAGCTCTTGGTCCAGAATGGGAAGATTTTGGAACACAGATCAAGCAACATCAAAATCTGACCAAGTTCACCATTCATACTCTTTATGAATCTTTCAAACTAAATGAAAACCAAGTCCTAAACAAAGCTTCATCAAACAAAATGCCAGAAGTTGTATCTTCTGATCCTTTGGCATTGATAGTTGAGAAGAAGATTTCTGAAGCTCTTAAGAGGCAAATGGTAGTTGTTTCTTCATCTGATGAGGAGGGAGATGATCTGATGGCTACAAGAGATGGTGTTTCAGATGAACTATATCAAGCTCTTGCCGCGGTAACAAAGCATATCAAGAGGAAATTTTACAAAGCAAGGCCAACAAACAACAATCTCCGCACTTCTTCTACAAGTGCATTTCCCAAGAAGGAACACTATCATCCTAAGAGTAATGAGCTAGGTGAAGCTAATGGATCAAGGTATGGTGAAAAGAAGGAAGTATATGAGAAACAAGTTGTTGAGAAGGGTAAGGCATCAGACAAAAAGTGCTACAATTGTGGTATTCCTGGACATTTTGCTGTTGATTGCAAACAACCTCGACAGCGGAACTATGAGTATTACAAGCAGAAGATGCTGTTAGCCAAACAAGTCGAAGCAGGACATGCATTGCTAGCTGAAGATGACAAATGGCTGTTACTCACAGATGATGAAGATCAAGATCTCTCTGCTAATGTTTGCTATATGGCAAGGTTGGCCAAGAACAAAGTCTTTGAAGCAGAAAGCACTGATGATGAATACCCAGATGATGAGGTAAATCTCGACTCTACTTTTTCTTTGATTAAGGACAAAGAGTCATGTAGATTAGCTTTATCAGATTTAACAACTCATATCAATTCTTTAGCCAACAAAAACAAAAAGTTGAAAAATAGCATTTCATTTTCTAAAAGTGAATTTTCAAACCTTCTTGAAGAACATTCAAAATTACTTTTGAACATGATGCTATTAAACAAGATTTTCAAGCTTACAAAGATAAGATGTTGGTTAAAGAATGTGAGTTGAATGTCTCTCTTGATTCTAAGTTATTACAAAAATGTCAAAATCTAGAAAAGACCATTCATGATCTTGAAAAGACCAATCAAGATCTTGAAATTCAAAAGTCCAATGAATGGCTTCGGGCAAATGCAAGACAAATGGATGTTGATATTCTCAATAAAAAGCTTCAAGAAGCTAAACCAAACAATGTTGAATTCGAAAGGAAGATTTCTGATTTAAATCATAATTGTTTTCTAAAAGGCATTGAGATTGAGAATCTTGAAAACAAGTTGAGGAACTTAAAAAGTATATACTTTTCTATCAAGAAAAGTTATATAAAGTTGAACAAAATCCTCTCTTGAATTTCACTGCCTATTTCAACAAGTCAAAAATTGACAAAACAGAACTTCTTCTCGGGTTGGGATTTGAGAATATCACACCATTACAAAAAGCCAAAGAGGAAATTGAACCCTTGTATGATGAAAAATTCCTACGACTTGGTATGATACAACAATTTATTCGTCCATTGGATGACGAATTTGAGACTGATGAAGTTGAGAGAATACCAAAACAAGAATTTTTGGTTAATTATGATGCAATAAATGATTCATACAAAACTAAGGAATCTTCAATTTTCAAACAAGTCAAAAATTGACAAAACAGAACTTCTTCTCGGGTTGGGATTTGAGAATATCACACCATTACAAAAAGCCAAAGAGGAAATTGAACCCTTGTATGATGAAAAATTCCTACGACTTGGTATGATACAACAATTTATTCGTCCATTGGATGACGAATTTGAGACTGATGAAGTTGAGAGAATACCAAAACAAGAATTTTTGGTTAATTATGATGCAATAAATGATTCATACAAAACTAAGGAATCTTCAATTTTCAAATTGGAAGAAATTGAATCAAATTTTCAAAACCAAGAATCTGTCGGTACTCCACCTAAACCAACTAAAATGTACTTTCCAACCACATTTTTGGAAAAACAAATAGAAGGTTTACAACAAAAGGTGGAATCTCAACAAAAAGTTATTAATCACCTCAAGTCTCAAAGTCCGAATTCAGAGGATAAATGTATTGTTGTTGATACTAAGAAAGTTTGTGAGAATGTTTCTACTCAAACTAACCAAAGTGCTTTAGTAGACAATTCTACCCAAACTACTTGTGATTCATCTACCAATACCTCTACCCAGACCTTGACTGATTTTCTTCAGTGTACTTGTCAAAATACTGCTACATTTATAGCTGATGATTATGTGCAATCTGATTTATCTAATGAAGAACTTGCACATAGTTTAGTTTTGATATGGTACTTCTATAGGTTTTTCACATGCAACACTGTTGATGAGTTAGTTGTTCACCCTAAGCCTAGTGCTAGTATAGGTGTTGATACTTCTACTCAATTTTCTTGTGAAACCAAAGATGTGTCAGTTCAAGTTGACCTAATTTCTGAGACTACCCATATTGTGAAGTTGGACACCAAGATTCCTGATTGTTCAAAACTTTCAAATGAATCTGAAACTAATCAATCTCCATTGAAATTTTCTTTTTCCAAAGATTTCACAAAGAATGATTTTGATAAATTCATGGAGGGAGAATATGTTTTTAATTCAGAAACTGAGAAAAAGATTGAATCTACCAAAATCAAAGTGGAAACAAAAGTGGAATCTCAAAAACCATGGTCCAAAGCTCCAACTTCATATTACTCAAAGAAACGAGTTAAGACCAAACTAGTCAAGACTGAACCAAAGACCATTAAGTTAGAAACCTTTATTGCTACCCCAGTGAAACATGTCAAAAAGGAACAAGCTGAAACCCCACTCAGGACAAAGTACACCAAAGTGAAACTTCCGAAAGACTATCCTAATGCTTCTCAATCTAGCTCTCAATCTAGCTTTATACCTAAAGTGTCTAAGTCTAGCTCAGTTTCGCTAACTAAGGATACATCAAATGGTACAACTAGATATAGGGATAGATATGGATGGTTTTCTCATGATAAACCAAAGAAGCAAGAAGTTTCCTCACCTCCAAAAGATTCCAAAAAGATGAAAGTGTTTAAAACTCCTAGTTCTAATCTTCTTAGTTTCAATTCAACAGGTGGAAAGAGCATAACTAGTGGTGCTAAATGGGTCGCTAATACATTAGTACCTAGGATCACTAGTAATCAAAAGGATGTTGAGAAAAAGAAGAAAAGAAAGAGGAGAAAGGCTGTTAATAGGAGGAAGGGTGTTCATGTTAATCAAAACAATTTTTCTTTGTCAAATATTGTTGAAAATGCCAAGGCAAGACCTTGTGAGCTTGTAAACAATCTTAATTCTCATACTTGTGTATCTGATGATGATGCTTGTAAACATGTTACTTTTAATTCTCATGTGAATGTTCGTACTTTTTATTCAAATGTGTTTGTTGATAATGTGCTTGTTAATGCTTATGTTGATTCGAAAACATGTTTGAATGCATATCCTAAGTTATATACCCTGCCTGTTTTAACTAACCATAAAGGACCCGTCTTCAAGTGGGTACCTAAAAACAGTTAAATTTCTTTGATTGCAGGAAATAACCATCTGTGTTTGGATACTCGATTCCGGGTGTTCGAAGCACATGACTGGAAATAAATCTTTGCTCAAGAATTTTGTTGAAAGATTCATGGGAACAGTTCGCTTTGGAAACAACAATTTCGCTCCTA
The DNA here is from genome assembly GCA_034093135.1 of Erigeron breviscapus. NCBI lineage: Eukaryota > Viridiplantae > Streptophyta > Magnoliopsida > Asterales > Asteraceae > Erigeron > Erigeron breviscapus. The sequence goes on along the minus strand of CM067170.1, from coordinate 30,226,896 downwards.
TCTTAGGTTATGGAGACATTGAAAGAAATGGAATTATCATCAAGAAAGTTCACTATGTTGAAGGATTAAGTCACAACTTGTTCAGTGTTGGACAATTCTGTGATAACAATCTTCAAGTTCTGTTTCGAAAATCTCTTTGCAAAGTCCAAACTCTAGATGGAGTTGATATTCTTTGTGGTGACCGTGATGATAATCTTTTTACCGTCAATCTCGATGATAACCAACCAACCGATAATATTTGTCTCATTTCAAAGGCTACTTCAAAGAATTCTTGGTTATGGCATAGAAGGCTGTCGCATCTGAATTTTCAAACCATCAATATTTTGGTCAACAAGCATCTTGTTAAAGGCTTACCTGACTATAAGTATGAAAGTGAGCATGTTTGTCCTTCTTGTGCTGTTGGGAAGATTAAGAGAGCTTCTCATAAACCGAAGAAATCTCCAAATTCTTTAGCACCTCTTCATTTGCTTCACATGGATCTTTGTGGGCCGATGAAAGTACAAAGCCGAAATGGGAAGAAATACATCTTGGTTATTGTTGATGATTATTCAAGATATACTTGGGTCAAGTTCCTTGCATCCAAAGATGAAACAACTCAGATGTTGATAGATTTCATCACTAATACTCAAGTAAATCTTCAACTTCCAGTTCGTTACATCCGTTCGGATAACGGAACTGAGTTCAAGAATGCTGTTTTTGATGAATTCTGCAAATCCAAAGGTATCACTCATCAATTCTCAGCAGTTCGCACCCCACAACAAAACGGTGTTGTTGAAAGGAGAAATCGATCGCTGGTGGAAGCAGCAAGGACAATGCTTGCTTATTCCAAATTGCCATCCAATATGTGGGCTGAAGCTGTTGACACTGCATGTCACACTCAGAATCGGTCCATTATCAATCAGCGTTTCAAAAAGACTCCTTATGAGGTTATTAACAAACGCAAACCCAACATCAACTACTTTCATATATTTGGGTGTGTTTGTTATACTTTGAATGATCGGGAGAATCTTGGAAAGTTCGAGAAGAAAGGTGATGAAGGATATTTTGTTGGTTATTCCAAAACATCAATTGCCTATCGAATCTATAATCGTCGAACCAACACAATTCAAGAAACAATGAATGTTTGGTTTGATGAGATGTCAGGCATGATTTTTGAGCAAGAAGGTTTGCTGCCAACAAGTAATGATCCAAGTACTTCAAGTACTTCTACAAGGAATTCTACCTTAGCTTCTATATTCAAGAAGTTTCCAACTCCAACAAGTGATGAATTAGATATTCTTTTTGAAGAATTCTATAATTCAAAACCGATTCATGATCAAGAACCTCAGGTCATCTTTGAACCAATTCAAAACAATGAACCTCTTCATAACAACGATCCAGTTCCTGACAACATTCATGAATCTTCATCAAGTTCTTCAGAGCAAGAATCCTCTTCTACTGATATTTCTCCACCATCCTCTCAGGATAATTCTTCTCAAGTGAATGTTCAAGAACAACCTTCTCGATTAACTCAGACAAAAAATCCATTAAACACTCCAAATGTGTATGTACCACTTGATTTTGATCATCCAGCTTATGAGGAAAGAGTTATACCAAGTTATGACTCCATCTCTCAACAAAACTCAAGTTTTAATGATGGTGATGTTGATCTTCAACAACAAGATCCTCTTCCTCATGCTCACAAGTGGACACGAATGCAGAAAGACCATCCTACTGATCAAATAATTGGAGATCCACAAGCAGGAGTAACTACTCGTACCTCAGTAAATGAGTGTCTTGTTGCACTTTCTCTTAGCAATATTGAACCCAAAACGGTATCTGAAGCTCTTCGTGATCCAGAGTGGGTTAAGGCAATGCAAGATGAACTCGCACAATTTGAAAGACTGAAGGTATGGAGATTAGTTCCAAATCCTAGAAAAGATGATCCAATCGGTACAAAGTGGATATTCAAAAACAAAAAGGATGAGAATGGAGTGGTAGTAAGGAATAAAGCTCGACTTGTTGCAAAGGGTTATTGCCAACAACCTGGTGTTGACTTCGACGAAACTTTTGCTCCAGTTGCAAGAATGGAGGCCATTCGAATATTCTTAGCTTATGCAGCATTCCGAAACTTTACTGTGTTTCAAATGGATGTGAAGACTGCTTTCTTGAATGGTGACCTCAAAGAAGAAGTTTACGTTGATCAACCAGAAGGTTTTGTTGATCCTCAAAGGCCAAACCATGTCTACAGGTTAGACAAGGCTCTCTACGGTCTTAAGCAAGCACCCCGAGCATGGTATGATTCTTTAACTACTTTCTTACTAAGAGGTGGCTTTACCAAAGGCACAATTGACCCTACCTTGTTCATTCGCAAACAAGGTAAGCACGTTCTACTTGTTCAAATATATGTTGATGACATTATTTTTGGGTCTTCAAATCAAACAATTACCAACTGGTATTTTTATATCACAAGGTAAATACATAAATGATATGTTGAAAAAGTTTGACATGACTTCATGTTCTTCAATTTCTACTCCGATGGCTGCTCGAACAAACATAAATACTGATACAAATGGAAAACCGTTTGACCAAAAGAGATATCGAAGTATGATTGGTTCGTTGTTGTACCTAACAGCATCTCGCCCAGATATAATGTTTGCAACATGTATGTGTGCTAGATATCAAGCTGCTCCAACTGATTTACATTATCAAGCTGTGAAACGAATCTTTCGTTATCTGAAGGGGACACCCGATTTAGGTCTCTGGTATCCAAGGGATACTGGATTCAATCTAACTGCATATTCAGATGCAGATCATGCAGGTTGTAAACTTGATCGCAAGAGCACTTCCGGTACTTTACAATTTTTAGGCGATAAAATTGTGAGTTGGTCTTCCAAGAAACAGAATTGTGTGTCTCTATCAACGGCTGAAGCAGAATATGTGGCTGCGGCTAGTTGTTGTGCTCAAGTTTTATGGATGAAGACACAACTAACTGATTATGGTCTGAAATATGATCATATCCCTATCTATTGTGATTCTCAGAGTGCCATTGCCATTGCAGTCAACTCAGTAAACCACTCTCGCTCAAAGCATATTGATGTTAGATATCATTTTCTCAAAGATCATATTGAGAAAGGTGACATCGAGCTCTACTTTGTGGGTACTGACTTTCAACTTGCAGATTTGTTCACAAAACCACTGGATGAAAAGAGGTTTAACTTTCTTATCTCCAAGCTAGGTATGTTAAATCTTAAACCTTAACTCTTTTGAAGGAATTCTTGACACATTCCAGAAAACCAAAATACAAAATTGCATATTTTCAAAAATAAACAAAAAGATATATTTCAGTGGCTTGCATATACTATGTATGCAACCCGTTCTTAAATGATATATTTATTTGTAGAGTGTTTTTACATTCTAAGCTTTTGTTATTATACATACAAATTGATATAAGATAACAAGGAATCGAACGCCTTTGTGTACTTCCAAGTGTTCTTATATGAATATGTATGTGTGATAGCAATCAAGTTGTTCAAATAAAGTTTTCAAAACTCTCAATTGTTGATATGAGACGCAAAGGATCGAACGCCTTTGTGTACTCCCTTGTTGTCTCATCTTGTACAATTGCTTGGGTTAATTTTTGCTTAAATGTTTTAATTGCCTCCAACGTGTTGTTGTAAGATGCGACGGATTGAACGCCTTTGTGTACTCCCTAGCTGTCTTACTATCAACATTGTTGTTGAAGCAAAACTTTATGTTTTTCAAATAAAAATCTTGTTCACAATAGACTCTCAAATGTTTGATCTCACAAAACCAATTTTTGCTCCACCTTTCTATGAAAATTTTTGATCTATTCTTGCATAGATTAAGGAGGAGTTTGTGATTTCAACAACCTTCAAAACTTCAAATGTGTTTCAAATGTTTTTTCATGCACACATTTGATGTTTTTCCAATGATTTTCAATCAAATGGAGTTCGGTGATTAGTTTGCACATGAGTGATAAGTATTTCTCAAAATTTACTCCATGAATTTCATCATCGCCGATGAGTTCTAACCCGGAGTATTCACTTCTTTCATTAGATAGTGAGGGTATTTTGAGTGATGTTGTTTTGTGCAAATAGGATGGAGGGAGTAAAGTCGAAAAGTGAGAGGTTAAGGTGATATGATGTGAGAAAGGGCTAAAATAAACAAAAGCCCTCCCTAAATTCTCAAAAAGCCGGGTAAACACGTTTCTATCGGATTTCATTTGTTGATTTCTTGATATTGAAGAAGTCTTCATGGACCCAGTGAAGCGATGCACATCTTTACCTAACCACTCAAGTGTTTCTTAACAAATACTTGTTTCATTTCTCACGGAGATTTTCACATTTCTATTGACTCTTCATTCGGAAGATGTTGATATTGAAAAAGGGCGACATTCTACTCCAGTCCCCGACTTCATTTGATCACGCTGTGTCTAGAGCTATTTTGATTGATCATTAATTTGATCATCCTTTTTTTTTAGGACACATTAGAGTCATGTCTTTGTGATATTATTGCTTATCTTTGTGATATAGCCGGAACATTTGTAGTGATATCTTAATTGATATTCCACGATGATCGAATGGAAATCCTACCAATGCTAACATCCTTTCCAACATTGAACGTAGGTCTCACATTTTCATTTTATGAATTTGTTGAGTTAACGAGAAGTCTATGTGACCTCAGATGTTATTTCCCAAAAGTCTTTGAGGATAGTAAGACATGGTCATCGAACGCCTTTGTGACACTGACCATGAATTACATTCTTTAAAAGCACTCTCGTGGTTGAAAAGCCGCAGATCGAACTATGTTAGAGAATTGTTTGTGCATATCTCAATGATACATAGGAAATCCGAAAAATGTTATACATTTCAATCGGTCATTTCATTAATCCTTTTGATTTTTGAACATGCTAACGGATCATTTTTATCCGGTTTCACTTCTCATCACACAAACACAGAAAACACCAACACCATGATATAACGTTAGTACCAACAACTTCGATCTTACATTTTAGTCACCCCTAGGATTTCTTGGGTTGGGCTAATGGTTTGGGTTGATGTTTTGATGGTTGACATTTCTTCATGTGCTCATGTTATTCCTTTTGACATTTAATCAATCAAATGTGTACATAATGACATTGGTTCCCAATTTTGTCATTATGAGGGGGAGAAAATATTATGATTGATTTACTGATTGATAAGGAAACAAGGAGAAAAGTTTGTGTTTGGTTGTTTCAATAGGTTTTAGGTTTTTCAAAGTTTGTGTATAGAGGGAGAAAATTCTTCATGATGTGTCAATAGTCTCTTGTATTCAGATTTTCACTAGATTTTAGTTGATTGAGATTTTGGCTTTAAAAAGGGGGAATCTGAATTAACTTCAAAGATAAGAATGAAACCGAAGATGAAAGATTTTCACTTAAGATGCTTCAAAAATCCAAAGACACTCCAAAATGTTTATACTCATGGATTGAGGGGGAGCATGATTACTTCATAAGAATTTCATCCAAACTTCATTCAAATGCTTACTCTCCAAAGTGTTCAAGTTGATGTGAAAAAGATCAAAACTTCAAAAAGGTTGAAAGATTTGTCAGAAGATTCAAGTCAAAGAAGTAAAGCTTCAAAAGAGTCTTCATCAAACACACTTCATGCAAGATCTTCAATTCATACAACTACATTTTATCAAGAAACTACAGTGCATACATCAAGGGGGAGAGTACATATTCATGAAAATTTATTTCAAGAAGATGAGATTCACTCAAGAATCAAAGAATGAAGAATCGATAAGTTGAATTTCACTCAAAATTCGAAGATTGAAAAATCAAAACCAAGATTCATACCTTCCGCATTTCAAAAGACAACTCTGATTCATGATTCAACAATCCTCGAAGATTCAAAAAACACGCATTCATTATTCTCTGTTCAAAAAGAACATTGAGAATCATCACATGATTTAATTTCAAGAAGTCCAAGACCAAGACTGAATCAAGTTTTCAAAGACAACTCTGATTCATGATTCAACAATCCTCGAAGATTCAAAAAACACGCATTCATTATTCTCTGTTCAAAAAGAACATTGAGAATCATCACATGATTTAATTTCAAGAAGTCCAAGACCAAGACTGAATCAAGTTTTCAAAGACAAAAGAGAAAGCTTTGAAGACTTGTTTCAACACTCCAATTGTCTTCACCACCGGGCTCATCAAATTCATTCCTACAAGACAATATAACACGTACTTCATTCTTTACAATGTATCACTAAGGGGGAGAATGTTAGAAATCCAAAAATAGTGATAAATTGTAATCTAGATTAGAGGAATTTCTTGTTATTAAATCATAGATAAATGATCACTAAGGTTGAGGGGCTAATTGTGACAATTAGCATAATTGTGTAGTTAGACTATAAATAGCCCTCTCATACCTTATAGATCATAACTTTTGTATAATCCTTTGATAACTTTAATACCTGATAACTTTAACACACAATTCTCTCTCAAAACACACACAAACACCAAGAACACACACTCACCAAATCCACCATTGATGACTTGAATTCGGTGTTATAAATCGTGTTATAACAGATTTGACAAAAGAATTTTTGAGCGGCAATGTTTGTGTTTGGAATTGGATTATTTTTATATATAATATACTAGATTATTGACTCGCGTAATACGCGGGAAAACACATAAAAAAATGTATTACTTGTAAAAGTTTTGATAGATGTTCGACATATAGTTTACGGGGAGTGATAATCGTACCACTATCTTTGATTAATGTATCACAATGTATATATTGTATAGCTGACTGCACAAGCCAGTAATACTGTTGAGTCCCAATGTTCATTGTAAATTTGGTGATGACAAATCTGACCTATAAACACTTAGTAATCTTTTAGTTCTTGTAATCTGATCTGGGTCAGACTAAGCTGACACAGCTTACGATCTGTTTCTGACCCAGATCATGCTTCATGCTTTGTAATTGTTATTATATGGAAGCAAGTGTTGTTCAAGCTGTATCAAATGATTATAGCATTCAGTCCAAGTCGAATAGGAGGATTAAAGATAGAAGACCAAGCTGGTAGTGGAAGTCAGCTTGGGATTAACAGTCAGCTTGAAAACACTTAGGCAGATTGGTGCTTTGACAAATGGCCCAATCTGTGTCTGATAATCAAGTGAAGATAACAACCTGGATTGAAGATAAGGACAAATGACGTGACTAGGAAGGTTCATAGGATCCAAGTTGGTGGTTAGTTTTACATATGCGTGTCCATACTCTTATTGGATGATAAATAATGTGCTGCAGTACTTTGGGGACCACAAGTACCATGAAAGGCACGATCTAATATTCCTTGATCGTCCAACAGAAGAAGAATACGTGGCTTAATTGGATACCAAGGGAAGAAGGGCTTTCGCCTATAAATGCCTCATTCCTTGATTGCATATGTGTGGCATTCCTGAGAATCATTCTTCACATAAGTTTTCTTTGCTCTTACACACAACTTAGTCTGTCTGAGATCAGCTTGGGCTGATTCTCTTGAGTAGAAACTTGTTGATTGTAATTTGTCATTTCAGAGGGTTGTTTAGATATTTATAGACTATCTTGTTTTCGCAACAACCCTGTAATTCTTTGTATAGATTATTCCTTAATAAAGAGTTACATTGAAAATTACAATCTGTGTGCAAGAATGTCTTTTATGTTTACTGCTTTACTGTTTTATTGATTCGTGTCTTTACTTACTTAATATATATACAGAGTCTTTAAAACCTTACTTAAAAGTTTGTAAAGATCGAGTAAAAGTTATATTCATCCCCCTCTACAACTGTTCTGTGTACTATATACTTGGGTATATAAATACACTTTGGGACATAATAAGTGGTATCAGAGCAGGGATTAAGAATTAACTTGACTTGATCCTTGCTTATTTTGTTTAATAGTAAAGCATTATGTCATCCTATGTTGATAATGGTTCTTCAACCAGACCACCCATGTTTGATAAAGATGATTTCAGTGGGTGGAAAGGTCGAATGTCTTTGTTCCTTGAATCCATCGATAACAATATGCCTGACATCCTTACGGATGGTCCTTACATACCTACACAGTCCCTTGTGGTAGATGCTGTGGTTAGAGATGGTCAACCAACCATTCCTGCCACAGTCAAATCCATTGTTAAGGACAAGGCAGATTGGAGGGATGAGGATAGGAGATTGGCTAACATGGATGTAAAGGCTAGAAATTTTGTTGTCCAAGCTGTACCCAAAGATATTTACCATTCTATTAAAATGTGTTCAACTGCTGAGAAAATGTGGGGTACTTTGACTGTCATGTTTGAGGGTTGCTTGATGAGTGATTTATTTATGACTTTTTCCCCATTCGTTTGACGCATATTTGAGGTATAAATGAATGATTAGTATGAACTTTACGGTACTTAATGGAGTTAGGTTTGTGAACAGGTTTAATGTGAGAGATTACGGATCGTGAGAGTAGAAATGAGCTAAGGAAGTTAAGAATGAAGTTCGGGAGATTAACGTAAGAAGAATTGGAGCTGAAACAAGAAAACATGAGTGAAGCAGAGCTGCCAGCGCCGCTGGGACACCACCCAGCGCCGCTGGATCCAGCTGCCAGCACCGCTGGGACACCACCCAGCGCCGCTGGATCCTACAGGATACAGACCAGCGCCGCTGGCACCAAGCCAACTCCGCTGGGACCATCTGGAGCACACCCAGCGCCGCTGGGCACACTGCCAGTGCCATTTTTATGGTTGATTGTTGATTATGGTTGATTGTTGAACAGTTTCTATGCTAAATCGCAGATCCATATTTATTTGAATCTGATTTGTTATTGGTTTTCATATACAAACTGGTTTTATTGATTTGTTTGAGTCGGATTGGTACCGAGGCTCTAGAGTCACTTTAATCTGTTTGCGAAACATTGATCGGTCTTTAATCAGTGTAATCATTTGATCTATAACTGGACACTTGATTGGAAATTAATAATTGGTTCAAACGAGTATGTGTTTAATTCGGTTAATCTAGCTGGCGAACGAAAACCAGATCCAGGTGGTTAGGGTAATAAGTGTCTTTTGACTTTAACAAAAATTCAGACTTACATAAAAGATTTCAGTCATAGTTACAGGCTCAGTTTTTAAAGCTCAGTGAGCGACCTTAACAGGAACTCACTGAAGGGTTTGACCAGTCGAAAGGCAGTCAAGCTAAATAATTTAGTGAATCTAACGAGAATCTGAATGTGAAAAGAGTCGTTCAACAACTTCAACTGTAACCGCCTTTAAGCATGTCAATCAAAACCAAACGAATGTCAGTTTTTATATTTATCATTGTCTTTAATTTCTTATGCATTCTAGTTAACTAGGAAACCCTAAAAGCTGTAGTTTCATTTTAGTATTTTAATTTCCTTAAACAAAGTCCCTGAGAACGAACTGGACTTACCTAGGCTATACTATAACTAGACAGGGTACACTGCCCTTTAGTGTGTGATAATATAGAATAAGTAGATCCTTGAATTATAAATTTAAAACTTAGATAAATAAAACACACATCAAAGTTTTTGGCGCCGCTGCCGGGGACTTGTAGCTAGGAATAGGTTAGAATAGTTAGTGTAACGATCCTTTCTCGTGATTAACACGAGGAAGTTACTTTCAGTTTTCTAGGTTAGCTTACAAAAAAAAAAGAGAAGTAGGATTAGTTTTTCAATTTTAAAATTAGAAGTAAGAATATGAATAGTGATTCAGAAAAGTCAATCATGGAAAAGAATAGGAAAGTACCCGAAACCCCTAATTCTCCCATTAAGGTACCTGATTCGGACGTGCCGTTTTCAGCTAAGTCTACTTACATTAGCATGGTGCAGAACTTGGAGTTCGATGGCGAACTAAATAGAGATCCGTACCATCACCTCTCACGCTTTAGGGAGGAGTGTAAACTTTTCAACTACGGACCAGGTACAGAAGAAACGGTTAGGTTAGGGATGTTTAGGTACTCATTGCAAGGAATGGCCCTAGCTTGGTTAGATGAGCTTGATCCAGATTCAATCAAGACTTGGGAAGAATTGAGAGAGGCATTTTGCAACACGTTTTACCCAAGGGAGCTGCAGAGAGTTAGAGAAATAGCTGTGACTAATTATTCACAAAAGGAATCCGAATCAATGGGTGAAGCATGGAAAAGACTTAAGAAAATGTCTAGGGAATGCTATGGTCGTGAAAGAACTAAGGTAGAGCTAGTGCAACTGTTTTACAGTGGAGGAACGAGCGAGACGAAGATGTACTTGGATCTGAGGTGCGGTGGATCGTTCGATTACAAGACTGCTAATAGCAACTATGCAGCCCTAGAAGATATAGCGCAAAGAAAGTTGGACAAGGACTGGTTGAAAATCACGTTGATTGAAGGAAACGTGAAAATGTTGGAAAAGAAAATCAAAACGGAAATGCAAAGCCTGAAGGTGAGAGAAACGATCAGAATGTCAGAGAAGTTAAGGAGGAGCTTGGTAAGGTTAAAGCTATGCTTGATTTGATTTACGATCGTTTGTTTTCAAAGGAGGAGACCGCAAAAGGAATTACCACAAGGTCGGGAAAGGCAACAAAATCACCACCGAACCCTTGGAAAATGAGGAAAAGGATGAGGAAGAAGAACCAGCAGAAGCGGAAGAGGAAACTGAAGCGGTTAGGCGAAACAGCAAGGAAACTGATTCTGGACTGAAGAACCAGCGCCGCTAGGACCCCTCCCAGCACCGCTAGGACACCTACTGCAGGAACCAGCGCCGCTGGACACACCTCCAGCGCAGCAGGAGAGTCCAGAAAGTTACCCAGCGCCGCTAGTGACTTACCCAGCGTAGCTCCTCATCAAGAAATCGTACCCAGCGCCGCTAGGGACCTTCCCAGCGCCGCTGGTGCACCCAGATCCATACCAGCGCCGCTGGAACACCCCGCGCCGCTGGACACACCTCCAGCGCAGCAGGAGAGTCCAGAAAGTTACCCAGCGCCGCTGGTGACCTTCCCAGCGCCGCTGGTGCACCCAGATCCATACCCAGCGCCGCTGGACACACCTCCAGCGCAGCAGGAGAGTCCAGAAAGTTACCCAGCGCCGCTAGGGACCTTCCCAGCGCCGCTGGTGACCCAGATCCATACCCATCGCCGCTGGCACCTCCGAAACCAGATTCCAGACCGCGATCGAAGCCCTACAGCCGAACAGTTCCATATTCGCAGAAGCTGAGGAAGAGTCGAGTAGAGCAGAGAGGAGAAATCTTCAAGGACACGCTTTACGGGACGAAGGTGACGATACCGTTTACCGAGTTGGTTAGGTTAACCCCAGGAAATGCTAGGTATAACAAGGACATGATCAAGGAGGACAGAATCCCGAAAGATGTGCATGGAATAGAGGAAGTCAAGGGAATTCTGGAAAAAGGAGACGAGTTCATCACCCCGAACTTAGACGATCCAGGGAGTTTTGTCATACCGTGTAAGTTAGGAAATAAGATTAGTTGTGATTGTTTAGCCGACTTAGGAGCCAGTATTAACTTAATGCCTTGGACAATCTACACTAGGTTAAGTGATGCAGCCTTAGATACCACCATGATGACCATTAAGTTGGCAGACCAGACCTTTCAGCGCCCTTTAGGAAAGACCAACATAGTGATTGTAACCGTAGGAGACCTACATTTTTAGGCATAATTCGTGGTTATGAACATACCAGAAGATAAGAAGGTGCCAATAATCTTAGGAAAACCTTTCCTGAACACAGCCAAAGCTGTAATAGAAGTAGCAGAACGTAGGATTACCATAGGAAATGGTAGGAGGAAGCTTAGTTTGACCATGGAAGAAGACCCAGACCTAGGGAAGGATGATATAGGAATTTGTGTCGAAGAAGTGGAAATATTAGATGTCGACAATAGAGCAAATCAAGAGATAGAGGAAGCCTTAGGAATAGGATCACCAGACCGTCCATGGGATCTAGGAGAACTAGAAGAAGATGAATTTGATGGAACTTTAGTGCAGACGCCTAACAACCTCATCACCTCGTTAGAAGAACCGCCTACGGACCTTGAAATGAAACCGTTACCGCAAGGATTGGAGTATGCCTACCTGCAAGGGAAGTCACAACTCCCGGTTATCATTTCATCGAAGCTGAGTCAGAAGGAGAAGGCAGCTTTGATGAGGGTCCTTAGGTCTCATAAGAAGGCGTTTACATGAAAGATAGCAAATATTAGAGGTATAGATTCATCGTACTGTAACCATAGGATTCACTTAGAGGCTCACTCGAAACCAGTAGTTCAGAGACAAAGACGTCTAAACCCTAATATTAAGGATGTCGTAAAGAAGGAGAAGATTAAGCAATTGGATGCAGGTATTATCTTCCCCATCTCGGATAGCGAGTGGGTAAGCCCCATCCATTGTGTACCAAAGAAAGGAGGAATGACAATAGTGGCCAACGAGAACAATGAGATGATAGCAACTAGGACTGTAACAGGATGAAGAGTGTGTATAGATTATAGGAAGCTCAATGAGGCTACTAGGAATGACCATTACCCTTTACCCTTTATGGATCAGATGTTAGAGCGTTTAGCAGGGAATGAGTACTTTTGCTTTCTCGATGGTTTCTCAGGGTATCTTCAGATTCCCATTCATACGGAAGACCAAGAGAAAACAACGTTTACTTGTCCCTATGACACTTATGCCTATAGGAAGATGCCTTTTGGGCTGTGTAATGCACCTGCAACATTTCAGCGGTGCATGACAGCTATTTTTCAGGACATGTTGGAGAAGTCAGTAGAGGTATTTATGGACGACTTTTCGGTTTTTTGAGATTCATTCGATTTGTGTTTAAAGCATTTAGATAAGATGTTAGCTAGATGTGAGGAAACCAACCTAGTTTTAAATTGGGAGAAGTGTCATTTCATGGTTAAAGAAGGAATAGTTTTAGGGCATAAGGTTTCTAAAGCAGGTATAGAAGTAGATAAGGCTAAGATTGACGTTATGGCTAGGTTACCGGTTCCAGTTAATGTCAAAGGAGTTAGGAGTTTTTTAGGTCATGCAGGTTTCTATAGAAGATTTATTAAGGACTTTTCTAAGATAGCTAGGCCAATGACTAGACTTTTAGAGAAAGATGTTAGGTTTGACTTTGATAGAGAATGTGTAAAGGCCTTTAGGAAACTTAAGACACACCTTATGGACTCACCTATAGTAGTGTCACCTGATTATGCGTTACCTTTCGAGATAATGTGTGATGCGAGTGATTTTGCCGTAGGAGCTGTTTTAGGTCAGAGGATAGATAAGCATTTTAGGCCGATTTACTATGCTAGCAAAACCCTTAATGAAGCTCAAAGGAATTACACAACTACAGAAAAGGAATTGCTAGCAGTAGTCTTTTCTTTAGATAAGTTTAGGAATTACATAGTGCTACAGAAAGTAACCATTTTCACAGACCATTCAGCTATTAGATACCTGATTAACAAGAAGGATGCTAAGCCTAGGTTAATTAGATGGGTGTTACTGCTTCAGGAATTTGACTTAGAAATTAAGGATAAGAAAGGAGCAGAGAATGTAGCTGCAGATCACCTTAGTAGGTTAGATAACTTAGATGAAGAGGAACCAGATTGTGAGGAGATAGATGAATCTTTGCCAGAAGAGACTTTAATGATGGTAGAAGTAGATGATAAGGGAGATGCACCTTGGTTTGCTGATATAGCAAACTACTTGGCAGTGGGAGTATCACCATTGCACTTAGATTATTACCATAGGAAGAAATTCTTCTCAGACCTTAAGTACTATTACTGGGAGGAACCATACTTGTTTAGGATGTGTGCAGATGGTATGATTAGGAGATGTGTATCAGAGAGTGAAAGTAGGAAAATACTAGATGACTGCCACTCAAGACCTACAAGAGGACATTATGGACCATCAACAACAGCTAGGAAGGTTTTCGAAGCAGGTTTTTACTGGCCTAGGATTTTCCAAGAGGCCAAGACTCTAGTTAGTTTATGTGATGCATGCCAGCGACAGGGTTCCATAACTAAGAGAGATGAGATGCCACAGAAGAGCATACAGGTATGTGAAGTGTTTGATGTTTGGGGAATAGATTTTATGGGACCATTTTTACCATCCGATAAGTATAGGTACATACTTGTAGCGGTAGATTATGTGTCAAAATGGGCTGAAGCCAAGGCTCTGCCTACTAATGATGCTAAGTCTGTCATAGATTTCCTTAAGAATTTATTCAGTAGGTTTGGAATGCCAAAAGCATTAATTAGTGATAGGGGTAGTCATTTTGCTAATGCTCAACTAGAAAAAGTGCTTAAGAGATATGGAGTCAACCATAGGTTTTCAACAGCTTACCATCCTCAAACTAGTGGACAAGTGGAGAATACCAATAGGGCACTTAAGAGGATTTTAGAGAAAACAGTTAAGGTTAAACCCAAGAACTGGGCAAATAGGTTAGATGATGTACTTTGGGCATTTAGGACAACTTATAAGACACCAATAGGAACAACTCCCTATACATTAGTTTATGGCAAGATATGCCATTTTCCATTAGAAGTAGAACATAAGGCTTATTGGGCATGTAGGAATTGTGATCTTGATATGTTTGAAGCAGGAGATAGGAGACTTTTATAGCTGCATGAACTAGATGAAACTATATGGATGTCTTATGAGAATTCTAAATTGTATAAGGACAGGACAAAAGCTTGGCATGACAAGAGGATTAAGGAAAAGAGATTCAAGGAAGGAGACTTGGTCCTACTTTTCAATTCTAGATTCAAACTTAAGTCACCTAAGTTTAAACCAAAATGGTCAGGACCATATGAAATCATTAGAGTGTATTCTTCAGGTTATGTAGAATTAAGAGCCAAGAACGGAGATAGTTTTATAGTTAATGGGCAGAGAGTTAAGATATATAACCAAGAAGTAGGAGAAAAAGAAGTCGATCCTAGCGACGACTTCACCTTCAAAATGACTTAATGAATTTGCAAACTAGGTTAGGAACTAACGTAGTTTATCAGGAATAGGAAATCTGTATTTCGTGATAACATTTCAGGTTAAAGAGTAAAGGGAGATCTTGGAGCTTAGAAAGGAATCAAAAGGTAAGTTTCAAAGCTGATTCGGACTCACCAGCGCCGCTGACAGTCTGCCCAGTGCCGCTGGGAAGGACCTGGGGAGTTTTTGTTCATATTTTTGGAAAAAAAAAAAAATTCTTATCGTGCGCCGGCCAGGTTTGACTAGTCAACAAAGGGCTTAAAACCCCTTTTCCCCTTTTCTTCTTCACAAAAAAATAAAAATAAAACACCCCCCCCCTTCTCCAAACCGATCGGCCACCACCACCATTACCATTTTCCACCATTTTCTTCCTCTTTTCCTCCTTTAATCATGTCTCATGAGGTAATTTATCTTCCCCTATCTCTTTTTCTTGTATTTCTAGTTAAATAACCCTAATTTATTAGTTTTAGGTCAAAATTAGGATTATGTAATTTAGGTAGAATTTTGGATTAAAAATGGTTAGAATAGTTAATTTTAACTTAGTTTAACAAAACCACATCCTTAGAATTAATTAAAACCCTTATATTACCAAAATGTAGGTTAATTAAGCACAATTAGGAATAGTAAGTTGAGATTAGTTGAAATAATGATGTTTTGAGGAAATGGAAAAAGATTTTTGAAAGACAATGAGTATTTTAACTTAGAATGATGTTAAAAGTGATTTAGGAGAAACAACCTTGGATTAAAAAGTTTAAAATCAGAATCTGGTATACGAAACGGACGTACCAGCGCCGCTAGCTCCTAGACCTGAACACACCAGCGCCGCTGGCTGCTGAAGACTTAACCTCCAGCGCCGTTGGGACACAACCCAGCGCCGCTGGTTGAACACCCAGCGCCGCTGGTATTGTCCCCAGCGCCGCTGGGAAGCTTTTGGACAGAACCTCTAATTTTCGTTTTTCTTTGGTTTTGACTTGTTTTGCAGCATAAGTGGGCCAGAACAGACTCGGATATGGCTAGTAATAGCTCGAGGAGTTCAGATGATGTTTGGAGACCCGAGGGATGGGACTTTACCATCCATAAACCTCATGATTTCAACATTAAATTTTCAGAAGCTCGTAAGGACAAAGACTACAGCAAGTTGTATCACGAGAGACACGAGTGGTTGCTATGGCCCAATTCCACCAAGAGTGAGAAAATCAGATTGAACAACATACTAGTTAAAGTACAAAACAAGGAGTTAGCAGCACCTAAGAGGCTGGACTGGGAGGCCCTTGAAAGTCTGGGAATGAGGAAAAGAATAAGGCAAATGATAGAGACCCGCGTTATACCTCCAGAAGGTGGGGAGGACTTCGGTTGGTCTATGTGGGTATCATTATTCAACATTGATGATGATGTATACAGAGAATGGTGTCTAGAATTTTTGAGTTCAGTTTATGTTGAAAGCTTCAAGGAGGACGATATCAACACGGCTCAGATCATCCATTTTAGAGCCGGTGGTGTATGGAGACATTGCACCATTGCCGATTTCGGATATTTGTTAGGATGTTGGGATTTTCAGTATCTAAATGACACAGATTTAGATACATTCATCAAAGGAGGAAAAACAGCTGCAGATCTTGATCTAGAATCTATGAATCTTTTCTGGCAACAAATCAGTGGAAAAACCAATCTCCCTGGCAACTCAAGCAAAGCTTCTGATATAAGTGATCCAGTACATAGACTGCTCCAGAAACTGGTGGCCTGTAACTTCAGGCACCGTTCTATGAATTGGGATAAAGTCTACAATCAGGATGCACAGCTTATGAGATTCTGGATCCAGGGAGCGCCTCATGACTATTGTATTGCCCCGCTTCTTCTCGCCCGCTATCTTCAGTACCACAAGGACGATAAGATAGTGGGCGGGCACTTCATCTCGCAGATCTATGTCACGCTGGGTTTGGGGAGCACCAAAAGAGAATGCTCATTTTTCAATAAGACTGATGTCATGGATGAGAAAGAGTTGATTAAATTGCAGATCTTAGATAAGCAGGGACATCCATGGAACAAACTTACCCCCAGCAGTCGAGATTGATACACAGAGGCAGGCAGGTGCATCCACATCAGAGGCAGGGCAGAGCAGCAGGGGACCCACGACCAGGTTGAGGCAGGAGGTGGATGCATTGACGACAGAGATTGCGAGGATACAGGTTCAACAGCAGAAGGAGCAGCATTACTTTGGATCCGCTATGGGCTATATGATGTACCACACACACAGATATCAGCCGATCCATGAGCACTATGCTCAGCAGCTCTTCCCTAGCATGCTTCCAGACTACTCTGCACCTCCAGTTCACCATGTTCAGGAGCCTCTCTATGATCACTACTATCCACCAGTGCCATTCCAGCCATCTACTACCAGCACCACCACAGGCCATGACACGGTTACATTTGGCCGTAACCCCACTCGGGGATACGACCGTTATTTTACTGATATGAGTGCAGGTACATCTGGTGCCGCTGCTTTTACAGAGGGTGCTGACGATGAGGATGGTGATGCGTAGATACCTGCTGTTTAGGATGATGATGGTCGTGCTGCTGTGCTTCTGATGATTCTACCCGATGTGATCTACCAGGATGAGTTTTTATGATAGTTGAACAATTTCTCTCTCTCTCTCTCCCTATTTTTAATTATTTAATCATGGTCATGGTTGGATACCCGCCTGCGTGCGGATGAAACATTTTAAAACAATTTCTCTTTCTCCCTCTTTTATAATTCTTTATGATGGTGATGCCAGATTCCCGCCTGCGTGCAGATGAAAACAATTTGAAACAATATCTTTCCCCCAACCCCCGATAATTCTTTAACATGTTATTTTATGTAGTTTGCAGGATGAACAGACAAGCAAGAAACAATTTTTATGCTTCTAAGTTTAATGATTATGATATTATGTTTTACATGTTTTGTTGTGATGCTTGTTTAAGTGTTTGTGACAATGAGAATTATCGAGTGAGGAGTGATTTGTACAGGTTTCATGGAAGAATATGGCCATAAACCCCGGGAAGTTTCGTTACTCTTTTTCTTTTAATTTTTCCATTGTCCCTTTGAGCCGTTGTTTAGTCTTCACAATGGGGACATTGTAACGTTTAAGTGTGGGGGGAGAAATGTGTAAAATAGGAAAAATTTTCATGTTTTTAGTCAAAAATGTAAGTGTTGGAAGTTGAATTTGTCATAGTTACGGAACTAGTGATTAAGTTAAACAGAAATGATGAATACTTGTTATAGATGTTGTTATAAGCTACATCTCTTGAATCCTTAGCACGAGTTAGATCTACCCTAAGTGATAAATAGTGTTTTATGCATGATAAATTGGACTTAATTGAAAACGATTGATGGTGTGTATTAGATAAAATGGTAGCAATTTTATTTGTAGTTCTTTGTAAAGATTAAATAATAATTACCGTGTGAGCTAGAACCTTTAGATTTATGGAAGTCCTTAAATTTCAGGAAGTGGATTGTACCTAGTGCGAGTTTTTGATGTTTGTATGAACCATCTGGGGATCTATCGGCTAAATTGTGCTCAACAATACTATATATCATTCGATAGCCGGTATATCTAAAAAGGGTGTAATGTGCTTAATAAGTTATCTAGCTGTGTTTGGAAATGAACGAATGAGATAAAAACGAAAGTAATAAATAGGTCAAGTTATGTCGCTCTGCGCATGGGGAACCACCGACCTGCCACCGCTGTCTTGACCACCTACACAGTTTAGTACCCAGAACAATAATGGTATGCACCCTGACCTGAGTTAAGTTATGTCTCTTTGTTACAATGCTTGCAGACCTGTTCACCTCTGTCTTAACTCTTAAAGATGTTTATCTTTGATTGTAATTATCATATGCTCATTGATTAGTCGAACTAGTGCAAACCATGGAATGGAAGTATTTCTAGAAGGGAAAGGCGAAACACAATAATAATAATTGTATGCAAGGATTACTTATGAGTTGTTGTAATTGATCTTTACTAGCTATCAATCATGGTAATGGAATTGTGAATGATTGTATGAAACATTTGTGTAATCGATAAAGGTATGAACGAAATAAGTGTGGGGGAGGAAAAGAGATGTTAGCATAGGATCAGTTATCTTATAACCCTGATTTGTCAAAGCTAGTTCCTTACTTTTTCTTAAGATTGAATTAGAAGTTTGCTTGAGGACAAGCAAAGGTTTAAGTGTGGGGGAGTATGATGAGTGATTTATTTGTGACTTTTTCCCCATTCGTTTGACGCATATTTGAGGTATAAATGAATGATTAGTATGAACTTTATGGTACTTAATGGAGTTAGGTTTGTGAACAGGTTTCATGTGAGAGATTACGGATCGTGAGAGTAGAAATGAGCTAAGGAAGTTAAGAATGAAGTTCGGGAGATTAACGTAGGAAAAATTAGAGCTGAAACAAGAAAACGTGAGCGAAGCGGAGCTGCCAGCACCGTTGGGACACCACCCAGCACCGCTGGATCCTACAGGATACAGACCAGTGCCGCTGGCACTAAGCCAACGCCGCTGGGACCATCTGGAGCACACCCAGTGTCGCTGGGCACACTGCCAGCGCCGCTGAGGCTAGGTCGGCAGAACTAGGGTTTTTCGTATTTTGCTTATAAATACCCAGTTATAAACCCTAAAAACATAACCAGAGCACATAGGTCGAAAGTGACGGCTAGGGATCGAAGAATAGGGTTTCTTGAGCACTCCAAAGCAGATCTAACATCATCAGACATCAAGGAATCCAACCTTGTGATTTATAATCACCCGATTTCAATTCTTTCTCTCTTTCCATTATCTTTAGATTTCTATGTTATTTTATTTTATCAGATTGTTCATGGCTACTCAGTCTATGAGTAGCTAAGTTACTAGACATTCGTTCGGACGTGATGTAAACATGACTTGATTGTTGATTATGGTTGATTGTTGAACAGTTTCTATGCTAAATCGCAGATCCATATTTATTTGAATCTGATTTGTTATTGGTTTTCATATACAAACTGGTTTTATTGATTTGTTTGAGTCGGATTGGTACCGAGGCTCTAGAGTCACTTTAATCTGTTTGCGAAACATTGATCGGTCTTTAATCAGTGTAATCATTTGATCTATAACTGGACACTTGATTGGAAATTAATAATTGGTTCAAACGAGTATGTGTTTAATTCGGTTAATCTAGCTTGCGAACGGAAACCGGATCCAGGTGGTTAGGGTAATCAGTGTCTTTTGACTTTAACAAGAATTCAGACTTACATAAAAGATTTCAGTCATAGTTACAGGCTCAGTTTTTAAAGCTCGGTGAGCAACCTTAACAGGAACTCACTGAAGGGTTTGACCAGTCGAAAGGCAGTCAAGTTAAATAATTTAGTGAATCTAACGAGAATCTGAATGTGAAAAGAGTCGTTCAACAACTTCAACTGTAACCGCCTTTAAGCATGTCAATCAAAACTAAACGAATGTCAGTTTTTATATTTATCATTGTCTTTAATTTCTTATGCATTCTAGTTAACTAGGAAACCCAAAAGCTGTAGTTTCATTTTAGTATTTTAATTTCCTTAAACAAAGTCCCTGAGAACGAACCTGGACTTACCTAGGCTATACTATAACTAGACAGGGTACACTGCCCTTTAGTGTGTGATAATATAGAATAAGTAGATCCTTGAATTATAAATTTAAAACTTAGATAAATAAAACACACATCATTGCTCTACCTCCATGGAATCCACAATAACTACTTTGACCAGGAGGTATGAGAGATTCTTCTCTTTGAGAAATGAATCCTTGACTGATACTCATACCTGCTTTAATGCTTTAGTGAATGATTTAGCTGCTGTTGGAATAACTAAGAAAAAAGAAAAAAAAAAAAAAAAAAAAAAAAAAAAAAAAAAAAACCTGCAGAAAATGACAAAATAAGAATAAAAAAAAAAAAAAAAAAAAAAAAAAAAAAAAAAAAAAAAAAAAAAAAAAAAAAAAAAAAAAAAAAAAAAAAAAAAAAAAAAAAAAAAAAAAAAAAAAAAAAAAAAAAAAAAAAAAAAAAAAAAAAAAAAAAAAAAAAAAAAAAAAAAAAAAAAAAAAAAAAAAAAAAAAAAAAAAAAAAAAAAAAAAAAAAAAAAAAAAAAAAAAAAAAAAAAAAAAAAAAAAAAAAAAAAAAAAAAAAAAAAAAAAAAAAAAAAAAAAAAAAAAAAAAAAAAAAAAAAAAAAAAAAAAAAAAAAAAAAAAAAAAAAAAAAAAAAAAAAAAAAAAAAAAAAAAAAAAAAAAAAAAAAAAAAAAAAAAAAAAAAAAAAAAAAAAAAAAAAAAAAAAAAAAAAAAAAAAAAAAAAAAAAAAAAAAAAAAAAAAAAAAAAAAAAAAAAAAAAAAAAAAAAAAAAAAAAAAAAAAAAAAAAAAAAAAAAAAAAAAAAAAAAAAAAAAAAAAAAAAAAAAAAAAAAAAAAAAAAAAAAAAAAAAAAAAAAAAAAAAAAAAAAAAAAAAAAAAAAAAAAAAAAAAAAAAAAAAAAAAAAAAAAAAAAAAAAAAAAAAAAAAAAAAAAAAAAAAAAAAAAAAAAAAAAAAAAAAAAAAAAAAAAAAAAAAAAAAAAAAAAAAAAAAAAAAAAAAAAAAAAAAAAAAAAAAAAAAAAAAAAAAAAAAAAAAAAAAAAAAAAAAAAAAAAAAAAAAAAAAAAAAAAAAAAAAAAAAAAAAAAAAAAAAAAAAAAAAAAAAAAAAAAAAAAAAAAAAAAAAAAAAAAAAAAAAAAAAAAAAAAAAAAAAAAAAAAAAAAAAAAAAAAAAAAAAAAAAAAAAAAAAAAAAAAAAAAAAAAAAAAAAAAAAAAAAAAAAAAAAAAAAAAAAAAAAAAAAAAAAAAAAAAAAAAAAAAAAAAAAAAAAAAAAAAAAAAAAAAAAAAAAAAAAAAAAAAAAAAAAAAAAAAAAAAAAAAAAAAAAAAAAAAAAAAAAAAAAAAAAAAAAAAAAAAAAAAAAAAAAAAAAAAAAAAAAAAAAAAAAAAAAAAAAAAAAAAAAAAAAAAAAAAAAAAAAAAAAAAAAAAAAAAAAAAAAAAAAAAAAAAAAAAAAAAAAAAAAAAAAAAAAAAAAAAAAAAAAAAAAAAAAAAAAAAAAAAAAAAAAAAAAAAAAAAAAAAAAAAAAAAAAAAAAAAAAAAAAAAAAAAAAAAAAAAAAAAAAAAAAAAAAAAAAAAAAAAAAAAAAAAAAAAAAAAAAAAAAAAAAAAAAAAAAAAAAAAAAAAAAAAAAAAAAAAAAAAAAAAAAAAAAAAAAAAAAAAAAAAAAAAAAAAAAAAAAAAAAAAAAAAAAAAAAAAAAAAAAAAAAAAAAAAAAAAAAAAAAAAAAAAAAAAAAAAAAAAAAAAAAAAAAAAAAAAAAAAAAAAAAAAAAAAAAAAAAAAAAAAAAAAAAAAAAAGCACAAGTGGCTGAGCTGAGTAAGAAGATTGAAAAAGATGAGAAGAGTCTGGTAGCCAAAGACTGGGCTGAAAGTGCAACTTCATCTGATGATGAATTGTATGAAGATGCCAAGTGCTTCATGGCCAAAGAATCTACACAAAAGTTTGCTGAAGATCTTGTCAAAATACAACAGCAATCTGAGTCAGCTCACCAGGCATCAACTAGCAAGACTGCTTCACCTGAGGTAATTCTCTTTTCCAATCTGTCTGATAATGAAAAGTTGTCTAGATTAAATAGATTGGGTGATGAGGTACTTTTAAAAAACCACTTTAATCAAGAACTTAAAAAGAAAATTTCTGTGTTAAAACTTGATGTCAGTTCTAAGAATCACACCATTGAAAAACTAGAATCTGAATTTAAAGCTCAAAACAATTAAACTCATTTTGGTCAAAGAAACTAAAACTTCAGAAGAAAAGTTTCTGAAAGTCAAACAGATTACTGAGTCATGGTGTATATGTTCTAAAAGAACTGCTAAGTGTGTAAATGTGCAAATTCCTCATCAAGTCCAAGCTATTTTTGATGGTGACTATGATAGAGCCATAGCCATCAGTGAAGTATGTGTTATGGAGCCCTGTTATCAGCCTCCTTCACTTCCCAAAGTCCAAACCAAAGGGAAAAAGTCTAAACCAATCAAATTGGTTCAGAAGTCTGGTATTGGGTATGATGATCCTGAAACCATTGGTCAAACCATTGTTGAAGCTGTGTTTGAAGCTGACAAGATTGTTGAGTTAAAACCAAGGGAAAAAGTCTAAACCAATCAAATTGGTTCAGAAGTCTGGTATTGGGTATGATGATCCTGAAACCATTGGTCAAACCATTGTTGAAGCTGTGTTTGAAGCTGACAAGATTGTTGAGTTAAAACCAGAGGAAAGTCTTGACATGTCCAATCTGACCATTACCCAATCTGTGTCAGTTCCAAAGTCTAAAACAAACAATGCTAACACAAAGAGAACTAAGAGGACAGTTAGGGATCATAGTGTTCCTAAAGAGAAAATTAAGATTTCAAAGAATGAGAAGTTTGGTTCTCAAGGAAATTTGTCACAAGCCAAATCTGTGTCTGTTTCAAATAACACCAAGCCCTACTCAGATAAAATGATTTCTAAATATGTTGAGTCCATAACTGGTGAAGTTTCTTCAAATGCTAATTTACTTGAAAGTGTGTCTGATCCCAAAATTGTTGATCAAAGTAAATTAAGAACTGAATGTAAGAAATCTGGAATAGGAAAAGGTTTTGCTAAGAAGGAAACTCTAGATGTTGCTAGAAAGAATTTCAAATCTGGTAAAGGTCAGATCAAGCAACAATGGGTATCCAAATCTGATAAGAGTCCATGTTCTATTTTGCAATCTGAGTCAGACTAGATGGTCAGCTCTGGTGAACCCATCCTTGGATAGGTTCCCAAAAAGAACAAATCTCTTATTAAAAATGCAGGGCTATCATGATGCACATACCTGGCACTTAGACAGTGGGTGTTCCTGATAGGTCCCAAAGGAGATAACAGGATGGTTTAAATGTCTCAAAGAGTTGTAGAGGGGGGGGGGGTGAATACAACTTTTAAACTTAATCAGCTTGAAAACACTTTTTAATGCGCAATGTAAGTAATCTTAAAGTGTTTGTCCATATTTAGATTTAGATAGATATATTAATGAAACAGTAAACAAATAAGCAGAATATAAAGACAGTAAAGTAAAGTGCAGTCTAAGAACAAAGTGTAAGCTGAGTTTCAACCAATTATTTTATTGAATAATAGAAGAATTACAAGTAGTTGTGGAACAGATTAGCCTACAAATCTAACTACTTGGCTGAATAGCAAGTTACAACTTTGTTTATTAACTCTACTAGCTCAAGCTCAGTACAACATAGATCCAAGCTGAATGCTTTAATCGTTGTGAGAGTTAATGTTATGGATGCACACATTCTTGAGACATAAAGGCTGGTTTATATCGGCATCAACACTGCCTTGGATGCCGTCTATTTCTTTCCACGCGTCTTGATCTAATGGTCTCTGCATGATCAGTACTAGGTGACAGTGACATTGTCCTTTTTGTTCCCTTCTTGCTTACCAAGATAAATCGTGCAGCAACAATACAATGGACACCTCATAGAATGTTTACAATCAACAACTGGCGCTTCTAGAATGTCCTTTCTAGTGCCTATCCAGTTGATTGATGATATATACAAAGTTACAATAACCTTGGAGCACTTGCAATACCCCAGGCTGACAATGTACCTTCCAAGCTGACTGTAAGAACAAAGCTGACTTCCACCCATCAGCTTGGTCTTCTATCCTTGTTCTTCATCTTTGATTTAGACCAAGTGCTAATATTTCATTTGATGCAGCTTGAAATATACTATCTTCTGAAGATGTTCAGGCTGACTCAGCTTGGAACCATCCAAGCTGACTCAGCTCCAGAACCAAGGACTTAAGTATTTCTTGAGTTGTTTGTCATCTTCAAATCTATCTTGTAATATGTGAGTGACTTGACTCCAACAATCTTCCCCTATTTGATGATGACAAAACCTTTGCAGCTTCCTCTGATCAGACTGGAAATACTTAAACAGATTGAGAGGGTCATCAAGTTGATAACATTTTACATTTGACCATTTTCAATCTTTTCCTTGTTTTTTTTTTATCTTTTTCACTTTAAACAATATATACTTACAAACACTAAATGAAAAAGATGAACTCTATTTACTTTTAAAAGAAAATATCATAAGTACATGAAAGCATAACATAGATTATTTACAAACATTTGTTACATAAAGGACAGAGTCTGAGATTTAATCAAGAAAGCTTTCATAATACTCTTCCTTTATGTGATCTGGAGCAGGCTTATTCAATTCATATCCCCTTCTTGAACCTTCAATCATTAAGGCTTGATGAAATCTGCTCTTGTTGTCACCAACTTGAGTGCAGACCAGCTTGAGAGCATATAGATGTACATTAGGAACCATTGTCAGCTCAGAAGCTCTTTGCATCCCAATTTCTTCTTTGTGAGTTCTGATTATCATGCCAAGTTCAGGGGTTTCAATGATTTGGCCTTCTATTGGATTTGCAATTTCAGGAGGCAAACTGAAATTGAACTTATCCATCATTTCACCATATCCAGACTTTTGAATCTTGACATGCAATTCTCTTCTTTTGAGCAAGTCTTCAATGGTTACTTTCTTCTTTCTTTTTTTGAGGCCAGGCACAGTCTCATCTTCATCAGCTTCAGAATGATCTTCAGGAGCAAATGGTTGTGGCAGTCCAGAAGTATTAATATTATAACTTTTTATTTTATCAAACCTTCTGGACAAGTCATTAGCCACCACTCCATAGTTGCTTGGCTTGTTTAGAATTAGAAGATTGTACAGCTCTACACATTCAACATATCCAAGAGTAAACAGCTTAGAAATCTCCAACACTTCACTTGCAGCTGAGTCACCTTCTCTTCTTGTTTGATTAAATAATCGCATGGACCTTCGACCAGGAACAAGGAGGGGGGTTTTGACCTATTTATTGGTGATTCCCTACCGGTGTAAAGCTTTGAGAAGCTTAACACCATTAGATCAGAGGTGTTTTATGTGTTGGCGGTGGAGGATTCTCCATGGAAGAGAAGCCGGCCACCTTAAGTGTTTGGGAGAATGAGGCTTTGTATCTCGGGGTGGAAAAGAACTTGCCTTCATTCATAGGGGAGACCTCTATTTATAAGAGGAGCTTATCTTCGGGGATAAGCTAGGTGTTTGATCAAATAATCGCACTACGGCTCAACCGGAGGTGTGAGTGGATTTGGAGGTGTTTTGTTGGCGATTCCCTTCCAGTCAGAGGGTCGAAGACCGCTTTACGCCTACTGTTTGTTGATCCTAGGTCATTTCACGCGACTTGGGGTTTATGAGATAGTTTTTATGGTTTATTCGGAGATTGAATAGAAGTTTTATGATAAAGGGTATTGTGTATTGTATGTATCATGCCCCGCCGTATGGCTTCTTCCTCTATTTATATAGAGGGTAAATAACTTGGAGAGGAGGGTAAGAGAATTAGGGTAAATCTCTTCCTCTTTTGTGAATATCTTATTTCCTTCTTGAGGAAATTTATGTTAATCTTTACAAACCGTGTCCGATGTATTCGGTCCTTAAGTGTTTATATTTAATCGGATTAATCAGAATCTATATCCGATCCTTTTGATATTTCCTTGGAGCTGGGTATTTGCTACCTAAAGAGCTCCGGAATAGTTATGTTGAACGGAGGTCGGGCTCCATCTCGGGTATATACATAAATAATTTTACCTGTACGAAGGTGGCCTCGCACCTGCTTTGGGTACGAAGGTAAAGCTCCGTATGGGGTATATCATCAAGCCCCCCAGTCTGATGGGAGAGTCTATCTGTAGAGTATCGCATTAGACTTAAATAATCGTTTCCTTAGGTCACCTTTACGGAGTCCCCTTAAAAACAGCATGCTTCTGCCGGCGACTTCATCTTCAACAATTCATCCATCGTCTATCTGAGATCGCGATCGCTTTTATTCAAAAAGGTATGTAATTCTGACTAGATCACTACTAGAAAAAACATCTTTAATGACACCGATTCGGTGTCATAAAAGGGGTCAGATGACACGCTTTTTGGTGTCATAAATCGAGCCGTCATAAAGCTTTATGACACGCATTTGGCGCGTCATGAATTTAAGACACGCTTTTATGACACCCTTTTACAACAAACTTTTATGACACTATTTTATGACCCTTTTTGCGTGTCATGGTTCAATTTTTAAAAAAAAAATTTTTTTTTTATAAAATTACTAATATCCACACATTAAATAACAGTTAATCTCATAATACAAATAAATACACAAATAGCAAAAGAGCACATTTCAAATATATCAAAACAATGCGTTTCATGCGACCACAAGTTAAGTTGGTAATTTCATAAACTTTATTCAAAGAAGAACAAAACAACATATTAGCGAAATCAGCAGGAATTATATATATGAAATCCTCCTCTGAGAAGCTGATGTTCATTCTTGGTGACGCTTCCAGCACATCGTTCTTTACAAGCGACAAGACTCCAGAAAGCTCTTCCCACTCCCCTGCATAAAAGTGAACCACAGGAGAAATAACTTGCCTCGATGGAGTAACAGGACTTTCTGGTTGTCGGCTCTGTCTTTCCCGAGCCTGTTCGAAATTGGCCAACACATTTGGGACAGTTTTGCATCTTACAGCTTCCGCATTTAAATCTTGAAAGTGAACTATTGAAGCTCCCTGCATGTTTAACAAACGCGTTTGATGTTAAAACTATCAGAACATACCATGTTTTGTATTAAAAAAATAAGCAGAGGTTTCCTTACACCTTCAAACAAGCATAAATTCCAGGGATTCCATAACCGCGACCAAGCTGGAAAACAGAATACAGTTGCATTAAGAAATAGCTTCTAAACCAGCTCATTATCAATGTAATGTTACAAAACCACTAAAATTTATACTCATTTATTTCAGAATGTCCAATATGAATGTTACGGGCTACTGGATATTGGATAAATGAATAGGAATAATACCTTCATCCAGGTTGAGCACACTCCTTTATGTATGCGGCCTGCCAAGTGTTTTCTCATATACTAATGCACACGTGACATGAATCTTATCTGGTGACATCCTGTAATAATAAAAAATAGAATTCACTTAATATACAAACAGAGTCTCCAGAGCAGCATGCACTTTCAATATGTTTTAAGAATGGCAAAATGGGTGGGTTGGGTAATGGATCAAACATGGGTCTGGTCAAAACAAGGTAACTTGGGGATGAGGTGGGTTGACCCAAAACCTTTTATATCCAAAATTAAATTTGTAAGCTTATAGTGTGTCGAATATCAATAAACAAAATACACTTTGGAATACTTTTGACCCATTTGCTTTTTACTTTGAGGCTAATTAATAGTTCAGACTTTTTGTCTATTTATGAAGTATTGTGTATTAAAAAAATAAAATTTGGGTAACTTTTGACCTGTTTGCTTTTAAACTATCTTTTTTACCTGATTGACACATTAAAAATAAAACATAGTCCACCTCAAGATATTGGTAAGTTAAGAGGTTAACATTGGCAACTCTAATGCATTCAGAAAAGGACATGAGAACTAACATAAAAAAAGGGCCAATAGAATTAATTTGTGATGCTATGAGGGATTGTGTGGAATATACTTACTTTGAAGATGAAGAAATAGAATAATAACGGGGCTGAAATCGTGGGGCAACAGCAGCAAAGAAAACGCCAAGTGGAGGTTTAGCTGATGGGAATGCCTCCATGACCTCAAGAAGACTTCTTTCGTTTGCAACTATCCACTGAGCATATTCATCCTAAAGAACAATAACACAGAAAAAAGAACAAGATTATTATATGGTATACAATTACCCTTGAGTAAAGATCGATAAGTATCACTATGAAATGAATTCCAACCTTGCCAGCAGGAGATGCAAGAAACTTTAGGCGATCCGCTTCAGCAGGATCAGAAGCATGAGCAGCCAGAGCAGTCAAAGCAGCCTGAAATACACAATGTATTTAGCAGCCAAGCCTTTTAAGATTCACTAGAAATGGGAAATTAACATAAATATGTAACCATTTTGAACGCCGGAAATGCGAACACACCTTTTTGGGAGAACTCAAAACATCTGCGTAGCGAGCCAATGCATTTCTTAAAGTGCATGGGGGGAAAGCAGGTGGCAAGGAGGAACCACCAATTGGTGTGCCATCTTCCTTATCAGTATGGACAGAGAAATAAGTGTCGGGTGATAAGCCTATTAATCTCACAGCCTCCTCCACGACTTCACTTACATTCTCACAGTAAACACCAACATGATCTCCCGTCTCATATCTGAAATAGTATTAATGAGATTTTGGACACTAATATACAACACGGTATTCTAAAATAGCAGCTATGTAAGGAGTGGTAGCAGATGTGTCATCCTCATCACTCAATAAATTATCCAATTCTTTAGCATACAATCAAACACAATCGGTATGCTAAAGAGTTCATCAATAAAAACTTAGGGAATTCAACATACCTTGCTCTGCGAGTTTCTCATCGACCACAATTGCAATCTGCATAACATTGAAAACAAAGTATACACTTCAACCCAACTCTATGACATCAATAAACATAAACAATGCTTATCAAAAACACGATCTCATATTAAAATAACTACCTTGTTAAAATGCTCATATTGTTTGTTGCCAAGGCCAAACACTCCATATTGAAATATACACAATGAAAATGAAGTTACCATATTACAGTAGCTTTCATGTGGCGTCTTTTGAAATGGAAGCTTCATGCACAAATGCCTCGAATGTTTGGCCATTCATAAGTTATATGAAACCCGTTTGATTGATAATATGAGGGAGGGACTCCTTGTGATCCATAATGTTGTACTACTCTATGTTGGTAGATGGGATTTTTGCATTTTTGACCCATTCAATCTAAAGTCTAAACACCCCAACATCCTTAGAAACCCATATAGACGGACACAGAAACCAAAGACTTACAATTGCAGCAGAAAATTATCCATAATCAAAGAAAGATGTAAGTTTTTTCAATGTATCAACCAAAACCAAAGACTTACAATTGTACTTTGAATCATGACCAACAACGAATCAACCAAAACCAGAATGCACCTACAAGAAAACAACTAGTGAAGCTGGTGAAGCAGTCCTTAACCCTGGTGAAGCTGAGAACAACTGGTGAAGCTGCCCGACAACATGAACAAAATATAATTTTTAGAGTCAGTCATCTCTCAGTGAGCTACTTATAGACACAGATAATAGAACATGAACAAAATATAATTAACTTTGTAGTTATTAGACTATATACAGAACACCATATATACACAACACAAATCATATATGAAAATAAATAGCACAAATATCATATATAGACACAGATAATAGATATATAGACACAGATAATAGATATATAGATACAGATACATATAGATATATTTTTGCATTCAATATAGACACAGATACATATATAGCTATATAGACACACATAGATATATAGATATCAAATATATTTTTGCATTCAATATAGATATATAGACACAGATACATATATATATATATATGTAGATATATACACTATAATCAATATATATACATATATACATATATAATCAATAATAATTTAACAAAAAGAGAGTGAAATTAAAATTTACCAATTGAACAATCTGGACAAGGTAATGAGGTTTGAACAATCTGGACAAGGCTTCGTTCGTCTTCAATTATTTTAGGGCTTCGATTATTCGGGTTTGAACAGTAATTTTAGGGCTTCGATTTGTAGCAGCAAAGAGGATTTTGTAGCAGTAGAGAGGATTTTGTAGCAGTAGGATCGTTTGATTTTGTATACTTAGTTTTTTTTTTAGGTTATTTTAGGGTATTTTGGGGTTATTTTAGCAGTAAAAAGGCTTTTATATATGGGAAACAAAATTATAAAACGACCCTTGAGGAGGACACGCAAATGTAAGTGTACTCCGCGTTACACTACATTTTTTTATGACACCAAAAATTGCGTGTCATAACCCTTCAGATTTTAAAGTTATGACAGTTTTTTTATGACACACATTTTTGCTTGTCATCGTGCGTGTGTCATAATTTTGGTGTCATTAAAGGTTATTTTTCTAGTAGTGGATCCTGCCTTCTTACTGGGATGCATCCTGAGTCGTCTTTCTTGAAACCCTAAATGTGATCTTTGACCGATAAAGGTCTGGGGATCCGAGTTTCTCTAGTATATGTGCAACCTCGTCACTTGTTCTGTTAGTACTATAATGCCATCCCACTCTCAGATCTCTTTTTCCCTTATTGTTCTTTGCCCCTACGTATCCATTAGGATAGGGATGATGTTGTTGCTTGGTAGTGCCCTTTAATTGATCGCCCCTCTTCCTGGTATTGACTCCGCCTAGGGTTTTATTTTCCCCTTTGTTGGTGCGTGTTTGTTTATGCCCCCATTTTGTAATTCCTGTAGGATGGCATTCAAACAAATGATCAATAGACAGTCATTCCTTGCCCAGCTTGTTATGAAGGTTGTTCCCTCTGTCACTGCCTCAGGGTCAGGGACTTCTGCTGGGGGCGTTGACCCTCAGGCCAACGACCGTGCAGGGTTGGAGGCCATATGCCACGCAGGTGAGGCCATTTCTCATGAAGCTGGCTCGGCTTGGTCCTCCAGTTGTTGAAGTTTCGGATTACCCTACCAGTGGGGAGAATTGTGATCAACCTGGGGATGAGCAGGGTATTGTTGCTGGTCGTCTTAGGAGCAGGAAGAAGACTTCCACAAAAAGGTCTAACGTTTCTTCCTCCAGAAAGAGGACTAAAAGGTCTGACGAGGCAGGGGAGAATTCTGGTATGTGGTTGATTCTTCCGAAGAGGTCACTCTGTCGTTTCAACTTTATCTTGTAACGTTTACTTACGTTTTTGCAGAGTTTAATCCTCTATTCCAGGCTCCTGACGGATTGTCCTGTCATCATAGCATTGGTTCTGTTGCTCCTCCTGAGTGGAATTCGAAGCTAATGGAGCTGAATTCGACAAAGCTCTCTGAGTTGTTCAATCAGTCCTTCTTTTGTGCTTCCATAATTGGTAATGTATTGGATTCAAGGTTGCGTGAGCTTTCAGAGGATGCGGGTCCATCATCTGAGCAGATTGAAAAGCTGAAGGCGGAGAAATTATCATTGGAGTTCAAGGTGTCTGATTTAGAAGTGAGATTGAGTGGGTTGACTGCAGAGCTTGAGGTTGTTCGTGGAAGTGTTCGTTCGAAAGGGGAGGAGATCGATTTGCTGAAGGAGGATTTATCTGCCAAAGGTGCTATGCTGGATAATGATCGTTCTGCCCTTGTGGATCTGAGAGGAAAGTATAGGCAGCTTGTTACTGAGGTAATTCCGCATGTCTGCAAATCATTTTTGAATGGCCCTGAGGTTGGTGCGAGGATCTCAAGGTTGTGTAATGCGAATAGGATGGACGCCGAGTCGGAGCTCATTCGTGTTCTTACTGCAGAGGGTCGCATAACCCTTGGTGGTTCCGAGCTCGTGAAGGATACCGTAGGTCCTCTAAACAAAGCAATGAGCGATCTGGAAGATGTCCACTCCCAGTACCTGTGCGCCCTTTTCGCAGATCCTGATGCCTCCTCTTCTCAGCTGATGCAGATTCTTAATGCGTGAATTGCTTTTATTTCTTGAACAATTTATCCATTTTCTGTCTTACTTGCCGGATATATTTGCTACTTTGTTTGTCTTGTATCGTTCTCCTTTGATGACTTCGACTAATAGTCTTTCAGCCTTTGTTTGGATTATCTAATGGCGTGTGCCTTTTCAAGATGCTGATCAGGCTATCTACTGGCTTTTGCCTTTGCAAGACTTATTCCATGAGGCTCAGTTTTTCACTAGACTTGCCTTATTGATCTTTTTGTCGCAAAAGCTCTGTCCGTGATTTAAACTGGGCTTTTTTCTTAGTTAAGAATTATTCCACAGTTTCGTTAAATTTCATATATAGTCTTATGACAGTCGCCTTATGATGTGATTGTCTTATGGCAGCCGTCTTATGACGTTTTCGCTTTATGGAAGTGTTATCGGGCGTCCCCTGAGCTTCTCATAAAGTCTTTCTATACATGTATATTTTGCGCGCGTTTTGTATGTTGACCGGTCTACTGAAAGCTTTTTTATTTTCGAATAATTGGCAGAAGGCCTTTACATGGTAAGGTCTCAAACTGCTCAGCTTTCATTGATTGTCTTCTGGTGATTTGGAATCTTCCTTGACTTGCTTACTGAGGGACCGGTTTACTGGGCACTGCCATGCTTAGCCTTTTTATTTGTTGGTACCGCTCCGTATTCTTCTTTTTAGACGGGGGTCCGGTACCGGAGGTCGGTTTTTTAGGTTTATCCTTAAATTACCCGTCTCTTGGTACTACTCCGTGTTCTGCAGGGAGGTCAACCTAGCGATTCCCTAGGTTTTTTTGTCCTACTGTCTCCTCTTCGACAGGCTTCTGTTGTTGTCAATTCCTTCCGTACGACGGAGGTTTGTGCCTGCGGGATGTTTTGCCACGGGCCCTCTACCCTTGTTTTTCTCTGCACTCATTTCGAGGTGTTTCAGTTTTCCAGTGGTTATTGCGTCTTCTATGGCCTGTTGGAGATTTCGACAAGAGTTCGTGTTGTGTCCATAGTCTTTGTGAAATGCGCAATATTTTCCCCGATCCTTTTTTCGGGTCGCTAACCTGGGTGGAGCCGGAAACGTTTGTGCTACCTTTTCCATTGCGAGGATACATTTTGGTGATTTTGTTAATTTCGACAATATTATTCTTTTGCCTTCTTTTGCTTTACTTTCCTTCTTTGGGTTTTTGATGAGGTCCTCATTCTCCTGGTTCATTGGCTCTCTCTTGCGTTTTCCCGGAGAGTTTTCTGTCCCGCTTATTCCTTTGCCATCAATTCAGGTATGAGCCTTGGTTATGAGCTCGTCATATGTCTCGGGTAAATTTGTCGTTAGATATTCGACTAATTCAAGTACTCGGAGTCCATGAATGAGTCCTGATATTTTCTGACTTTCGGGCAACCCGCTTATCTCTTTGGTTTCACATGTATACCCTGTGATAAACCCCTTGAGCGTTCCTCTCTTTGGCGTTTTATATCGTGTGCTGCTACATGCGTTTTTCTACATTTCTTCTGTGTATCGAATTGCGCCATAAACTTCGCTTTTAGGATTTCGAAGTCATTCGTTGATCCTGCCCTTAGGTTATCAATCCATTCCTTTGCTTTGTCAATTAAGGAGTAGGAGAAAATACGGCAGTAGTTTGCGAGTCCCATCTTCGAATTGTCGCGATCTTGATGAACTTGTTCAAGAAAGCGTTTGGGTCCCCCTCACCATTATAGTGTTCCATGTCTTCAGGTTGTCTCTCATCTGTTTTTGCTAGGTAGCTCCGTATGCTGTCATCAGATGGGCCGCTCACATTTGCTGGGTATGTTACGTATGTGGATTCGGCTAGAGGAGGGGGTTTTCTCCAATTGTCATCTCCACCCACCGGCTTCACTTCTACTCTTGGTTCTGGCCGGTCTTGGGTTTGGATCTTGTGGGCTTTGATGATATACCCTAAACGGAGCTCTAGCTCCGTACCCAAAGCAGAAGCAGAAACACCTTCGTACAGGTAACATTACTTATCTATATACCTAGAACGGAGCTCAACCTCCGACCAGCACAGTCACTCCGGAGCTCATAAGGTAACAAATACCCAGCTCCAAGATAAAACATATCAAGAAGATCAGATATAGATACTTTCTATGATTATCCGAATAAAATAATATACTTAAGTCCAAATACCTCGGACGCGATTAACATAAATCTCCACAAGAAGGAAATAAAGATATTCTTAGAAGAGGAAAAGATTTACCCTAACTCTCTTACCTTCTTCTCCAAGTTTTACCCTCTATATAAATAGAGGAGGAATTACACGGCAAGGCATCATCATAACAACAACAATATTCGACTTACGAATTCATCCCTAAACCCTAAGTCACACAAATCGACTTAGGATCATCAACAAATAGGCATAAAGCGGTCTTCGACCCTCTGACCGAAAGGGAATCGCCAACAAAACACCTCCAAACCCACTCACACATCCGGTTGAGCCATAATGCGATTATTTGACCAAACAAATTGGCGCAATATCCAAAGGCACCAAAAAATATGTACAATATGCAGAGGATTAAACTGTTTACATGCCCGAGGCCTAATATTATAAAGATCAGTAACCGAAGCATCAGGATTTAAAGCAATCTGCTGAATATAAGGATAAGAAATATTCCTTAAGGCCTCTTCAGCAGCATTAATCCTCCCCTCTGTACTATGAAGCCTTTGTCTATTCCCACTCAGAGCAATCAGCCCAGCATGCTCCAGATACAAAGCCAATAAGGATCTCGCATCAGCCCGGTTAGCCTCAATTAGCTCATCAAGGCTCTGATCAAACTCAGGACTCGCCATCAGCATCCGGAACACATGAGGAATAACAACAGAAATAACCAGACGTATTGAATTCCTCGAGTCTTCCAACTCCATCTCCAATCTATTGATCACTGCAGCAGGCCCGACAGATACAAGAGAAGAGATCCTTTGGTGAGCAGCATCCAAACTTTGCGTAGCACGGGACAAAGCTTCCTGAGAATCAGCGAGCTCCCTCCACAAAGAATTAACCAAGGAAGAATCCCTGCAGACGGGGCAGCCCTCAGAGAAGCTAACTCTGCCCTGCGCTTTTGCGGATTCTCCTCCAGATAGTGCACCCTGGCACTACTAGCCGAACCAATCATACCGGCAGCAAAAAGAGCTTGGTTCATCATCTCAGCAAGCCTCTGAGCAGGCATGGTATCCAGCATGGTCCTAAGGTGATCAGGAACCATCATATCCAGACTCATGCGGCAGAGCTGTGGATTAGGCAACTTACCCTGAAGAGGAACCCCTGGAAGCTCACAAAAAATAGCAAATAAGCAAAAGAAGAAGAATAGCGGTCGAAATGTCTACACAATATCCAACCCCTTACCAATTGTGACCCAAGCTCCAGCTGTAGAAGCCCTGACTCCAGCTGCAGAGGCTCCAGCATCAGCTGTGGGAGCCCTACCAATGGTTGTAGTAGCTCCAGTTTCATCAACTGGCTCCTTCCTAGGCCTCCGTCCAGGATTAGAAGTCCCAGCTAAATAGAGAAAAAAGCATACAAATCAGACCTATGGCGGCACAAATATACAAAATCAGGGGAAAATACATACCTTCACCAGCATTAGAAACATGAGCAGCAGTATTAACAGCAATTTCATCTCTTACGGGAGACGAATCAAGAATAATGACAGAAGGACCTGCAGTGTTAGGACCCGTTGAAGTAGACGGGCCATCCCCTACCCTTTGCCTCTTCGGAGGAGGTCCAGAAACATCAATACCAGCAAAAAGGGGTCCCTTCTCATCTGAAGAAGACAAAGGTCTTCTACCAACAATCATGCCTTGAGGATTCATGGTTACAACCTCCCTGAGTGTCAACTCTGCAAACATAACATGACAATGTCACAAAAAGAAACATAAATGCAATTGGCAGGAGAGGTAGCAGGAAAAATGGTACCTTCACAACACCATATTAAAACAGGCTCATCAGGAGAACCCTCCCATGACATGGTAATTCCGGAAAGATACAGAATGATGGTGGGATAGGTAACCAACGCAAATGGAGATCGGCGCACTTGACGAATCAACTCATTGTCAAGTGAATCCCAAGCACGCTCATTATCCTCAAACAATAACCCTGGTACCAACCTATTCTTATCTAATATACCCCTCAACAGCGGATGGATGTATTCCTCACTGAAAAACAAAAACCCCGGCCTCCAGTTCAACATATCAGAATCCCCTATATCAAAAAATAACCTACCAGGCCTCTCCTCAACTACAACCCAACCATCACGTACACTAAATCTGAAAAAATACCCAAACAAACTAATCCTGGGCTCTACATCGAATGCCCGACAAATAATGATAAACGACACTATCATAGTAATCGCTAAGGGGTGGACCATGGACAAATGAAGATTATGGTAATCGAATAACCCTAATAGCCAAGGGGATAAAGGAAACCTAAGATTACCACCGGAAAAGGGAGCGATATACATACCTACGAATCCAGGAGGTGCATCAAGAATTGATTCAGATCACCCCGGAACCCTAATCTCAGGATCATCAGGACGGCAAAAGCATCGACAAAACCACGCAACATCATCTTCCGTCATCTCCGAATACGTGGTACTAATGACGCGAAAATGATTGCGATCCATAATGACGATAACGATTGAACAAAGAATACGATGATTGATGATGAAAAGGGGGCGTAAAAGGAAAGAGGAACAGTTGGAAAAGAAAAAGAAACAGAAAATCTCCGGAGCCGTCAAAGATTAAATAAGGGACAAGAGGGACGGTTTGAAAAACCGGCGCATAATCAACCCGAACTGTCGATTAGTTTTCCCCTAGAGATACGTGCGTCAAAATTAATCTTTTGATAGGATATATACGCGGCATAGTAAAATGGCTATTTTACCCCCATAAAGAGTTCCGAAGTAAAAACGAAAGCATCCAAAACCATAGCTTTTTTGAAGCCAGGTTACAGGTATGCTTTATTTATTTTTATTTTGAAAGTCTAACGCGATACTCTACAGGTAGACTCCCCCATTAGACTGGGGGGCTTGATGATATACCCTATACGGAGCTCTAGCTCCGTACCCAAAGCAGAAGCAGAGGCACCTTCGTACAGGTAAAATTACTTATCTATATACCTAGAACGGAGCTCACCCTCCAACCAGCACAATCACTCTAGAGCTCATAAGGTAACAAATACCCAGCTCTGAGATAAAACATATCAAGAAGATCAGGTATAGATACTTTCTATGATTATCCGAATAAAATAATATACTTAAGTCCGAATACCTCGGACGCGATTAACATAAATCTCCTCAAGAAGGAAATAAAGATATTCTTAGAAGAGGAAAAGATTTACCCTAACTCTCTTACCCTCTTCTCCAAGTTTTACCCTCTATATAAATAGAGGAGGAATTACACGGCAAGGCATCATCATAACAACAACAATATTCGGCTTACGAATTCATCCCTAAACCCTAAGTCACACAAATCGACTTAGGATCATCAACAAATAGGCATAAAGCGGTCTTCGACCCTCTGACCGAAAGGGAATCGCCAACAAAACACCTCCAAACCCACTCACACATCCGGTTGAGCCATAGTGCGATTATTTGACCAAACAGGTTTCAAGTCCATCGTTCGGGTGCCCTACCTGTTTACTCTGTATGTTGATCTCGCAGAGGTCCTTTTGCATGGCCTGGGAGCTTTGTCACGTGAAGGTGTTTCATGCTGTCTTGTTCCGTGTTCCATATTTATCGTGGGTATATGGGGCTACTGGCTCTGGTTCGTATACCTGACCAGTTTCCCCAGGCGCCTTATTATTGCGCACAGCACATCATAGTTTGCTTGCACGTAAGCATCGGTGATTCCCTTGTCTACCAATGCGGATATTCTATTCCCCGATTTGTCCATTGTTTTTGTCGGTGACACGTCCATCGGGGGAATGGCCACGCGCGACTTCTTTGAGCTAACGAGGGTGCGTTTTAACCCATATTCGTTTAGCTTTGGGAACTTTATGGGCGTTAGGTTACTTGGGTCCCGTGATATAGCCCCCGCCTTGCTTTGGTCCACCGGTTCCGTGATGGTTCTGCCGAGGTTCTGGATTAATGGTCTCTTCTGAGGTCCATCCCGGTCTGAGCCTGGAGTGTCTAACTTGGATCCCCTTCGATTTTGGCCTTGTAATCGTGGCACGAACTTGTCCTTACCGGGATCTCGTAATTCCAGTGCGGTCCTATCTTGATCCCAACAGGGCAGTTCCGTCACAGATTGACTCTGGTCCTGACCTGGTAGCCCTAATGCAGGGTTATCCTGGCCTCGACCTCGTTGTCCTGACACGGAGCCACCCCTGCCTTGGCCTAGTGGCCCTGGTAGTTTTAGTACGGAGCTATCCTGGCCTCGACCTCGTGGCCCTGGCTCGGACCCGCTTCGATCTTGACCTGGCGGTCCTAATACGGATCTATCCTGACCTCTACCTCGTGGTCCTGGCTCGGACTTACTCTGGTCTTAACCTGGTGGTCCTGATACGGACCTATCCTGGCCTCGACCTCGTGGTCTTGGATCGGACTTGCTCTGGTCTTGACCTGGTGGTCCTGATACGGACCTATCCTGGCCTCGACCTATCGACGTTTTCCGTATTTTCTCCGGGTCATTTGTATTTGTAATGACTCCTTCGTGCGTCCCATCTTTTAATGAAGCGTTCATGGAGTCTTGCGAGGTTCCGCGGTTAGTATGTACTGAGCTGGGCTTTTGGGGCTGGGAATATAAAGCGAGGGTTTTTTGCATATTTAAGCCTCGACTCCTTGATGTGAGCATGTGGTGCTCCTGGGCCCGTTCTTGTGCGTCTGGTTTTTTTCCAACCGTTATTGTTATATTATCATAGACGGCTGTTGGCGGATCTGAACCTGACACACGCGGGTTATCATGAAACCGCCTACTGGCGTCTGGTCCCATTAGAGGCGTCTGCGGTTTCTTCATACTGTGAGCGTCTGACGGATGATTTACTCCTAGTTTGGCCATCGCGGCTGATTATTCTGAACGCAAGTAGGTTCGGAGAGGACTAATACTAGGTCCCACGGATGGCGCCAATTTGTTTGATCAAATAATCGCACTACGGCTCAACCGGAGGTGTGAGTGGATTTGGAGGTGTTTTGTTGGCGATTCCCTTCCGGTCAGAGGGTCGAAGACCACTTTACGCCTACTGTTTGTTGATCCTAGGCCATTTCGCGCGACTTAGGGTTTATGAGATAGTTGTTTGGGTTTATTCGGAGATTGAATAGACGTTGTATGATAAAGGGTATTGTGTATTGTATGTATCATGCCCCGCCGTATGGCTTCTTCCTCTATTTATATAGAGGGTAAATAACTTGGAGAGGAGGGTAAGAGAATTAGGGTAAATCTCTTCCTCTTTTGTGAATATCTTATTTCCTTCTTGAGGAGATTTATGTTAATCTTTACAAACCGTGTCCGATGTATTCGGTCCTTAAGTGTTTATATTTAATCGGATTAATCAGAATCTATATCCGATCCTTTTGATATTTCCTTGGAGCTGGGTATTTGCTACCTAAAGAGCTCCGGAATAGTTATGTTGAACGGAGGTCGGGCTCCATCTCGGGTATATACATAAATAATTTTACCTGTACGAAGGTGGCCTCGCACCTGCTTTGGGTACGGAGGTAAAGCTCCATATGGGGTATATCATCACTAGGGTTTTAGGGTTTTTAGGGGGATACCCTAATTATTAGGAAGAGATTTGGGCCGGCCCCTTTTCTTTGGGAGGAAGAAATAAGAGATTTCCTCCATATTTGGCGGAGCTCCGTTCTGACGGATGAGCTCCGTAATTCTGACTGAGGTGGTCCATTCTGACGGAGGTGAGCTCCGTAATCCTGACGGAGGTGAGCTCCATTCTGACGGAGGTGAGCTCCGTAATCCTGACGGAGGTGAGCTCCGTTCTGACGGAGGTGAGCTCCGTAATTCTGGCAGAAAGCATCCTTAAGCAGCCTCCGTAATAGCAGATTTACATACGGAGGTAGGGCTCCGTATAGGGTATATCATCTAGCTCCCCAGTCTAATAGGAGAGACTGGCAAGAGGCTGTCGTGTTAGACTCCAAGAAAAATCAACTGGCTGCAGATCCGAGTAAACTCTCCGTGATTGATGTCTTTCGCCTGATATTAACCGTTCCGTCTTTGTCCTTTGGCCATTAAAACATTTGATTATCCGGCTTTTTCCTCGATAATTATTAGGGGAATTACCTCAATGTCATGGTTGGACTGCTGGAAACTTCTGTTGGCATGATGATCCGCAGATGAGACTTTCATGTCCATCGGGTTTGATGTTTGTCATCGTCGGCTTTCTTCGTAGGTACTCGTGGTACTCTTGCGGTTCCTTCTACCGTACTTCTCCCAGAGCTTCCTAGGTCACTTCAAAATCTATTTATCCCTTACTTGTTTGCAAACTTATATCCCTGATAGTATGTCTAGGCCTGTTAACTCGTTGTGATCAAGTAGGATGCTTCTTTACGTTGCCCAAGTATATGCGTATGCCATGCCCGTAGGTGATGAAGAAGCTTCGTGTGTAAACTCAATGTTTTCCTTAGTTGTGTCACTTTTTCTTGAGAAGGTTCTGATGGTGGGTTGGTGATGCTGTGATGTAGTATATTGCTTCGGCTCTGCCGTTGGTGAAAAAAGGTCTTTAATGTAGTGGATGGATAATCGGTTCTTGAGTTGCGTACTTATTTAGGGTTTTTGCGAATATATATGGCTCGCGTGACACTAGTAGGGTGGATGTTGAGGCATGGTTGATCTGGGCTTTTGCTAAAGGTAGTATTGCTCCTAATGTCTTCTTCTAACTGTGTTCTCCTTTGCAGAAAATGTATTTAGGCAATATATCAATGTTGAATCGTCGTCTGAAATGTGTTTGAAGTTCATTCTTCCGCTTGGCTTTGTCAAACTATATCAATGCACAATAAAACTGTTTGTGCATACTTCTTCGTATTTTCGCCATGTGTAGGCTGTGCAATCTGACCATCGTAGGTTGTTCCGGGAGTCTCTTAGTGCTTGGAGGGCCTTGTTTTGTTGGTATAGGATGTGAAGACATACTTGGGCTCTTCAGATTCGTCAATGTGTTGATGTGTAAGGGTTGAACTGAAATCGTCTTC
The DNA here is from genome assembly GCA_034093135.1 of Erigeron breviscapus. Lineage (NCBI taxonomy): Eukaryota > Viridiplantae > Streptophyta > Magnoliopsida > Asterales > Asteraceae > Erigeron > Erigeron breviscapus. The sequence continues at coordinate 30,185,165 of CM067170.1, read as the reverse complement.
GTCTGTTGAAGTCTTTGATGCTTGTCATTCAACCTTCAGGAAGGTTTTAAAACTATTCCTTCGATTAACATGCTCTATTCTTTCTGCAGCTACTTCGTAATAAATGTCGTGCTAGAAAGATTCAACATGGTCTTGTATATTTTGTTCAAATGGCTCTCTATCTTTTTCTTTTCACACCTCGACAGCTTCGCATATAGCCATTACGAATTTTTCTTAATAACTTCTTACAAAGTTTCTAAGAGCTGTCGATTTGGATCGGCTAAGATGTAAGAGACGCTCATTCGTAATAATCGGTTACTTCAAATCGGATTCTTCTTTATCTGTATCTCTGGAGGCCTGTGTCTTGAATTGTGTCTTCCTTGGTAGCTCCGATGAGTAACCGTCTTCTTGAATTTTTTGCATTGGGCTTATCTCTGGGCGCTTGCCTTTTAAAGATGCTGATCAGGCTATCTATTGGCTTATGCCTTTGCGAGACTATTCCACAATGCTCAGATTTGCACAAGATTTGCCATGGCCGAGGCTTTATCTGTGATATATACTGGGCTTTTATCTTAATTAAGATTTATCCACAGTATCGTTGGATTTTATGGGCGTCCCCTTACTCCAACTTTTTATTTTAATTACTTGTACGTACTCATAATTATATTATTCGCGAAGGGTAGCGACCCAACTTCGCTTATGTTAGCAGAGCTCAGTAAGCATCTGGCACTGAGTTATCTGCTAGGTGCCCACGTAGGGTTTTATAGTAGTGACGGAGATGTGTACCTTTCAAGCAGCTTTGTGGTCGGAAGGTTACGGCTCTGTCGTCTTTTGATGTGATCGTTGGTTGCGGTTGTTGTGGCTATCCGCCGATTGAATGCTCCTCCTTTAGCGCGTTTTGCAAATATTGCGCCAATTGCTTGATATAGTCTTCTGGGAGTTTCGGTGATCATAATATAGCCTCCGCTATGTGTATAGCTTATGCCAGAATATCGGAGAGTAAGTGTGATATGGTCGTCCGCCTTTGTTGTTACGACCGTCTTTGTACACGTATTGGCTTCGGTCCGTGTATTTGAAGATGACATCTTTCTTGTTGATATAATATGTTTCGGCTAGAGGTGAGGTGTAGTCTTGGAAGAATAGTTATTCTTCCATTTCCGTCATAGTCAAAAGTCACTTATTCTCCTTTTTCTGTTAAAGCTCGGGTAGGGTTGAATACACCAATGTTTCCAACGATCTTTTATTTTAATCATCGCGATATATTATCTAGCGATGCCATCGGGAGCGAATACTCTACCGAGATATATCATCTAGCGATGCTATCGGGAGCGAATACTCTACCGAGATATATCATCTAGAGATGCTATCGGGAGCGAATACTCTACCGAGATATATCATCTAGCGATGCTATCGGGAGCGAATACTCTACCGATGGACTCTAGGGCGTAAGAAGCCCAATGCGAGTTTTAATAATTCCCTATTTGCACGTTTGCGATGGGGTGAAAAATATCCCGGTGGTGCATTAGCTTGTGGGATATATTTGTGATGTTCCTCCTGAACGAACACAAGTAAATGTATATCTTCAGTCGGAGGCTTGTACCTTGCAGGTATCGTTGTTGTAGGAGCGTTTATTTTTCCTTTTGTCTCCATAGTATCTGCCGTGTTAGAATATAAGCATATAAACATACATATAATCACGAGTACGCGCAACGGAAGAATCGAATATGTAATCACATTAATTAACAATGAGAGAATCGAAACATGTACCTTTGCGCAAAGCTTCCAATAATATTATAATAATAAGATTATTATTATTTAGGATTTAAAGTAAAACCCCTCTACGATCGCACACTAGACACCCCTTATACTATATGCTAGTACCCCGATCACGAACTTCACAACCCCTTGTGTTACTACCTTATTTCGAAACCTCATGGACCGAACTAAACTTGTTGTCGACTAACAAATTGTAATACAATTAATGCAAAGCATTAATTGCATGTATATATGATACATGTAGTTGTTCGATCGGCACAAAACCAAAAACCTTTTAAAAGATTTTGGTCGAACTAAATAAGGAGGATAGAGGAGAGAATTGCTTGTGTGAATGAATGAATAAAACCCTTTGATATAAGCCCTCTATATATAGGAATATATTTAGGGTTTAATGACTTGGTGACCAAGTTAATCAAGGCCCTAAAAGCCTTGTCAAAACCGGCCCCCTATTAGGATTAGAGTCCAACTCTAATTTCCTAATTTCACATTTAATCCTCCTCTTTAATTAATTAAATACAATTAACCCTTTAATTTAGTTTAATTAATCATTTCGTGATCAAATAAATTAATATATTACTTTAATATACTAATTAATAATATAGAGTTACCGTGTCATTTCGTGTGACCCCGTAGGCTTAAATTATTTCTGGACATGCGTTTATTATAACGTGATCACATACCAACAGCTCCTACTTGAGCATATTATTTATAAAGGCAATAACATTGGTTAGCGTCTAGCAACACGCCAATGCTCCCGGAAATATTTAAGGATAGTTTCCTAAAATATCATTTGAAATGATTTAGTCTTTAATATCCCTTTGTTTCAGATACCCTTGTTAATTATGAATATGGATCAATGTCATTTCATAATTTAACGATTCTGTTTCTCATTTCTACAATTAATCAAGATTACCAAATTAGTCAAGACATCCTCTTGAGTTCATTTGGGTATGGCTATACAAACATCTTAATTAATCAATGAGGGCGCCAAATGGTATCATACTTCAGTTGCAAATTGAAGGAACAAATCCTATATTGACTACACGTGTTAGTCATGTCGTTTCACTACATTTATGAAAATAGCCCTTTATTACTACCTTATTCAGGACAGTTAGAACTATATCAAGAAAATGCAATCCACACATGCATAACCCGCTTGTATCTCAAGTCTAAGGATAAATAAAGTAACCATTTCACGAATTTCACTTAATGACGCCGATCCATAAAATGACAATTCGTTAAGTGGGGTAAATCCGATATTCACCTCTTTGAATACCATGTGAGTTTGGCAAGACCATCTTCTAAATATTCCCTTAAATATTTCAACCAATCTCTCACATTTGCCTTAGTTTAACTATATTCCCATATAGTTAATTGACAATGGACGTTTAGAATATTTTAAAATATTCATGGATTTAAACATGCAAATATAGGACACAATCATTATGAAATGAAATCACTCATACCATGTATATGAATTCATTTATTAAAATAATAATTGTTTAACCGTCCCTTATCCAAATACCAATCACAGATTTACATGAGATAACTAGCTAGTTTAAGACCTCTGCCCTCGGCATTCTTATTAAACTTTCCTTTTGACATTGCCTTTGTAAAAGGATCAGCTAAGTTATAATCTGTGTGAACTTTGAGTATCTTCATTTCTCCTAGTTCGATTTGTTCACGTGCAAAGTGATATCGTCTAGGATAATGTCTGGCACCTTTCTGAACTCCGAGTTCATTGGCAATGATAATAACTCCCGTATTATCACAGTACAAATCCATAGGTGTGTTATTTGAGGATCATCACGTTAAAATCCAAAAATAAACTTTCTAATCCAGACAACTTTCATGGCGGCTTCTCTGAGCCAGCAATATACTCAGACTCTGTCACATACATAGCAACTGTGGTTTGCTTTTAGCTCATAACATTCCACCGTGTCTTCATTTTAAAATGAAGACGTATCCCGACTTTATCAGTCTGAAATCCAATATCACAGTATCTATTCACTTTTGAATTCTACATCGGGATTTCCTCCTTACACCAAAAATAATTCTTTAGTAGCTCGCATGTACTTAAGAATATTCTTCACAGCAGTTCAATGATCCTCTCCAGGATTTTGCTGATAGCGGCTAACTATATTTTGCGCGAACACAACATCAGGTCTAGTGCATCTTACCGCATACATGATAGATCCCATAGCCGAAGCATAAGGAATTCTTTGCATACGCTTTACCTCTTCAGGTGTAGAAGCACCATCTTGCTAGATAAATTAAGTCCTTCTTGCATCAGTATAAAACCACGCTTAGAATTCTCCATCTTGAATCTCCTCAAGATCTTATCTATATAAGCACTTTGACTTAATCCAATCAACCGTTTACTTCTATCTCTATAGATCTTGATTCCGAGAATGAATGCCACTTCACCCAAGTAACATTACCCCCACTAGCTTTGCGATATACACTTGGCTCATAAGGATTTTGAGCAAAACCAAAACTCTTGATTTCCTTATCAAACCTTTTATTCCAACTTCTTGATGCTTGCTTTAAGTCCATAAATGGACCTTTGAAGTTTGCATACTTTGTTGGAATATTTAGATCGACAAAACCTTATTGTTGTACCATATAGACTTCCTTGTCTAGAAAACCATTTAAGAATGCGGTTTTGACATCCATTTGCCATATCTCATAGTCATAGTACGCCTCTATGGCTAAGATGATCCTAATAGCTCTAATGTCCGCAACGGGAGAAAAGGTCTCCTCATAATCAACTCCATAAAGTTGAGTATAGCCTTTCGCTACAAGACGAGCTTTATAGGTGTGTACATTTCCATCCATGTCGGTCTTCTTCTTGAAGATTCATTTACACCCAACGGTTCTACCATTTGGTGGAAGATCAACCAAGCTCCAGACTTGATTATCTTTCATGGATTTCATTTCCACATTCGCAACTTCAAGCCATTTTTCAGATTTCGGATCTGATAATGCTGCTTTGAAATTAGGAAGTTCATTTAAGTCTCCTAATACATGTTCTTCAGATTCAACCATAAGATTTAATCTTTCTCAAGCACGTATTGTCCTTGAGGACCTATGAATTGGAATCGCTTCATCTTCAACTTGAAGTTCATCTTGAGATTCATCTCTTTGAACATTCCCCCCCCCCCCAAGTTGATGATTGCTAGTATTTTCAGAAGTTGACACATCTTCTACTTGAGCCTCATCAAGTTCAACAATCCTCCCACTGTCTTCTTGAGATATGAGTTTCCTTTCAAGGAACTCAGCAAATCGAGATACCTTAACAGTGTTTTCGGTAGGAAAGTAGAAGTAGTAACCCATTGGGTATCCTACGAAGATGCACTTAACATATCTAGATTCAAGTTTTGTCAGACGTATCTCGTTTCACGAGTGCCTCACATCCCTAGACCTTTAAGTAAGACAATTTTGGGAACACTCCCATGCCATAATTCATGCGGTGTCTTGTCAACCTTCTTGGTTGGAACCATATTGAGAATGCAAACAACAGTCTCTAGGGCATAATCCCAAAACGAAATAGGAGAGTCTTAAGGTTCATCATTTAATCTAACCATGTTTAACAAGGTTCGATTTCTCCTCTCAAATATACCCTTATATAGGAGTAAGCTTGTTGGATAAATCCTCAAGCTTTTAGATGATCCTTAAACTTTTGGCTTAAGAATTTTTCATCACGATTCGAACGAAGAATCTTGATGGTTTTACCGAGTTGATTTCCTACTTCATTTTTAAACTCTTTGAATGTTTCAAAACTTCATGTTTATGTTTAAGCTAGTAAACATAACCATAATGACTGAAATCATTCATAAAAATGATGAAGTAGCTACCACCTTTCTTGACATATGTCTAAATGGGCCACATACATCCGTATGTATTAGTCCAAGTAGCTCTTTAGCCCTTTCCATTAAATTCAGAAAAGTTTTTCTTGTCATCTTGCCATAAACACAAGACACGCATTTGTCAAATGATTCATCATTTGATTTAAAAATCCCTTGTCAAATGATTCATCATTTGATTTAAGATTTCTTCACATTTTGAAATATGCATTTCTTGCTAACGACAATGCCAAAACACACATTTATCAAATGATTCATCATTTGATTGTAAGATCCTTTCATATTGAAGTCTTTCAATGTGCTTCTTGACAACGATAATGCTTAAGACACGCATTCATCAAATGATTCATCATTTGATTGTAAGATCCTTTCATATTGAAGTCTTTCAATGTGCTTCTTGACAACGATAATGCTTAAGACACGCATTCATCAAATGATTCATCATTTGATTTAACGATCCCTTCTCTTGGAAGACTTTCAATGCGTTTTTAAGCAAAATGACAATGTCAAAGATAGGTTAAGTCCAAGTTAAACTTGACTCCTTTGCTATTTGAATTAACACGTATAATTCAATTTTAGAAGATACTTGAAAAACTGGTTAAACCAATGATATCGCCTATCTTATACATATTATTTTACGCGATATCATTTCGTTTATGTTTAGATTTTGCTTAATTTTATGGACTTTTGATACTTAATTGATGATTTATTTGAATTAACACGTATAATTCAATTTTAGAAGATACTTGAAAAACTGGTTAAACCAATGATATCGCCTATCTTATACATATTATTTTACGCGATATCATTTCATTTATGTTTAGATTTTGCTTAATTTTATGGACTTTTGATACTTAATTGATGATTTATTTGAATTATAGGTCCATATGGGTGAAGTCTAATAAAAGGCTTAAATTAAGTTCTTTTTGCTGAAGTTTTATTCCAACATTGCAAAATAGATGGAAACACATAAATATTCAAGTTGAAAAGGGGAGTCGCATAAATAGAAGCCTGTACGAATAAACTTGATGGGCCAATGTTGAGCTCTAGTTCAATAAAAGAAAAGAAGAAAAGCCCACAATCATTTCTATGAGGCTCGGTTGGATTTGCAAGGAAACAAGAAGTCAAGAACTATATATTTTCATTATAAGGTAAAAGAGTGTGTCTCGTGTGTTGGCAGCCGCCAAAAGAAAGAACCCTCACTTTGTGAGGAGATGGAGAGGCGGCCGAGAGAAACAAAAGGCAGCAGCCTTTTTGTTGGGGTTCGTCGATCACACCAACAGCAACATTAGTTCGATTACTTCCTCTTTTATTATTATTATCGTTATTGCTATTAGTACAAGATTATTCAACAATTGTTTGCATGATAAATTTTTCTATTGGTAATATGATGGATTCTTTTATGTTAATTATTGTTTTTATTTACCTTGATATGAGTAGCTAGATAATTAATCATCTATTAGATGACGTGAAATAATTATGTGACGGTTGTGATGTTTTAGTTGGTACACTTAATGTTTTGCCGTGATCTTGATGAATTAATTCCTTGTCATTTGTTATTATTATTGTTGGTGATATATGTGTGCTTCGTTGGTGGTACCAGTTGTGTGCATATGTTATTTTAATTGTTTGTCTATGAACAATTAGCACTAGTTCATGGTATGATAGTGAACAATATAATAGTAATAGGAATTGATCTGTCAAGTGGGATTAGCGGTTGGTGGTACCACGTTACCTCACATTAGGCAAAGCTATTATTTAAATGACCAAACAAACTAACTAATTAGGAAAACTATAAACGAAAAGGGTGGTACTCACGGTTATAGTGGAACTCTTTGGTTAGGGGTTTTAAGTAGAGGAAACGGACTTGCTAGCGGTTGGTGGTACCACGTGAACTTGTCTTGTGATTTGCTTGATGCCCGGTTATTGTATCAACTATTTTAATTGCAACCTGAACTATTATGGATCTGATTCGAAGTAGATGATGCTCTTAATTTTATTGTCTTTATATTAAATATTTTCCGAGTTTCTTCTGAAGCAACCTGCCCCGGTAATACCGGATTCCATTGTCTCTTATTATTATTAGTTTAAGCATTGTGACAACTCGGTCACAAAACCCCCCATCTTCTATAATTACATTAAACTCACATTTTTCCTAAATAAATAGTCCTGTGTTCGATCCTGACTTACCATTTTCTATACTATACACGAACGGGTCCACTGCCCGAGAGTGTGCTTTAGTTAATTAATTGGTATTTCTTGTTTATAAATTTAAGACTAGATTTTGCACATCAAGTTTTTGGCGCCGCTGCCGGGGACCCGGGCAGTATAGTGGTAAGTATTCCCGCCTGTCACGCGGGTGACCTGGGGATTATTTTATTTAGGTGTTTTGTTTGAGATTTTTGTAATTCGATCCTTTCTTGTATTCATTTATGAGAATGTTACTTGCTTTCTTAGTTTAGCATAGATTAGTGTTATTTTTATTTTAATTAGTTTTTTTTTAATATTTAGTCTATTTTGTGTTACACACTTGCTTTTCACGGGGTTTCTTGCTTGTACTTTTACAGGTAAATATGAATATGGAAGAATTCTTGCATGAATTTGGTGAGCTGAATGATACTTATTCACATTCTGATCTTGGTGACATGACCATGGAAGAGTTTCTGGAGGAATTCATGGAGCCGGGTGATATTTTGAGTAAGATAATTACGCAAGAGGCTCAAGAGGCTGAGTCACTTTCATTGTCTATGATGAAAGTTGATTCAAAAGAAGATGATTATGTAGACTTCCATGATTATTTGAAGAAGCCCACAAGTGTGTTCCAATCTTACGTACTTCTGACCGAGCATATTGATTATCCTTTCCGTCTTTGGTTAGGTAATTTATTTTTCAGAGGTATGTATCACTACTATCACCCCCACTTACACTTAAGTGTGGGGGGAGACACCCTAGTACCAAGTAAATAAGGGTGGAGTCAAGCTAATGACTCGAACAAAAATTAGCGCTTCCGGGAGGCAACCCGAGGTTTCTTTATTTAAATTTTTGTCTAGTTTAAATGTAATTTAATTTTTATAAAACATAAAAAATCCATAAAAATTGGAAAAAAAAACAAAATACAAAAAATATTTTGATTTTTAGTTTAGTTTTTTTTATTTTATTTTTCGTATTTAGGAATTTAATCTTATTTTTTAGTTATTACTTTTTCTTTTTATTTTGGTGCTTTTTGATGTGTTTGTTGAGTGTGCACTAGAGATATAAGAATGGAGCTAAATGCGGTTGATATACATCTAGCGCTTACATTATCTTTGGAATCAACTGAGAATTTTGGAACGCACATTAAACCCGGGAAGTTTCACTTTCTTATTCTTTTATTTTACCTTTTCCCTATTTCCCTTAGTTTTAATTAGTTTATTGTACATTGGGGACACTGTACAAATCAAGTGTGGGGGAGAGGTAAATAGGAAAAAACCGGGTTGGTAAAAAATGCGAAATTTTGAAGTTTCTTTCCTTTACTAGCATTTTGGTTATGTTTTTAAATTTTTGAGGCAATAGGTTTTGTGCAAAGACGAGAAATGTGGTGAACATAAATTTTGCTAATATATGATAGAGCTTGAGATTAGTTACCTTTGGCTTTCCTTTCCTAGTGCTTGTGGCATTTCATCGTTCCAAGGGGTCATAGGCTTGTTCCGGACTTCAAATAATCTAGGTTGCTTGCAAATTGTACCTTAATGATGAACAAAATGTGAATAATAGCTTCACTAGATGATGTATTGGTAGGCACCGCTTGAGGTTTTCCATTTGATTTTGCAACTTGTGTGCATGAAGAGCTTGAAATGAATTTTATATGCTTGTGGTAATTTGACTTAACATATGGTTTGCACACCGGATGTCCGGTCCTTAATTCTTATGTTATAGGTTGTGGCTCTAGTCATTATGTTGGGTCTTTATATCGGGGTGTCTGGGGTGCTTCGGCATCAAACGGGTGGCACATGCGGGAACACGCGCAAAACATTTTTCTTCATTAGTCTAATGCTAATGTGGGCTTTGAGATTCGAACAAGTAGGTCCTTGGGGTAACTTCGTTTTACCTAGCTCACCTAAAGCTTCCAACTTGGGATGAGTTGTCCGAAAGTTCGCTACGCGGGTCTCATAGAAACTCACGGGTATTAAATTATAAAACATTTTGTTCTCGTATGTGTTAGTGTTTAGAGCATGGTCTCTGGATATGCAACCCAACCTTGAGTTCTGGCGTATGTCTCTTAACGATACTCACGTATCCGTAGCGAACCGCTGGCCGGACGCTTAAAGTACACTTTCGTATGATCACCTGATGTGTGGATAGAGTTGCAATTCTAGACCGTAGGAGTATGTTTTGTCAAGGGACTCATAAGTATACCGTAATGAAAACCTAATGGAAACCCAATGGCGTGAGTGTTTAAGCGGACAAATATACCAACAATCATTGTGGAATATTGCTTATGTTGCCAATAATAATTGTGAAGCTTGCTAGTAGATTATATGTTTAGTAGGAACGAGCTTAAGGTCAATTGGAGTGATAGAAATGTTAAAGTGGCAAACACAAGCATAGGTAGGATTCTAATTGTAACTGAAAGATGGTTTTGTTCTAGATTAGTAAAATTTTCTGATTTCGTCTAAAACTTTGCTCATTAGTTTTTAAATGTATTTGATTTTGGGTATTCATTCGTTTGGTTGGAAACTTCCCGAATAACCATGTATCGTTTTGTCATATTTTGAATGGTTATTAAGATTGATAAAGTGCAGAATTGCTTGAGGACAAGCAAAGTTTAAGTGTGGGGGAATTTGATATCGCCTATTTTATACATATTATTTTACGCGATATCATTTCGTTTATGTTTAGATTTTGCTTAATTTTATGGACTTTTGATACTTAATTGATGATTTATTTGAATTATAGGTCCATATGGGTGAAGTCTAATAAAAGGCTTAAATTAAGTTCTTTTTGCTGAAGTTTTATTCCAACATTGCAAAATAGATGGAAACACATAAATATTCAAGTTGAAAAGGGGAGTCGCATAAATAGAAGCCTGTACGAATAAACTTGATGGGCCAATGTTGAGCTCTAGTTCAACAAAAGAAAAGAAGAAAAGCCCACAATCATTTCTATGAGGCTCGGTTGGATTTGCAAGGAAACAAGAAGTCAAGAACTATATATTTTCATTATAAGGTAAAAGAGTGTGTCTCGTGTGTTGGCAGCCGCCAAAAGAAAGAACCCTCACTTTGTGAGGAGATGGAGAGGCGGCCGAGAGAAACAAAAGGCAGCAGCCTTTTTGTTGGGGTTCGTCGATCACACCAACAGCAACATTAGTTCGATTACTTCCTCTTTTATTATTATTATCGTTATTGCTATTAGTACAAGATTATTCAACAATTGTTTGCATGATAAATTTTTCTATTGGTAATATGATGGATTCTTTTATGTTAATTATTGTTTTTATTTACCTTGATATGAGTAGCTAGATAATTAATCATCTATTAGATGACGTGAAATAATTATGTGACGGTTGTGATGTTTTAGTTGGTACACTTAATGTTTTGCCGTGATCTTGATGAATTAATTCCTTGTCATTTGTTATTATTATTGTTGGTGATATATGTGTGCTTCGTTGGTGGTACCAGTTGTATGCATATGTTATTTTAATTGTTTGTCTATGAACAATTAGCACTAGTTCATGGTATGATAGTGAACAATATAATAGTAATAGGAATTGATCTGTCAAGTGGGATTAGCGGTTGGTGGTACCACGTTACCTCACATTAGGCAAAGCTATTATTTAAATGACCAAACAAACTAACTAATTAGGAAAACTATAAACGGAAAGGGTGGTACTCACGGTTATAGTGGAACTCTTTGGTTAGGGGTTTTAAGTAGAGGAAACGGACTTGCTAGCGGTTGGTGGTACCACGTGAACTTGTCTTGTGATTTGCTTGATGCCCGGTTATTGTATCAACTATTTTAATTGCAACCTGAACTATTATGGATCTGATTCGAAGTAGATGATGCTCTTAATTTTATTGTCTTTATATTAAATATTTTCCGAGTTTCTTCTGAAGCAACCTGCCCCGGTAATACCGGATTCCATTGTCTCTTATTATTATTAGTTTAAGCATTGTGACAACTCGGTCACAAAACCCCCCATCTTCTATAATTACATTAAACTCACATTTTTCCTAAATAAATAGTCCCTGTGTTCGATCCTGACTTACCATTTTCTATACTATACACGAACGGGTCCACTGCCCGAGAGTGTGCTTTAGTTAATTAATTGGTATTTCTTGTTTATAAATTTAAGACTAGATTTTGCACATCACCAGCCTGCTTCTTCTTCTAGTTCAACTCAGCTAGATACTCACCTTGTTTTCCCTTACCAAAGTTCTTGCCCTTAGCTTACGGTTGTATTGCTTTCTGAACCTTTTCCCCCTTGATCATTAGAACTTGGGGTATAGCAGATTTCTTTGGAAGCCTTTTCTCATACTCAATCAACATGGCATGAAGTTCAGCTATGGTTTTACTCATGCTATGCATATTATAATTGCACACTGACTCCTCAAAATCCCATGAAAGAGACTTTAGGATCATGCCAATAGTAATAGGCGAAGGATAAGCATAGTTCAACCTTTCCAATTTCTCAAAACACCTCTTTATCTTGAGAACTCGAGGACTAACCGGTGTTCCATACTCGTTTATCAAGTCATGAAGTGTTTCAACAAGTTCAACCAACTCCACTTCAGCTTGCTTTTCGTACAAAGACTTGAGCTCTTTAATCATATCAAGAGGAAAATAATTTTCGAATTGCTTTTGAAGTTCAGGAACCATCCTTCCTAACATCAAACAAGCAACCGCATTATGTCTATCGTACTGAACAACGTGTGCAGCCAACTCTCCAGTTGTAGCATTAGCTCCCGGAACAACGGGTGTCTGCTCTTCAAGGACTTGATATTTCTTCTCGGCTCTTAGAACTATTCTTAGCTGACGAAACCAGTCATTGAAGTTTGGTCCAGAAAGTATTTCCTTTCTAGCATCGACCTGAAAGCCGATTGGTGTATGTTTTGTGAAGGATTTGTTGCCATTTACAAAACAGACAAAAGTTCAATTATCGGTATTTTCGATAATCATTCTTAATAAATGTAATTTACCCTTGTTAAATTCATTTAACAATTAATTTCATTAAGGCTATGATCCAATTGACATACAATCATTTCATCAGTTGATCTGCTAGAAATGACGGTACTCAAAAGGTAATCGACGATCAATAATTGCATTCATGCAATTCCTAGAGATATGGGACTTACAACAACACTTTTAAAGGGGTATAACATGTTTTGTAAACATGTTTTGTCCCATCTTATGCCACGGGTCAAGGATCTCACCTCTTAACTCGCTTTAAGTCACCCAATTAAGAACATGTAAATAGTCCACCACCGGTCTCACGGTGGAGTGGTAATCTACATTGAAGAGATACAATTCGCCTACGGTCTCACGTAGGAGCGAAAAGCACTGGCAAGTGTTCTAATCAAAGTGGGTGGCAATGACTTAACTTTAAATGGGTAATGCATTTGATGTGAATCAAAAGTTTATGTATGAAGACTCATGCAAATCTTCATAACATAATATTTAATAAAATCATTTTTATAGTCTTAACAACACAAGAAAGCTCGGTAGCTCCATTTGAACGCACAAAGAAGCGCAAGAGCAAAGGTTTGCGATGAACGCAATTAAAAACCCGCCCTTTTAGGAGGCTAGTGCACTCCGACTTATACCTCTCTTAGAGTTTGTTCAAATGGGTGAGCCGGTGTATCTCAAGGTTGTAAGACTCCAATTTTATTAAAGAAATCTCTATTTCGATAGTTCTTAGTCAAGTTTATATTTTTCCAAGAAAACAATTTTTGCATCACCTTTATACTTCCTTATAAACAAGCAAAAATTAATAAACTTACTAATTACCGAACTACTTAATCATGCAACAAGTTAAGGTAGGCCACCTAAACATGGTCACTATGGTTCATGCATATGTTTAAACCCGGCTCCCCCTTCCGAAGAAGAGGACCACATACATCAAGTTGCCTTGATTGCGTAAGCCTTTAAACAACTTAATTAACAATTAATTCACATAAACATGCTGACTGGAAATTTCCAGTAGCTTCACGACCTGTTTAGCCTGTTTCTGGTCAGAATCAAGCTTCGACCAGAACTACAAAGTTGTAGCCCTATGTGTTGAGCACCTACTTTCCAAAGCACGACTTCTAACTCATTACAGATTAAAAGATATGAATTTTTTAGTGAACTATCGCAAAGCAGAAAAATCACACGAAAAATTCACAGTCACACAATTATCTAATAATTAACCCTAATTATTGGATCATCATGCTTTGCTAAATATATCTCTATATATCAGTAATAATCACAAGTAATTTTGCATGAATTCTTGTGATTTTACTTTTATTTAACAACTTTAAATAATCAAGATACACAACATGCAATTTATATCAAATAAATCATGTCAATTCACAAACTCAAAACTTGCTTAGAGGGTTTCAATCATCCATTGAATTAGGTTAAATTAATTAAACAAAAAACCCTAATTTTTATTTAATTAAACCGATTTTTAATTAAAAAAAATAAGAAAACAACTTTTAATTATTTAACAATTAATTAAAAATCAACCAACCCTTAACCCCCTTCAAGTTTTGATCTTTGTAATTAATAGATCACATATGTGGCTCGTGATACCACTGTTAGAATATAAGCATATAAACATACATATAATCACGAGTACGCGCAACGGAAGAATCGAATATGTAATCACATTAATTAACAAAGAGAGAATCGAAACATGTACCTTTGCGCAAAGCTTCCAATAATATTATAAATAACGAGCATGGTACCCGCGCAATGCGGCGGCGATGACAGTGACAATGATATGGTGGTATTGACGGATGGTGACGGCGGCGGCGACCGTTGGTGGCGGCCGATGCGTCAAGCGGTGTAGGTATTTGATATAAAGATATTTGATTTAAAAGAGTAGTGGATATCTTTTAGAAGATAATAGAATGATTGTGTAAATTAATTCATTAAGGGTAAAATGTAATTTTGCGTGTCCCAAAAATGTTAACTTTCAACATGGGGTATAATTTTTATATAGTAGTATAGATAAGATTATTATTATTTAGGGTTTAAAGTAAAACCCCTCTACGATCACACTAGACACCCCTTATACCGTATGTTAGTACCTCAATCACGAACTTCACAACCCCTTGTGTTACTCCCTTATTTCGAAACCTCATGGACCGAAGCTAAACTTGTTGTCGACTAACAAAGGGTGGTTAAGTATCCTGGAGTGTAAGTAACTTTGCAACTTTTTCTATTGTGTGTATGCATCAAAAATTTTGAACATTGTATGTAAGTATCTCGCTAAATTGAACATTTAAAGTAAATTTTTTACGTTGACCAATCAAAAACTTCTACGTGGCAGCTCATATGGTTGCCACGTATACATTTTTACATTAAGTGTTCAATTTAGAGAGATACTTACATTAAGTGTTCAAAATTTTTGATGCATACACACAATAGAAAAGGTTGTAAAGTTACTTGCACTCCGAGATACTTAACCCTAACAAATTGTAATACAATTAATATACATGTAGTTGTTCGATCGGCACAAAACCAAAAACCTTTTAAAAGGTTTTGGTCGAACTAAATAAGGAGGATAGAGGAGAGAATTGCTTGTGTGAATGAATGAATAAAACCCTTTGATATAAGCCCTCTATATATAGGAATATATTTAGGGTTTAATGACTTGGTGACTAAGTTAATTAAGGCCCTAAAAGCCTTGTCAAAACCGGCCCCCCCATTAGGATTAGAGTCCAACTCTAATTTCCTAATTTCACATTTAATCCTCCTCTTTAATTAATTAAATACAATTAACCCTTTAATTTAGTTTAATTAATCATTTCGTGATCAAATTAATTAATATATTACTTTAATATACTAATTAATAATATAGAGTTACCGTGTCATTTCGTGTGACCTCGTAGGCTTAAATTATTTCCGGACATGCGTTTATTATAACGTGATCACATACCAACATGCCGGGTATTTGCCTCGTTGTCTAATAGGATCATCGTGTGTCCATTGATATGATGCTTTCCTTATGACGTGTCTTCGTGAGTGGTGCATCCGTTGCTTTATTTTGATGTAGTCTTCGGGAATTATAAATATGGCCTTCATTACTTATGGAGCTTCTTCTGGTAACTCCAAAAAGTTTGATTTCCACTTGCTTCATGTAAAATGATAGGTTTCTTATTTCCCGTACACTTTGGAATTTGGATCACCATTGCAGGGAGTAAAATGCACGTGACTGCATTATCCCTCTTTTGTTTTTGTTTTTTTCACGTAGTGGTAGGCCCAATGTGACACCATCATGTATGATCTCTACATGTTGAACTTTATGTGCTGTTGCTTCCGTAATTTTTTATTGGAAAATTTTGTCACCAAAATTACATGCACTCGTTCTTTTCATGTAATTAATTAGCTCATCATTAATTGTAGCATGTGGTTCACCAATGTTATCTGCCATGCTTCTTAGGGCACTAGGAGTGGTAAATACTAATTTTATCAACCCTTCCAAATTTAACCAATAATACTCTTTCAACTCAATTTACCCTTTCAACCCTCTCAATCAACTCTTCCAACTTTTTTTAGTGGCATTCCATAAAATTCTCAACCCTCCCAACTTTTTTTTTTTTTTTAAATTAATAAAAAACATAACATTTTATTATTAAACCATATCATATTATAATAAAACACAATACTACATTTAAAACTAAAAAAAGAAAAATACACTTCAACATTATTTTTTAAACTAAAAGACACAACATACTAAAACATACTAAATTAAATCTTCAATCGGTGGTGGTTGAAAAGCCGGGTCATCGAGGTATGACAAATCTAGACCCGATACATGCTCTGTAAGATCATACCGGAGACGATGATGGACGTTTTCGTCATGTAACTCCGGTAATACTCTTGGGTCATACATCTATCGGCGTCGGTGGGTCCATTATATGAACCGGTGAAATTGCCCTCCCGTCGTCCTTTATGATCATGTTGTGCAATATACAACACGTTTCGATGACTTTGCCGATTTTGTCTACATCGAGAAAACGAACCGGTCGTTCCAAAATCTTCCATTTCCCCTTAAGAACACCAAAAGCTCTTTCAACGTCTTTCCTTGACGCTTCTTGTACTCTCTTGAACTTCTTTTCCTTTGGATCGACAGGGTGCAGATAAGCTTTAACAAAAGTAGACCACTTAGGATAAATTCCATCAGTTAGCAAATAGCCACGTTTGTAATACCGACCGTGAACAATGAATGACGAGTCTGGAGCTGTCCCATTTCGAACCGAATCATACAAGAGCGACTGATTCAACACATTGATATCGTTGTTTGATCCGGGAGGACCAAAAAAGGAATGCCAAACCCATAAATCTTGTGAAGCGACGGCCTCAACCATCCAAAAAAGGAATGCCAAACCCACAATCAAGACTACCGAGCATCCCGGGTAGATGATGTCGCGCTTCATGCGCTTGTTGGAGCAAAGCGATGTCATGGGACGTCGGCCTACGCAAGAACTCTCGACGATATAGATGAATGACCGCATCGCAAAAATAGGTAAGACATTCACGTGATGTGCGATCGGCCATGCATAAATACTCATCAAAGTTATCCGATGGTTCACCGGTCGATAGTTGCTTGATTGCCGACGTGCATTTTTGTATCGGCGAGAACCCTTTTCTATTCCTTGCGTCCGTATGTTGTTGAAAATACGGATATTGAGCTTCAATGTCACTAACAATCTTTAAAAACAACCTTTTACTCATGCGATAACGATGACGAAAGAAGCGTTCGCCGAACTTTGGCGGTTCCACGAAGTAATCACGCATTAGTTTTTCGTGGGCTTCTTCTCGATGTCGTTCGATATATGCGCGAGTGTCACTAGAGCTACCCGAGTCTTCTAGCTCTTCCACGGCCGCTAAAGCGTCTTGAAAAAATAAAAACGAACTACCCGTGGATAAGTCGGGAAGCATAGGTGGGATAAAGAGGTCGTCCGATGAAGATGAATTAGATATTTTTTTTAGAGTGTATGTGAAAGTATGTATGTTTTTTGAATTTTTTGTTATGTTTTAGAAAGGTAGAAGGTAGATGTATATATATATATATATATATATATATATATATATAAATCTATATATATATATATATATATGTAAAAGAAGACGAAACCCTTTTTTTTTTTTATATTTATAAATCAATGTGACAACGGTCACTTTTGACCAAATGGCCGCTCCTCACGCTTCCCCACTCTATCCAACGTCTCTTTTCCCTCCATGGACCCCACCTTCACATTTTATGGCCAGCTGCTTCGGAGCCCTTTAGCCAACCCGCAGGGATATAAAATCACCATTGGCATCGGTGTAACCGGCGGTTATATCCCAACCCTCCTCAACCTTTCCCTCCACTCCGTAGCCCCTTAGCTGCTTTATACCTTATCACCATGCATGATTATTAAATCATCCCATGTATGTGGAGATTGAAGTCCATATTACTACCATTGCTGGTATCAAATTCAGCTCATACTTGAGCTTCTCCAACTTTGCTTCCTTCATATGTAATAGGGATTTTCTAATATGTGTCCTAAGGGCACACATAAAGTGCATTTAATGCATCTCGTAAATTGAAAAAGTTAACAATATTTTTCTTAAAAAATGCATTTCTCAAATCCCGAGAAGAATGTTGTTACTATAATAACCCGTGAGTTTTAAAACAATCAGTGTTAATAAAATAAGTGACACAGATTATAAATAAATAAATGCAGTCAGTAAATAATTAAAATAAAATAAAAAGAGGGGGCTGACTTAGATAGGAAGAAACGCGGTCAAAGCCCATTAACTAACTCTCCACATATTACGCCCTATCAGAAAGTTATGGGCTGAGTTGGTTTTAAATACCTCTTTTGATCTCCCATTCGGTTCATCATAAGAATCACAGCTCTCAATTGGGTAGAAATAGAGAGGAAGGTTTGAACAGTAGCAATTGTTTATCAGGAGATTCCTATAAATTCTCCTTACGTGTGAGGTAAAATTCTGAACCAACTAGAATTACATATACACTAATATACGTATCATTCGGTTATTTACCATTCCAACCTAAATCAAGGTCAGAGGAAAAGGCATAGAACCAACAAGATTGATAGGCGAGAACAGTGGAATTGATCAGTGGGTTTAAGAGTCATCAAGAAGTGTGTCGTCTTGCTAGGATTCGATATCACCATTGGAGGTATATCATTCTGGTCTATTAATCATGTATTCTTAATAATCTTAGTTTTAGTTTCGTTAATCTATATAACCTGGAACAGTACTGTTAATGGTTACAAATCATAGTTTCGGGTTTTACTTAAGCATCAGATCACTTCCTGTTATGATCAGAGTAGTTGACAAGCCGAGTATACTAGTCTTGTGATATATATATTTAGGCTTATTATACTTTGATATCAGTTGAGCCAATTTGAGTCGAGTCAGGGCTGTACAAATGGGTCATCGGGTACATGTACAATCTGGGTAAAAGGGGTGACTGCAGGAAATTTATACCAATGTCTAAATATGGTTTCTTTAATCAGTAGGTTCTAAATATGTCTACAACTTATATGGTACATGAGATAAGAACTTTAAGCTGTAACTGTACTGATACATGACTCATGGTTTTAATATCTTAGCTACGTATGGATACACAACAGATCTTGTAAAAGTCAATGACAAATTACTGATTTGAGAAACACTTACGTATATGGTTTGATTCTGTTATAAATTATACTTGCATAAGTTTTGACGAAGTTAGTTAGCTGCTGATATATACATATGTCTAATAGTCTAAGAAAATGTCGGGTTATAAGTATTAGCTCTTTAAGTACTTCATTAGCAACAGCAGGTCATGGTTTTAATAAAAGATGGAATGTTTAAGTGCTGGTCTTATTTCATATAGTATAAATGTCTAAATACCATCATGTTTTCAAAGTCTTGTCGAAAACAGTTTTATAAAACAATCCAGAATCATTATACCTATGTTATAGAGAACCGATGTGTCATGTATATATAAATATATGTGAGACTGGTTGTGAATCCCACCTATCTAACTAGCTCGTAACTTAACTTTTAACTAAAAATAGGATTTGCTTGTGTGAGTTTGGGTCGTATATACATCAGCAGCTAACTGGATTCTTATACGTCTTCGCTATAAATTTTTATCAACTGCTTTCATGGTCGTTTTTTAAATAGTTTTAACCCAGTAATCGGGAGTGTCGTACAGGTCATTTTTAAAACTTCAGTTTATAATATAACTCCTGTAACTAATAGTAGAATACTCAAACTATTTTAATAAACACATATATTACTTGTTAGGAATAAGCTGCATAATTGGGACAGCAACATTAGTTAGGGAAATATTTCAGAATTCATAGTCACCTTATATAGAGAAGCTCATGTCCTGGTACATTCTGATGGTATTCTTATACCTCTAAAGTGGGTCGGTTTGTTAAGTCTAAGTTCTACCAGTCTCGATTCGATGCATTGGCTCAACCAAATAGTTGAAATGTGGCAGTCACTACTAAACTATACTAGAAACGACATTATAGGATAATAGGAAATAGTAGGAAGGGCAGTTACAACAAGGTTCTAAATAAATCTCTTTCATGTAGATCGTGTTAACAGTTGAGGTGGATCTTTTGGACGTTGCTAGCTTTAGATACTAGCCCAGGTACGGATGCCCGTACTTATTCTTTCAGCGTTACTCTTAAATGATTCTTTAGATATATCTTTGCTACTCTCAAAATACTTCGTGACTTCATTATTTCATTCTCTTTTACTTGAGCTAAAATGTTATTTTGAAATTCATAAATTTCGGAACCTTGACTTGAGATAAAACCATCGTTGAAATATTCTGCTTTGATATGTTTCATTTGAGCTTATGCATTGTGAAAATATTTTGGAGTAAGGATGGATTTTTGTGAAACTTGTGAATTTTTGGAACCCTTTAGTTGTAGACAGGAGTTAGGAATACCGAGTTAACTACCTGTGGAGGTACCACAGGCATGTCATTGTGGCGACCAATGGCATGACACTATCCGTGGCGGTGTGATCAGTCCACGGCGTCTCCACCTTTGTTATATGATATGTGATGTGATTATGCTCGTGGGAGAGCTTTATGATTATTATGCTCGTGGGAGAGCTTTATGATTATTTGTGGAGGCGTATGGATGCATCCTAGGCTATATTGTGATATGATATGATTATTGTACGGATGTGTGATGTAGTGCCATACATACCTTCCGGGTTGGATACACTCAGAGGCGCGCATCTGGTGTATTAACTGTGATATGTGATACTATGATTTGGCACCGGTGGTGTGCACTTTGGATATTTGATGTGTAGGGATACTCGGTATAAAACAACCCAAAACCTTTTCTTTTGCTTCAGCATTAAACTCCAGTCGTAGATCTGGTAAGACTTCCAGTGGACTCCGCCTTTTGTCAGTCTTCTTTATTCTAACTTCAGTCTTTGACTTCAGTGAGAATGTCTTCAGTAGAATAGATCTGGTCTGGAGGAAGTCCAGTGAGCTCATCTGGAGAAATCCAGATTTCCTGTACAAGTAAATAGCTCACTGACCTTCTCATAATTTCTGGACAAATCTTCAGAGGGCTCCAGTCTTCACGTCTGGAGCGAGTCCAGTAAAACTGGACCTAACATTGTTCGTTGCCCCTACGTATCCATTAGGATAGGGATGATGTTGTTGCTTGGTAGTGCCCTTTAATTGATCGCCCCTCTTCCTGGTATTGACTCCGCCTAGGGTTTTATTTTCCCCTGTTGGTGCGTGTTTGTTTATGCCCCCATTTTGTATTTCCTGTAGGATGGCATTCAAACAAATGATCAATAGACAGTCATTCCTTGCCCATCTTGTTATGAAGGCTGCTCCCTCTGTCACTGCCTCAGGGTCAGTGTAACATCCCTAACTTCTAGTTAACGGTTGACTTTAGTCGTTAAGTCAAAATTTCGTGACTGTTAAGTCTTTAGATGATTCAATGCGTTTATATGTTTAATATGCTTTAAATGTAAGGCTTTAATTCCTTAATGATTGATGTGTAAAGTGTATAAAGGTATATTTTAATGCCTTTAGAGGTGCTTAAAGTGTTTAATGTGTTGTAAGTATTCCCAATAGGAGTTTTGAGCTAAATATGAGCTCTATGGAAGTTCAGGGACTAGTTTTGACATAGGTGGAAACCTAAAAACGGGATTAAGGGTTTTGTATCAGCTCATTTGCCCTAATTGCAGAAAATTAATCCTCTCTTTGAACCCTAAACCACCCCTAGCCTATATCAATCCTCTATTCGATTTTCTATCGATTTCGGGTCCATTAGGAGCAATTAATCACTTGTATATCGATCCGGTAATCATCTTCAAGGTAAGGATTGTATTCTCCACTAACTTTAGGTCATTCCTAAGTGTTCATCTCGTTCATACTTTATCTTGATCGGTTATTTGTGTTTCGTTGCTAGAATTGTTGATTTCGGGTTACGCGGTAACCGTTATTCGAATTAGTTGGTGTGTTGGGGTTTCCGGAAGGTATGATCTTGTTGTTACTGATATTTTTATGATTAAATGGAGTCAAGATGAGTGTCATATCATATCTGTACCATAGGGTGTGTTAATTGATTGAAAATCGTTTGTTTATGTTGTTTCGGCGACCTAAAATGTCAATCATTGTCTTGCAAATAAATCAAGGGGTAATTGATAACTTCATAATGTTAATTGAAGCATATTTTGGTGTATATGAACTGTATATGTCATGGTCATTTGTCATGGATATTTGATGATCGAAATCGCTTTCAAAACGATAAGGATTTCAAGACCTAAAACTGTTGTCATATTGCAAAAATCATATCTTTTTGATATGAATGAGATAATAGATGAATCTTATATTTTTGAAAAGGTCTATGTGTCCTCTTGAATCGATATGAATAAAGTTTCTGGTGATTTTTCCCATAGATAGCCAAAAAGTGTCGATTTCCAAAAGTGGTCGAATTTCGGACGATTTCTGTAGACCTATCTTGTAAACATCATACATCATTCAGAAGAGAACTTTAAGAGTCAAACTTTATATTTCTGGAAAGGTATTTGAATTACCTACATTTTATAAGAACTAAGTTTTGACTCATTTGGTCGTCTAGAGGTCGAAAAGTTGCCTGCAAGTGAAGGGTGTGATTCTGAAAATTGAACTCGACGAGACCACTAGTGGGCTCGACGAGATCGTGGTCAGGTCTCACTTTTGATGCATTATGGAGCTTGAGATTTACAAGACCACCCCTGGGCTCGGCGAGATCAGCCGGCAGAAAGGTTCTAAGCGCGTTTAAGTGTCAAGTTGACTTATATATCCATCCTTCTTGTACCGTAGGTTATCGGGAACACTTGTCAAGCACGGTAAACACATTTGTGACTGTTGAGTACTCCGTCAAGGTAAGATACACTATTTTGTCACGCTGAGGGTTCAACAAAAACATAGTTTTCATATAATAACTTCCCCTAATGATATTTTATTTGCTTATGGGTATTCGGGAATATACGGGAGGTGATATGGGCTCTGTAGATGTATATCGGTGCCTAAAATGCTACCCCAATGATATTATATGATGTGAAGTGCTATGAAATGCTTTGAGATGTTATGAAATATGATATGTAATGAACTATGTTATGCAATGAAAGATGATATGTAATGATATACGAAATGCAATGACATGTGATGTGTAACGATATGAGATATATGATGATGTACGTGATGTGACAATGTATGATATGTAATGATGCTTAAAATGTATATGTGCATGTGTATATGTGAGATATGATGATTACATGGCTTGTACATCTAGTTCACTAGACTTTGTAAGTTGCCATGACACGTGCACGTTTAAGGGCCCAAACGTTAATGAGATGTGATGTGATGTGATATGTGATTATGGTTTAGGTAATGTGAACACCTAAACTATATGTGATGAAAATGCTCGAGCTATTTTACAGAGATGTAAGTGTTAAGCTTAACCCGTACGTGCCTTTGCCAGGGTAGTACGTTTGACGTGGTTGCTTGGGTGGCACCTTGCAACGAGGTACAACGTGAAGAGTAATACGGGAGGTCTTACCAACCCCACTTGTCTTGAACATACGGATTACTCCGGGATTGGCTTGCCATTCCTTAACGACACTGATGGACCACCGAAAGGTTTATCCATCTAGTCGGGTGTGAGGTTCCCTTTATGGTCCTATGACCGCCTACACACAAACTTACACCTTATATATGATGAGTGACTTATGTCACGCCTAATGTAAGTGACTTATGTCACACTATACGATGATGCTTATATGTTATATGTGAAGTAAAAGATGACTAGGCACATCTAGGGTGATTCAACCTATTATGATGATGTTTGATGCAAGATGATATGTAATGATATACGAAATGCAATGACATGTGATGTGTAACGATATGAGATATATGATGATGTACGTGATGTGACAATGTATGATATGTAATGATGCTTAAAATGTATATGTGCATGTGTATATGTGAGATATGATGATTACATGGCTTGTACATCTAGTTCACTAGACTTTGTAAGTTGCCATGACACGTGCACGTTTAAGGGCCCAAACGTTAATGAGATGTGATGTGATGTGATATGTGATTATGTGTTTAGGTAATGTGAACACCTAAACTATATGTGATGAAAAGACATGTGATGTGATGTATGTGATGTGATGTGATGTGATGTGATGTGATGTGATGTGATGTGATGTGATGTGATGTATGTGATGTGATGTGTTGATGCGATGATATGATGATGTTTTGATGTGATGATATGTTATGGATGATGTGATGCATTGATGTGATATGTGCCTTAACGATTTAATATGACTTTCATATAATGTTTAAATGGACAAATGTTTTATTAATAAAGTGTTATCTTACTTAGCTAATTCGTTAGCTAACACTTGTTTCTTGAAATGTGTTGCTCCCTCAGGTTTAGCAAGCTTGAGCTAGACGATGAATAAAGTGTGAGGCATGGGTAGATTGCAATGAGGATGACTATAGTTTACCTATAGTGGCTGCTCGCTCTAGACATTTGCTTTATGTTTAGATATTAATGACTTGAGTTGACATTGTTGTCGGTTGTTTAATGTTGGGCAACCGATGGATTTCCATTTAGACTTGTTTTGATGATATGGCTAGTAACACCATTTAATGAATGAACCAAACAGATTTTGTTGGTTCGGACTTTTAAAGTTTAATTCCGCTTTCTTTGACGCCGTCATGCGAAATTTTTTGGAAATCCTTATTTTTTAAACGACGGGTGTTACAGTCAGGGACTTCTACTGGGGGCGTTGACCCTCAGGCCAGCGATCGTGCAGGGTTGGAGGCCATATGCCAGGCAGGTGAGGCCATCTCTCATGAAGCTGGCTCGGCTGGTCCTCCAGTTGTCGAAGTTTCGGATTACCCTACCAGTGGGGAGAATTGTGATCAACCTGGGGACGAGCAGGGTACTGTTGCTGGTCGTCTTAGGAGTAGGAAGAAGACTTCCGCAAAAAGGTCCAATGTTTCTTCATCCAGAAAGAGGACTAAAATGTCTGACGAGGCAGGGGAGAATTCTGGTATGTGGTTGATTCTTCCGAAGAGGTCACTCTGTCGTTTCAACTTTATCTTGTAACGTTTACTTACATTTTTGCAGAGTTTAATCCTCTATTCCAGGCTCCTGACGGATTGTCCTGTCATCATAGCATTGGTTCTGTTGCTTTTCCAAAGTGGAATTCGAAGCTAATGGAGCTGAATTTGACAAAGCTCTCTGAGTTGTTCAATCAGTCCTTCTTTTGTGCTTCCATAATTGGTAATGTATTGGATTCAAGGTTGCGTGAGCTCTCGGAGGATGCGGGTCCATCATCTGAGCAGATTGAAAAGCTGAAGGCAGAGAAATTATCATTGGAGTTCAAGGTGTCTGATTTAGAAGTAAGATTGAGTGGGTTGACTGCAGAGCTTGAGGTTGTTCGTGGAAGTGTTCGTTCGAAAGGGGAGGAGATCGATTTGCTGAAGGAGGATTTATCTGCCAAAGGTGCTATGCTGGATAATGATCGTTCTGCCCTTGTGGATCTGAGAGGAAAGTATAGGCAGCTTGTTACTGAGGTAATTCCGCATGTCTGCAAATCATTTTTGAATGGCCCTGAGGTTGGTGCGAGGATCTCAAGGTTGTGTAATGCGAATAGGATGGACGCCGAGTCGGAGCTCATCCGTGTTCTTACTGCAGAGGGTCGCATAACCCTTGGTGGTTCTGAGATCGTGAAGGATACCGTAGGTCCTCTAAACAAAGTAATGAGCGATCTGGAAGATGTCCACTCCCAGTACCTGTGCGCCCTTTCTGCAGATCCTGATGCCTCGCCTTCTCAGCTGATGCAGATCCCTAATGCGTGAATTGCTTTTATTTCTTGAACAATTTATCCATTTTCTGTCTTACTTGTCGGATATATTTTCTACTTTGTTTGTCTTGTATCGTTCTCCTTTGATGACTTTGACTAATAGTTTTTCAGCCTTTGTTTGGATTATCTAATGGCATGTGCCTTTTCAAGATGCTGATCAGGCTATCTACTGGCTTTTGCCTTTGCAAGACTTATTCCATGAGGCTCAATTTTTCACTAGACTTGCTTTATTGATCTTTTTGTCGCAAAAGCTCTGTCCGTGATTTAAACTGGGCTTTTTTCTTAGTTAAGAATTATCCACAGTTTCGTTAAATTTCATATGTTGTCTTATGACAGTCGCCTTATGACGTGATTGTCTTATGGCAGTCATCTTATGATGTTAACGCTTTATGGAAGTATTATCGGGCGTCCCCTGAGATTCTCATAAAGTCTTTCTATACATGTATATTTTGCGCGCGTTTTGTATGTTGACCGGTCTACTGAAAGCTTTTTTATTTTCGAATAATTGGCAGAAGGCCTTTACATGGTAAGGTCTCAAACTGCTCAGCTTTCATTGATTGTCTTCTGGTGATTTGGAATCTTCCTTGACTTGCTTACAGAGGGACCGGTTTACTGGGCACTGCCATGCTTAGCCTTTTTATTTGTTGGTACCGCTCCGTATTCTTCTTTTTAGACGGGGGTCCGGTACCGGAGGTCGGTTTTTTGGAGGTTTATCCTTAAATTACCCGTCTCTTGGTACTACTCTGTGTTATGCAGGGAGGTCAACCTAGCGATTCCCTAGGTTTTTTTGTCCTCCTGTCCCCTCTTCGACAGGCTTTTGTTGTTGTCAATTCCTTCCGTACGATGGAGGTTTGTGCCTGTGGGATGTTCTGCCACGGGCCCTTTATCCTTGTTTTTCTCTGCACTCCTTTCCAGGTGTTTCAGTTTTCCAGTGGTTATTGCGTCTTCTATGGCCTGTTGGAGATTTCGACAAGAGTTCGTGTTGTGTCCATAGTCTTTGTGAAATGCGCAATATTTTCCCCGATCCTTTTTTCCGGTCGCTAACCTGGGTGGAGCCGGAAACGTTTATGCTACCTTTTCCATTGCGAGGATACATTTTGGTGATTTTGTTAATTTCGACAATATTATTCTTTTGCCTTCTTTTGCTTTACTTTCCTTCTTTGGGTTTTTGATGAGGTCCTCATTCTCCTGGTTCATTGGCTCTCTCTTGCGTTTTCCCGGAGAGTTTTTTGTCCCGCTTATTCCTTTGCCATATGAGCCTTGGTTATGAGCTCGTCATATGTCTCGGGTAAATTTGTCGTTAGATATTCGACTAATTCAAGTACTCGGAGTCCATGAATGAGTCCTGATATTTTCTGACTTTCGGGCAACCCGCTTATCTCTTTGGTTTCACATGTATACCTTGTGATAAACCCCTTGAGCGTTTCCTCTCTTTGGCGTTTTATATCGTGTGCTGCTACATGCATTTTTCTACATTTCTTCTGTGTATCGAATTGCGCCATAAACTTCGCTTTTAGGATTTCGAAGTCATTCGTTGATCCTGCCCTTAGGTTATCAATCCATTCCTTTGCTTTGTCAATTAAAGAGTAGGAGAAAATACGGCAGGTAGTTTGCGAGTCCCATCTTCGAATTTTCGCGATCTTGATGAACTTGTTCAAGAAAGCGTTTGGGTCCCCCTCACCATTATAGTATTCCATGTCTTCAGGTTGTCTCTCATCTGTTTTTGCTAGGTAGCTCCGTATGCTGTCATCAGATGGGCCGCTCACATTTGCTGGGTATGTTACGTATGTTTATTCTGCTAGAGGAGGGGGTTTTCTCCAATTGTCATCTCCACCCACCGGCTTCACCTCTACTCTTGGTTTGGATCGGTCTTGGGTTTGGCTCTTGTGGGCTTCAAGTCCATCGTTCGGGTGCCCTGCCTGTTTACTCTGTATGTTGATCCCGCGGAGGTCCTTTTGCATAGCCTGGGAGCTTTGTCCCGTGAAGGTGTTTCGTGCTGTCTCGTTCTGTGTTCCATCTTTGTCATGGGTATATGGGGCTACTGGCACTGGTTCGTATACCTGACCAGTTTCCCTCAGGCGCCTTATTATTGCGGACAGCACATCATAGTTTGCTTGCACATAAGCATCGGTGATTCCCTTGTCTACCAATGCGGATATTCTATTCCCCGGTTTGTCCATTATTTTTGTCGGTGACACGTCCATCGAAGGAATGGCCACGCGCGACTTCTTTGAGCTAACGAGGGTGCGTTTTAGCCCATATTCGTTTAGCTGTGGGAACTTTATGGGCGTTAGGTTACTCGGGCCCCGTGATATAGCCCCCGCCTTGCTTTGGTCCACCGGTTCCGCGATGGTTCTGCCGAGGTTCTGGATTAATGGTCTCTTCTCGGGTCCATCCCGGTCTGAGCCTGGAGTGTCTAACTTGGATCCCCTTCGTTTTTGGCCTTGTAACCCTGGAACGAACTTGTCCTTACCGGGATCTTGTAATTCCGATGCGGTCCTATCTTGATCCCAACAGGGCAGTTCCGTCACAGATTGACTCTGGTCCTGACCTGGTAGCCCTAATGCAGGGTTATCCTGGCCTCGACCTCGTTGTCCTGACACGGAGCCACCCCTGCCTTGGCCTGGTGGCCCTGGTAGTCTTAGTACAGAGCTATCCTGGCCTCGACCTCGTGGCCCTGGCTCGGACCAGCTCTAATCTTGACCTGGCGGTCCTGATACGGATCTATCCTGGCCTCGACCTCGTGGTCCTGGCTCGAACTTGCTCTGGTCTTGACCTGGTGGTCCTTATACTGACCTATCCTAGCCTCGACCTCGTGGTCCTAGCTCGGACTTGATCTGGTCTTGACCTGGTGGTCCTTATACGGACCTATCCTGGCCTCGACCTCGTGGTCCTGGCTCGGACTTGCTCTGGTCTTGACCTGGTGGTCCTGATACGGACCTATCCTGGCCTCGACCTATCGACATTTTCCGTATTTTCTCCGGGTCATTTGTATTTGTAATGACTCCTTCGTGCGTCCCATCTTTTAATGAAGCGTTCTTGGAGTCTTGCGAGGTTCCGCGGTTAGTGTGTACTAAGTTGGGCTTTTGGGGCTGGGAATATAAAGCGAGGGTTTTTTGCATATTTAAGCCTCGACTCCTTGATGTGAGCATGTGGTGCTCCTGGGCCCGTTCTTGTGCGTCTGGTTTTTTTCCAACCGTTATTGTTATATTATCATAGACGACTGTTAGCGGATCTGAACCTGACACACGCGGGTTATCATGAAACCGCCTACTGGCGTCTTGTCCCATTAGAGGCGTCTGCGGTTTCTTCATACTGTGAGCGTCTGACGGATGATTTACTCCTAGTTTGGCCATCGCGGCTGATTATTCTGACCGCAGGTAGGTTCAGAGAGGACTAATACTAGGTTCCACGGATGGCACCAATTTGTTTGATCAAATAATCGCACTACGGCTCAACCGGAGGTGTGAGTGGATTTGGAGGTGTTTTGTTGGCGATTCCCTTCCGGTCAGAGGATCAAATAATCGCACTACTGTTTGTTGATCCTAGGTCATTTCGCGCGACTTAGGGTTTATGAGATAGTTGTTTGGGTTTATTCGGAGATTGAATAGACGTTGTATGATAAAGGGTATTGTGTATTGTATGTATCATGCCCCGCCGTATGGCTTCTTCCTCTATTTATATAGAGGGTAAATAACTTGGAGAGGAGAGTAAGAGAATTAGGGTAAATCTCTTCCTCTTTTGTGAATATCTTATTTCCTTCTTGAGGAGATTTACGTTCATCTTTACAAACCGTGTCCGATGTATTCGGTCCTTAAGTGTTTATATTTAATCGGATTAATCATAATCTATATCCGATCCTGTAATACTTAGATTTATGCTTTCGTTATGTTTTTCATCACGAATTGTATAGGAATCATAGGATAAAAGGTAGATTAGATAGATATATCAATGAGTCATATGTATAAAATGGGTGGAAGGAGTTTTTATAAATGAGGTGGGAAGGGGTATTTATACATTAAACCTATTTTCACTAATACCCCTTCCACACTAAGGAAATTACAATTCAACAACACTATTTTATAGCTAACAATCTCCCCATTGGTGTTGAGTTGTAAAAGTTGCATCATCTTGGTGGGCCCTTTATGTTGAGGATCTTTGTTGTTGAGTGACCTTGAAGCTTTCCCTCTGCCTTCATCATCATCAGTCAACTTTGACATGTTGGATCCTTAAACATTCTGTGGAGGCGAAGACTTGGGTTTCTTGCAAAATGCGGAAGCTTGTATAAAGTGCGGAAGCTTGGGTTGGTGTAAAGTGCGGAAGCTTGGCTTGGCTTTGAGTGTAGATTTGGTATAAAAAATGATTTGTCATTTTAGCTCCCCCTCAACTTGTCATATGAACGAAATCTTCTCTAGTTCTAGCTCCCCCTCAATCAATCACTCTTTTCAAAATATACAAATAAAACATACTAAAAGATCTAAAAATATCTGACATTTAGCTCCCCCTCAAGTTGAGCATAATCTTCGGAACAGAGAATCAAACTGTGCATTGAGCTCCCCCTCAAAAGGGCAATCAATCTTTTAAACTTTTCTCCCCCTCATGATGAACATGTGTAACGTGTTCATCATGTAACAATGATTGATGTCCCACATGGCGAATAAAAATGTTTAATTATGAAGTAATGTTTCAAATAAACAGATTTTGAACGGGTTGTACACTGTTATGTGTACAAGCCAGATCACAACCACCTACTTGAATCCAGACGTTGGAACCCATGTGAGGGTGGGTCCAACTGGATATTTGAAAAGAGAAGTAGGAGGTTGTGCATAGTCAAGCACTTTTTGCACACGAGGGTGAATGATTCGTGGTGCAAACTTAAATAACTCAGAGGGAGAGTACTTGATGGGAGTGCTTTTAGGTTTTGGGTTGGGTTTACTATAAGAGAACCAACCATATTGATCTTTATAGCGAATGATTCCGGTGGTGGAATCCTTGAATATCTGACAATCGTTGTTTATAGGCTTGAAGGGAGATCCGGTCTTGCGAGGTGTGTAATATGTGTTCATTTGATTGAGGGTTTGAGGAGGTTTAGGTAGAAGGATTTTGGTTTTGGTGGAATGAGGGTCTTTGGAGAATTTGGGAGTCGTATGAGCTGGTTTGAAAGATGGTTGTGGGTACTTATTATTTTGGTGAGATGGTTTGGTGTTGTGAGGATTTGTTTTGGTTTTGAAGGAAGAGTGTTGCTTGGTATTGGTTGATAATGTTGGGTGATTGTGGTTTGGTTGGGCAATTGAAGGAATGGATTTTGTTTTAGTTGGAGATGGAATGGTTTGGTTGGGAATAGGAGATTCTGGAGCACGAGTTGAAGGAGAACTCTTTTGATTTGACGTGGTTGCAAAGATAAGGAATGAGCTTGAAGTTGTTGGATTAACTTCAAACATGTTTGCTCATTATTCCTCGAAGAAATGAACTTATTTTGCAATTCACGATTGAGCTTCGAAATTTGTTGTTGCAAAACAAGTTCTTTAACTTGGGTTTCGAGGTTGGTTTCACTGAGCTCTTTGAGAGAAATATCCAACTCATTTGTTAATTTGAAAATGTTTGATTGCAAATGATCATTTTCTTTTTGAAGACTTTCCATAATTGACAAAATTAGATCATTTGCAGATTTGAGCTCTTTGTTTTCAGATTGGAGATGGTCAACTTCAGATTGAAGATATTCCATGGTAGACAAACTTAGATCATTAACAGCGTAGAGCTTTTTGTTTTCAGATTTGAGTTGGTCAATTTCAGATTGAAGACTTTCCATGGCAGACAAACTAAGATAATTTGCAGATTTGAGCACTTTGTTTTAAGATTTGAGCTGCTTAATTTCAAGTTGAAAACTGTTGTGTTCTGTCAATCGTTTTAAATGTATTCACATCGACTTGTTTTTCCTCAAAAATAACCACTCCACATGGAAACGAACTGGTAAAACACATACAAATGTGATTATTATGACGACGTATTTCTTCCCAACTTGGCTCTTCACCCATTAGAAGATCTAACACCGTCGCAACAAAATTGTTCGGAACTTTAATTGACATTTCGAAATTAAACTTGATGAAAGCCCAATTAAAATTTTAGCCCAAATGATAAGTACTAGCCCAACAATTAATAAAAGATCAGCCCAATTAAATGTATTAAAGAAAAATAAGAAAACAAAATCAATTATGGATGATAACAATCATCTATTACTTTCACGTGTAACTCAAAATTAATTTCAAAGCAATGTTAGTGGCGGGTCCCACGTGAATATTAAACAACTATGACAGCTATTTGAAGATTCACGTGAATATTGAAAAAGAAATATGGCAGCCAAATAAAATAAAATCACGCGTGAACAGTATAACGACTGTCACACATTTGACCACTATACCACGCGTTGAAGTATGCTTTACACACCACGGTTTTGACCACTAAGCTAGCAACAGCTGTAACCCACTATCAAAGAAAAACGTTGATTGATGCTTTAATCGATACACTTTTCTCCCTATACAACTTTCTTGAAAATATGAATTCGTTTTTATTTTTCTCTTGAACATACAACAACTTTCATTTACTTGAAATCAATTTATCTCTCTCTCACACAATATTATCATATCCGTTCTCTCTCTCTTTTATTCAAAGAAAAACTTTCTGTCTTACTTTCATATTCAAAATCCACTCTTATGAAAACAAACAAATTCGATTCTTAGTAAAAACACGTAACCCAGAATGATGAACACAATGAAGAACATGCAATCACTACACCCGCCAACAGTGATGAAGAACAGTGAGTTTGATGACAAAAGGTTCGAGTTTGAAGAGTTGAAGCTAGTTGGTTCAAGAAACTAGTAAGTAGTTTCCTGGTTGAACAAGAAAGTGTTTTGTAAAGAGAAGTGTTTTCAAAAACAGAAATTAATTTTGAAAATTGAGAGGGTTTTGAAAATGATTTGTTTTTAGATGGGTTTGGGTCGGGTTGAATATGAGTTTTGATGAACTAATATCGGTATTCGAACAAAAGCTAGTATTAGTGAAGAATTAAATGAAAGCCATTATTAGTGAAGATTTAAATGAAATGTGAAGGAAAACCTGTATTAGTGAAGAAAT
This sequence comes from Erigeron breviscapus, assembly GCA_034093135.1. Taxonomy (NCBI): domain Eukaryota; kingdom Viridiplantae; phylum Streptophyta; class Magnoliopsida; order Asterales; family Asteraceae; genus Erigeron; species Erigeron breviscapus. Next base: position 30,151,812 of record CM067170.1, on the reverse strand, counting down.
TGAAAATAAAGAACAAATACCGGGTTTCAGTTTTCAAGTACAAATACCAGGTTTCAAAAATGATGTTGAAATGCCGGTTTTCAGTTTGAAGTACAAATGCTGGTTTTCAGAATACAAGAAGGAATACCGGTTTTGGTAAAATATTAACTATTACCGGTTTTCAAGAAGACAAACGGGCAGAGTTTCGACTTGTAAAATGAGGAATATAAGAACAAATACCGGTTTTGGTGTAAACCAGGTACTTTTTTGATTATAGTTACGTAAACAAAAATTTTCAATTTGAATGAAACCCGGTAGAAAAACCGGTAGGAATACCGGTATTACAACTAAAATTCAAAGAAAAAATGAATACCGGTAGAAATACCGGTAGGAAACCCGGTATTACTAAAGAAATAAAACAGAAACTTGCAAAATGAAGTAAAAAGGTCTGGATTTTGCGCCTTGGGCTCTGGTACCAATTGTAATACTTAGATTTATGCTTTCGTTATGTTTTTCATCACGAATTGTATAGGAATCATAGGATAAAAGGTAGATTAGTTAGATATATCAATGAGTCATATGTATAAAATGGGTGGAAGGGGTTTTTACAAATGAGGTGGGAAGGGGTATTTATACATTAAACCTATTTTCACTAATACCCCTTCCAGACTAAGGAAATTACAATTCAACAACACTATTTTATAGCTAACAAATCCTTTTGATATTTCCTCGGAGCTGGGTATTTGCTATCTAAAGAGCTCCGGAATAGTTATGTTGAACGGAGGTCGGGCTCCGTCTCGGGTATATACATAAATAATTTTACCTGTACGAAGGTAGCCTCGCACCTGCTTTGGGTACGAAGGTAAAACTCCGTATGGGGTATATCATCAGGTACCAACAATGCATTGCTTACCCTTGGTGGTGGTAGAAACCCTGCTTGTGAGCCAAAATTCACAAAGCTGATTGTAATTAATAAAACTAGGAGAAAGGTGCAGTATCTTACCCATAGGATGATAAAATATGTACCTTGCCATGTCAGAGTATTCGGACTTGTTTAAAGGTGGATGGAGATTTGCAAATTGTGGAGGCCGTACCTTGATAACCCTCTATTTCTGGAACCCTATCTCCCTTCAAATAGGTACCGATCTTTTTGACTTGTTTAGGTTCGGGATAATTAACATTAGAAGGAGAAGCCATTTGAATGATTAAGCTGATTGAGAATAAACTTAAAAACAAATAGAATAAGTAAAATGTGATATAATTTATTAAGTAAAATCCAAGCTGACTCCAAGCTGAGCTGACTCAGCTTGGTCATCCTTAGGTCAAAGCTAAGGTCAATCAGCTTGAGTTTTAACTAATATATTATTCCATGTTTAACATTCCCAGCTTGCTCAGCAAGGTATTAAATCTTGCTTCATCAAGAGGCTTGGTAAACAAGTCTGCAAGCTGATTTTATGTTGAAATAAAATGGAGTTCAATATCTTCCTTCATGACATGGTCTCTAATAAAATGATATCTGACATCAATGTGCTTAGTCCTTGAATGATTAACAGGATTGTTGATAATTGCAATGGCACTTAGAAAATAGGAGTTTTGGACACAATAATATCATAGTCAACAAGCTGATGTTGCATCCATAAGATTTGAGAACAACAGCTTCCAGCAGCAACATATTCAGCTTCAGCTGTAGAAGTTGAGACTGAATGCTGCTTCTTACTAGACCAGCTGACTAACCTATTTCCAAGCAATTGACAACTTCCTGTTGTACTTTTCCTGTCAATCTTACAACCTGTAAAGTCTGAATCTGAATACCCAATTAGATCAAATCCTAAGTCTTTGGGATACCAAAGACCCAGCTTGGGTGTACCTTTTAGATACCTAAAAATTCGTTTCACAGCTTGAAGATGAGATTCTTTTGGACAAGCTTGATATCTAGCACAAAGACATGTGGCAAACATAATATCTGGTCTACTTGCTGTTAAGTACAATAAAGAACCTATCATGCCCCTATAAGCTATGACATCAACTGGTTTCCCACTAATGTCTTCACTCAGCTTGGTGGCAGCACCCATAGGTGTTTTCATTGGTGAGCAGTTGTCAAAACCAAATTTCTTGAGTAAATCTTTAACATATTTTCCTTGATTAATAAAAATTCCAGAATTGGATTGTTTAATTTGAAGTCCAAGAAAATAGGTTAATTCACCCATCATACTCATTTCATAATTTTTAGACATCAGCTCAGAAAACGTTTTGCATAATCTATCATTTGTAGAACCAAAAATAATGTCATCCACATAAATTTGTACTAATAGATATTCATTTTAACATTCCCAGCTTGCTCAGCAAGGTATTAAATCTTGCTTCATCAAGAGGCTTGGTAAACAAGTCTGCAAGCTGATTTTATGTTGAAATAAAATGGAGTTCAATATCTTCCTTCATGACATGGTCTCTAATAAAATGATATCTGACATCAATGTGCTTAGTCCTTGAATGATTAACAGGATTGTTGATAATTGCAATGGCACTTAGAAAATAGGAGTTTTGGACACAATAATATCATAGTCAACAAGCTGATGTTGCATCCATAAGATTTGAGAACAACAGCTTCCAGCAGCAACATATTCAGCTTCAGCTGTAGAAGTTGAGACTGAATGCTGCTTCTTACTAGACCAGCTGACTAACCTATTTCCAAGCAATTGACAACTTCCTGTTGTACTTTTCCTGTCAATCTTACAACCTGTAAAGTCTGAATCTGAATACCCAATTAGATCAAATCCTAAGTCTTTGGGATACCAAAGACCCAGCTTGGGTGTACCTTTTAGATACCTAAAAATTCGTTTCACAGCTTGAAGATGAGATTCTTTTGGACAAGATTGATATCTAGCACAAATACATGTGGCAAACATAATATCTGGTCTACTTGCAGTTAAGTACAATAAAGAACCTATCATGCCCCTATAAGCTATGACATCAACTGGTTTCCCACTAATGTCTTCACTCAGCTTGGTGGCAGCACCATAGGTGTTTTCATTGGAGAGCAGTTGTCAAAACCAAATTTCTTGAGTAAATCTTTAACATATTTTCCTTGATTAATAAAAATTCCAGAATTGGATTGTTTAATTTGAAGTCCAAGAAAATAGGTTAATTCACCCATCATACTCATTTCATAATTTTTAGACATCAGCTCAGAAAACGTTTTGCATAATCTATCATTTGTAGAACCAAAAATAATGTCATCCACATAAATTTGTACTAATAGGATATCTTTTCCTAACTTTCTCACAAACAAAGTTTTATCAACATTACCTCTTTCAAACTTATTCTTTATCAAGAATTTAGACAGAGTATCATACCATGCTCTTGGAGCTTGCTTCAATCCATAGAGAGCTTTGTCCAGTTTGTAAACATGGTTTGGATACTTGGGGCTTTCAAAACCAGGAGGTTGATGTACAAAAACTTCTTCATAATAGGCTCAGTAGGAGGATCACAGTCAGGAACAACAAGTTCTTCAAAGTCAAAATCACCATCTTCTTGAGCTGAGCTGACTGAGTTTGATTCATCTATTTTTACATGAACTGTGTCTTCAATTTCTCTGGCTCTTTTATTATACACTCTGTAGGCTTTCATGAGTGTAGAATAGCCAAGAAATATTCCTTCATCAGCTTTGGCATCAAATTTGCCAAGATGGTCTCTTTGATTTAGAATGAAGCAAGGGCTTCCAAACATTCTTAAGAACCCTATTTCAGGTTTTCTGCCCTTCAAAACTTCATATGATGTCTTCTGATGCCTTTTAACAATGAATGATCTGTTCTGAGTGAAGCAAGCTGTGTGAATTGCTTTAGCCCAGAAGTGAACCTTTACACCATTTTGAGCTAACATAGATCTAGCAGCTTCAATCAGGGTTCTGTTTCTTCTTTCAGCGACTCCATTTTGTTGTGGAGATCTTGCAGCTGAATAACATTGAGATATGCCTTTACTAATGAAGAAAGAATGCAGAGTTTGATTTCTGAACTCAGTTCCATTATCACTTCTAAGCTGCCTGACTGGGTTCACTTGAGCAGACTGAAGTGACAGACTCAGTTTGAGTAGAAGATGAACCCTTTTCTTTTGATTTTACTTTCCATTGTTGTTTAGATTTTTATTGAGAATTGTTTTTAACAACTTTGGACTCAGATTGTCTTAAATATCCTTTACCAATTCCAGCTTTCTTTGACTCAGCTCTGAGTTTCTTTTGATCAACTTTTGAAAGATTGTTTAAGAAAGAAACTTCTTTTGAAATCTCACTCAGCCTGGACTTGATCAGCTTAGATATAAGTTGATATGAGTCTGGACTGGGTGTTTTTGCTTTAATCTTTGAGCTGATTGGATCAGACTGACTCTTCTTAACAGATTTATTCTTTCTTTTGATTTTACTTTCCATTGTTGTTTAGATTTTTATTGAGAATTGTTTTTAACAACTTTGGACTCAGATTGTCTTAAATATCCTTTACCAATTCCAGCTTTCTTTGACTCAGCTCTGAGTTTCTTTTGATCAACTTTTGAAAGATTGTTTAAGAAAGAAACTTCTTTTGAAATCTCACTCAGCCTGGACTTGATCAGCTTAGATATAAGTTGATATGAGTCTGGACTGGGTGTTTTTGCTTTAATCTTTGGGCTGATTGGATCAGACTGACTCTTCTTAACAGATTTATTCTTTTTAGCTTTCTTACTATTTTGAATAGTCATCTTAGAAGAGGTTTCCTTGGCCTTAGGTTCAGTACTAGATTCAGATGGGGAATCAGTCAGCTTGAAAGATTCCAGGCTGACTTTAGATTTAGTATCAGCAGAATCAATAGTAGTGACACCATCATTTAAGGTTTTTAGATTACCACCATAGACAAAACCAAGACCAGGGTGTTCAGATTGTCTTTTCAAAATTCTTTTAGTGTGAATAACTGTAGGAGGTATAGGCTGATAACAAGGCTCCATTGCACATATTTCACTTATGACAATAGCTTTGTCATAGTCACCATCAAATATGGCCTGAATTTGTTGAGGTACTTGCTCATTAACACACTTGGCTGCTCTTTTTGCACTAGTACACCAAGACTCAGTTATATGTTTGATTTTCAAATATTTTTCATCAGCTTGTTTAGCCTCTTGTAAGAGAGAAACATTTACTCTTTGTAAAGCTTTGACTTCTGACTAAAGTTTTTCAATTGACTGAGTTTGTACTGAAATTTCATTTCTTAAAGACATAATTTCTGTTTTATGTTGTTTATTAAAATGTTTTTGCAAAAGAACGTCATCACCAAGTTTGTTTAATTTAGCAAGTTTTTCTTCATCTGAAAGAGAAAGGAAAGGATATACCTCTTGAATAGTGGATGCAGAGTGAGCTGACTGAGTAAGATGATTACTCTCTTCTCTCAGCTTGGTCATGCCTTCAAGAATCTTTTCAGTAGCATCTTTGGCCATCAAGCATTTTTTTTTGATTTCTTGACATTGGGCAGACTGTTCTTTAACCATGAAGCATTGAGCATCTTCATAGCTTTAATCATCAAATGATGTAGCACTCTCAGCCCAATCTTTTGCAACAAGACTCTTTTCACTCAGCTTGGCAACATGTGCTTTAAGTTTCTTATATTTTAGTCTGAGTTTAGAGTACTTTTCATCTTTTCCACTAGTCCTAGGTTTAGAGTTATCAGCTTGTTGAGTGGTTTTTGATTTACAATCATTTGCCATATGGCCAGTCTTACCACACTTATAACAAGTGATTTTTGTCATATCTAAAGGTTTCCTAGGTTTGTCACTTTTAGAAATTCCTTTTCCTTTAAATTTTGAAAAATTCCTCCTTTTCAATCTTTCAGCTAACATAGCTACCTCATTTGCCAAACTCTCAGTTTCATCACTAGAATAATATTCATTCTCAGATTCACAAGGTTTATCAGTTTCAACAATATCACTCACAAACTGACTTGGAACAGGTTCATCACACAATGGGCTGGGATGCTCAGTTGAAGATGCAACAAGTGCAGAGATAGAGCTTCCCACAGCATCACCCATGGCAATCAGCTTTTCAGCTTCAGTGCATTCATGATTGTGAAGCAACCCATAGAGACCTGGTAAGTCAAGTTCTTTGTACACATGACTCAACTTGACACTAGCAACATAATTATTCCATTTTAAAGGTAATGAATCTAGAAATTTGCTTTTAAGTACATCATCATCTTTATGTATGTCAATAGCAATCAAGTCATTTACAAGTGCATTAAATCTGGTATGAATGTCAGTGAGGGATTCATTCTTATGTGCAAAAAATCTTTCATACCTTCTAGTTAAGGTAGTCTTGGTAGACTCCAAAGAAGTTGCACAGCCCTCATACATAACAGTCAAAGTATCCCACATCTTTTTAGCACTTGGACAATGTCTAATGGCTCTATAAATGTCCTTAGGTACAGCTTGGACAATAAAGTTCTTGGCCTTTACATCCAAGTTTACCATTCTTTTATCTTCATTACCCCAATCTGCTCTGGGTTTGATAACAACTCTGACATCAGGTGCACCAGGCTTAGATCCATCAGTTGGAGCTGGCCTAGGTGTGATTATTGTATCCTTTGGAACATAAGGTCCATCAACAAGTATGCCAGGCATGTCATTATCAATAGATTCAAGAAAAAGGGACATTCTTCCTTTCCACCCACTGAAATCAGTTTTATCAAACATGGGTGGTCTGGTTGAAGAACCATTATCAGTGTACATAGGTTGAGACATATTTTAAACCAAAACAAAAGTTAAAATGAGAGGGATCAAGTTAAGTGTATTACAAAACCCCTGCTCTGATACCACCTGATAGGTCCCAAAGGAGATAACAGGATGGTTTAAATGTCTCAAAGAGTTGTAGAGGGGGGGGGGTGAATACAACTTTTGAACTTAATCAGCTTGAAAACACTTTTTAATGCGGAATGTAAGTAATCTTAAAGTGTTTGTCCATATTTAGATTTAGATAGATATATTAATGAAACAGTAAACAAATAAGCAGAATATAAAGACAGTAAAGTAAAGTGCAGTCCAAGAACAAAGTGTAAGCTGAGTTTCAACCAATTCTTTTATTGAATAATAAGAAGAATTACAAGTAGTTGTGGAACAGATTAGCCTACAAATCTAACTACTTGGCTGAATAGCAAGTTACAACTTTGTTTATTAACTCTACTAGCTCAAGCTGAGTACAACACAGATCCAAGCTGAATGCTTTAATTGTTGTGAAACTTAATGTTATGGATGCACACATTCTTGAGACATAAAGGCTGGTTTATATAGGCATCAACACTGCCTTGGATGCCATCCATTTCTTTCCACGTGTCTTGATCTAATGGTCTCTGCATGATCAGTACTAGGTGACAGTGACATTGTCCTTTTTGTTCCCTTCTTGCTTACCAAGATAAATCGTGCAACAACAATACAATGGACACCTCATAGAATGTTTACAATCAACAACTGGAACTTCTAGAATGTCCTTTCTGGTGCCTATCCAGTTGATTGATGATATATACAAAGTTACAATAACCTTGGAGCACTTGCAATACCCCAGGCTGACAATGTATCTTCCAAGCTGACTGTAAGAACAAAGCTGACTTCCACCCATCAGCTTGGTCTTCTATCCTTATTCTTCATCTTTGATTTAGACCAAGTCCTAATATTTCATTTGATACAGCTTGAAATATACTATCTTCAATCTGAAGATGTTCAGGCTGACTCAGCTTGGAACCATCCAAGCTGACTCAGCTCCAGAACCAAGGACTTAAGTATTTCTTGAGTTGTTTGTCATCTTCAAATCTATCTTGTAATATGTGAGTGACTTGACTCCAACAGTTACAAGCATATGACCGGATGTAAGTCCCTGCTATGTAGCTTTAGGATTTACGCTGGTCCTAATGTTACTTTTGGAGATGACTCTCAAGGAAAGACTGAAGGATTTGGTATACTTTCAAATGGTCCCCTTACTTTCAGAAGGGTCTCTTTTGTGAATGGTTTGAAGCACAATCTGATCAGTGTGAGTCAGTTGTGTGATGCTGATTATGAAGTGAGATTCCGAGCTGATAAGGGAATTGTTCTTGATTTAGAAGGTATTGTGGTTCTTGTTGCAAAGAGGGATGATTCATTGTACTCATTTGATATGAGGAATCCAACTGTTACAAAAGAAGTATGTTTTATGTCAAAATCTCAAGATGAACCAAATTGGTTGTGGCATAAGAGGCTGTCTCATATGAATTTCAAAGACATCAATAAGTTGTGTAAGAAAGAATTGGTGTCTGGTCTCCCAGTGATCAAGTATGAAAAAGAAAAGCTGTGTGGTGCTTATGAGAAAGGCAAACAACACAAAGCTACTTTCAAGCCAAAAACATGGTCAACCATAAATAGTTGTTTAGATCTGCTTCATATGGATCTCTTTGGATCAATAAGTACTCCTTCCTTTACTGGAATGAGATACACTTTGGTCATAATTGATGAATTTTCAAGATATACCTGGGTTTTCTTTCTCAAGCACAAGAGTGAAGCTGCTGACAGCATTATTCATTTTATCAGGCAAGCTGAAATTCTATACAAAAGGCCAGTGAGGCAATTAAGAAGTGATAATGGTACGGAATTCAAGAATGTCACTCTTAATTCATTCTGCAGTGAAAATGGAATTTCACAAGTCTACTCAGCTGCCAGAACTCCTCAACAGAATGGTGTTGCAGAAAGAAGAAACAGAACTCTTATTAAAGCTGCAAGATCTAAGATGGCACAAAACAATGTGAAATCACACTTCTAGGCTGAAGCAATTCACACAGCCTGCTTTACCCAAAACAGATCCCTCATTGTGAAAAGGCACCAGAAGACTGCATATGAACTTCTTAGGGGGAGAAAACCAGAAATTGGTTTCCTAAGAATGTTTGGAAGTCCTTGTTACATTCTGAATCAGAAAGATCATCTTGGAAAGTCTGATGAAAAAATAGATGAAGGTATCCTACTTGGATATGCAACAATGATGAAGGCTTACATAGTTTACAATAAAAGAATCAAAACTATTGAGAACTCTGTAAATGTAAGCATTGAAGAAGGTTGCTCAAAGCCAGTAAGCTCTCCTCTTGAAAATGAAGACATTGACTTTGAAGAACTGGCTGTACCTGAGAATCATCCTCCAACTAATCCTCCAGTTGAAGCTGATAATGCTCAAACTCAGGGGGAGCAATCTATTGAAGAAGAAGAAGATATCCCAATCTTTGAAAATGTGCAAGCTGATCCAACTCCTAATGAAGAAATTTTTCTTAATCCATCAAATGATGCTCAAGCTGACTTAGATTCTACAACTCCAATCCAAACTGATCAGTCCTATCCACAAGCTGATCATGTTGGACCATCAAATCTGAATTAGCCCATTGTCCTAGTTGGAAATAATTCAACTCATGTAACTAAATGGACAAGGAGTCATCCAATCAATCAAATCATTGGTGATCCTCTTTCTGGTGTGAAAACAAGAAGAAAGACAACGGGCAATCTCTGCATGTTTGTTAACTTTATTAGTAAGATGGAACCAACTGAGGTTACTGAAGCTCTGGCAGATCCATCTTGGGTTAATGCTATGCAAGATGAGTTAACATAGTTTGAAAGAAACAAGGTTTGGAACTTGTTCCAAGACCTTATCACAAGACTGTGATTGGCACCAAATGGGTCTACAGAAACAAAATGGATGAAAGGGGAGTTGTGACCAGAAACAAAGCAAGATTGGTAGCTCTTGGTTACAGATAAGAGGATGTGATTGATTATGATGAGACCTTTGCTCCCGTGGCAAGATTAGAAGCAATCAGAATGTTTTTGGCTTATTCTGCACACAAGGCTTTCAAGGTCTATCAAATGGATGTGAAGAGTGCATTTCTGAATGGAAAATTGGAAGAAGAAGTCTATGTTGAACAACCTCCAGGTTTTGAAAGCTCAAAGTTTCCTGACCATGTGTTTAAGCTTGACAAAGCTCTCTTTGGGTTAAAACAAGCTCCAAGGGCATGGTATGATACTTTGTCTAAATTTCTTTTGGCAAATAAATTCAAAAGAGGTAATGTTGACAACACTTTGTTTGTAAGAAAATATAATGGTGATATTCTGCTTGTTCAAATTTATGTAAATGATATTATATTTGGGTCTAGCAGTGAAAGACTTTGTAAAAAGTTTTCTGAATTAATGTCTAAAAAGTATGAAATGAGCATGATGGGAGAACTAAACTATTTTCTGGGTTTACAAGTTAAATAGACTAAAAATGGAATTTTCATAAACCAAGGAAAATATGTTAAAGATCTGTTAAACAAATTTGGTTTTAGTGATTGCTCACCTATAAAAACTCCTATGGGAACTGGTGTTAAGCTGGGTGAGGATAAAAATGGCAAATCTGTTGACACCACAGCTTATAGGGGTATGATAGGTTCATTACTTTATTTGACTGCTAGTAGACCAGATATTATGTTTGTTACATGTCTTTGTGCAAGACATCAAGCTAGTCCTAAAGAATCACATCTTAAAGCAGTGAATGTTATCAAATGAAGTATAATGTAGTGAATGTTATGATATGAAGTATAATGTAGTGAATGTTATGATATGTAGTATAATGCAGTGTATGTTATGATATGAAGTATAATGTAGTGTATGTTATGATATGTAGTATAATGTAGTGAATGTTATGATATGTAGTATAATGTAGTGTATGTTATGATATGTAGTATAATGTAGTGAATGTTATGATATGTAGTATAATGTAGTGTATGTTATGATATGTAGTATAATGTAGTGAATGTTATGATATGTAGTATAATGTAGTGTATGTTATGATATGTAGTATAATGTAGTGAATGTTATGATATGTAGTATAATGTAGTGTATGTTATGATATGAAGTATAATGTAGTGTATGTTATGATATGAAGTATAATGTAGTGTATGTTATGATATGAAGTATAATGCAGTGTATGTTATGATATGAAGTATAATGTAGTGAATGTTATGATATGTAGTATAATGTAGTGTATGTTATGATATGTAGTATAATGTAGTGAATGTTATGATATGTAGTATAATGCAGTGTATGTTATGATATGAAGTATAATGTAGTGAATGTTATGATATGTAGTATAATGTAGTGTATGTTATGATATGTAGTATAATGCAGTGTATGTTATGATATGAAGTATAATGCAGTGTATGTTATGATATGAAGTATAATGTAGTGAATGTTATGATATGTAGTATAATGTAGTGAATGTTATGATATGAAGTATAATGCAGTGTATGTTATGATATGTAGTATAATGTAGTGAATGTTATGATATGTAGTATAATGTAGTGTATGTTATGATATGAAGTATAATGTAGTGTATGTTATGATATGAAGTATAATGTAGTGTATGTTATGATATGAAGTATAATGTAGTGTATGTTATGATATGAAGTATAATGCAGTGTATGTTATGATATGAAGTATAATGTAGTGAATGTTATGATATGTAGTATAATGCAGTGTATGTTATGATATGAAGTATAATGTAGTGAATGTTATGATATGTAGTATAATGTAGTGAATGTTATGATATGTAGTATAATGCAGTGTATGTTATGATATGAAGTATAATGTAGTGAATGTTATGATATGTAGTATAATGTAGTGTATGTTATGATATGTAGTATAATGCAGTGTATGTTATGATATGAAGTATAATGTAGTGAATGTTATGATATGTAGTATAATGTAGTGAATGTTATGATATGTAGTATAATGCAGTGTATGTTATGATATGAAGTATAATGTAGTGTATGTTATGATATGAAGTATAATGTAGTGTATGTTATGATATGAAGTATAATGTAGTGTATGTTATGATATGAAGTATAATGTAGTGTATGTTATGATATGAAGTATAATGTAGTGAATGTTATGATATGTAGTATAATGCAGTGTATGTTATGATATGAAGTATAATGTAGTGAATGTTATGATATGTAGTATAATGTAGTGAATGTTATGATATGTAGTATAATGCAGTGTATGTTATGATATGAAGTATAATGTAGTGAATGTTATGATATGTAGTATAATGTAGTGAATGTTATGATATGAAGTATAATGCAGTGTATGTTATGATATGAAGTATAATGTAGTGAATGTTATGATATGTAGTATAATGTAGTGTATGTTATGATATGTAGTATAATGTAGTGAATGTTATGATATGTAGTATAATGTAGTGTATGTTATGATATGTAGTATAATGTAGTGAATGTTATGATATGTAGTATAATGTAGTGTATGTTATGATATGAAGTATAATGTAGTGTATGTTATGATATGAAGTATAATGTAGTGTATGTTATGATATGAAGTATAATGCAGTGTATGTTATGATATGTAGTATAATGTAGTGAATGTTATGATATGAAGTATAATGTAGTGTATGTTATGATATGTAGTATAATGTAGTGAATGTTATGATATGTAGTATAATGCAGTGTATGTTATGATATGAAGTATAATGTAGTGTATGTTATGATATGAAGTATAATGTAGTGTATGTTATGATATGAAGTATAATGTAGTGTATGTTATGATATGAAGTATAATGCAGTGTATGTTATGATATGAAGTATAATGTAGTGTATGTTATGATATGAAGTATAATGCAGTGTATGTTATGATATGAAGTATAATGCAGTGTTATATAATGAAGTGATATGTAGTATCTTGTGATGATTTGAGATGTAGTTTATGTGGATATGTTGTTAAGTGCATGTTTGGTATGGCTTGCTCATCTAGAACACTAGACTTGCTAAGTTGCCATGTCACTTGCACGTTTAAGGGCCCAAACGTAATGAAGTTAATGTGTGAAAATGTTTAGGTTGTGTGATGCCTAAACTAATAATGTGTGAAACCGAGCTCGTAAATTGAAATGCATGAAAGTGTTAAGCTTAACCCGTACTTGCCCTAGCCCGGCAGGTGCGTGAACGTAGGTTACTTGGGTGGCTCCTTGCAACATGGTCATTGAAAGGTAGATTGAGTAATACGAGGGGTCTGACCCACCTCCATATACGGATTACTCCAGGATTGGCTTGCCATTCCTTAACGACGTATGATGGGTAAGCCTTTTGGTTGACCATCTAGTCGGGTGTGTGATGTGTGGCACACTTGTATGTAGTAAACGAAGATACGTGTGATTATGTGTGTAATAAAAGAAGGATAGGCACAATTAGGGTGATTCATCCTAAGTAGATATGCAGTTTGTATATGTGTGTTTAATGTGAGTTGTGCCTTAATGTTTTGTCAACAAAGTAGAAGTGTTTTAATTGGACAAAGCTTTATAACTTCAGTGTTATCTTACTTAGCTAATTCGTTAGCTAACACTTGTCTTTTGAAATGTGTTGTTCCCTCAGGTTTAGCTTAGCCGAGGGAAATGAAGAATGAAGTGTGAGAAAATGGGTAGATTGCTTGATGAAGACCTTAGCTACCCATAGATGCCGATCTATTATAGACATTTGTTATGTTTGTCTTATATGAAGTTTGCATGCTTCTAATCGGTTGTTTTGTGTTGGGAAACCGACGGGTTTTCATTTAGACTTGTTTTGATGATGCAATTAGTAACACCATTGAATAAGTAAACCAAACAGATTTTAATTGGTTTGGACTTTTAATGATCCTTTCCGCTTATTTTAACGCCGTTGGGCGAAAATTTTTGGAAACCCGTATTTTTAAATGAAGGGTGTTACAAGTTGGTATCAAAGCAATGGTTTAAGTGAACCAAGATTCGACTTTGACCGTAGGATTTTGGACTTAAACCGATGTAGGATAAGTTAGGCTTTTGTAGGTGTGCCTAGCTTTGAGATGAAGTACTTTAGGACGGGTTGGGATTGAGTGAGAGTGTAGGATTAAGGCTATTTGATGATTGTTTATTGATATGTGGATATGTGTTTTAGCCTTTATTCTTCCGTTTCTCGCTTCTCCGTCGCTAGTTATCCTATTGCTACCATAGACGGTCCCCGAGGTAATATGCCATTTCCCCAACTGAATTTAATAAACGTGTGAAATAACTAATGTGTGAAGTAGCTGAGGTAAATGAAGTAGAGAGTTAGGTGAAATGGTATCCCATCAACGTTGTTTAGCCCATGGGGTTAATGACAAGGACTGCAAAGGGTATGAGATGTAGTATGTGTGCTGAAAATTATGTGATTTGGAATTTATGGGAAAAAGGAGACGATACACAATGGTGGTAACTAACACGCATGTGAATGGATACAATTACAATTATGGTCCGGAACATAATTGCAAGCGTATCACGACGCGAGTGTGTATGTATAGCCATACTTGTGTTGACCGGTATGCAAAGTAATGAAGTTGGAGAGGTTTCTATGTAATGAACCTTTATGTGTCAAGAGTAAACATCGTGTAGCAACTTTAATGACGTTGATGTCTCGTGTGTGTGGAAATGTGTGAAGATCAATGCAAAGTTATAGCGGGTTAAATGTGTATGATGATTATAATGCACATGAAGTTAAATGAAGACTAAAGGTACGTGAGGAATGAAGTGATTGGTAGACATTGTTGTTGAGTCTATTAGTTCAAAGGATATGGAATTGAAGTTGACGAGTAGAGCTAATGCTGGATATTTGAAGGTGATAATTGGGTGATGCACAGAAGAGTTACCGGGTACACGTATGGAAGGATACAGTTACAATTTCGGTCGCGAACGTAATTGTAAATGTATCACGACATGTGTGTGTTTGTGAGACTGTGTCTGTGTTGATCCGAATGAAGAAGAATTGGCTTGAGTAAGGGCCGAAAGAGATGCTGAAATGAGAAGCTAACCTACGACGGGATGAGCAAACTGATGAGAATAACTCTAGTCCCTTTAATGAAGCTGCGCCATCTAATGTGAGGTCGCAAGTTGCTCCTGAAAATGTTGTTGCAGGGGTGAATGATGGAGGTAACGTGGTGGAGCCTCGTGTAGTGGTTGCTCCTCGTACTACTAACTTCAAATACGAGAGTTATCAGAAATGTGGTGCTAAGGATTTTGACGGTACACAAGATGCAGTTGGTGCAATGGAGTGGATAGCGGACTTTGAGGTGGTCTTTGCTTCATGTTATTGTCCTGATGACATGAAGGTTTTGTGTGCAACTCGAATGCTGAAGAAGAATGCCCGTAATTGGTGGAGGGCTACTACGGTGTCAATAACTCCCGAGGTACCAGCGGTGATGCCTTGGGGTACATTTAAAAGAGAAGTTCTTGGAAGAGTATGTGGGAACTGAGAGTTGAGGCTTATTGTGATGGCCTCCCGGCTAATTATCGTGGTTTATGTAGGTAGCACACTACCTTGTCAACAACTATAAAGGAGTCTAAGAGGTTGGATGATGACCTCAAATATGAAAGGTTGTTGAGAAAGTAGATGATAAAAAGTCAGGATTCAAAAGGAGAGCTAATTGGTCTTCAAGTTCTAATAAGAAGTTTAAAGGTAGTTCTATTTCGAATGAAGTAAGGACAAGAAGAAGAGTGACACGTGGTGCCCAGCTTGTAAGATTACACATGAAGGTCAATGTTCAGACAAGACCAAAAGGTGCCATATGTGTGGTTCATTGGGGCACATTGCAGTTAAATATAAGGATAAGTATCATTGCTACAAGTATCATGAAACAGGACATCTTATTGCCGATTGCCCTCAGACGAAGAACGAAGGAAAGGAAGAAGCCGCTTCAAAGACTAGAGTTCAGGCTCTTCAAATGACGGTGGAAGCTGATAAGAACAAACGACGAGGTGGAGATTCTTTCTCATATTGCATGAATGTATGGCGAACTAACACGTGAACCTTTCCAGCAGTTCCATCGCTTACTGTCTTCGTCGGTGTGACGTGAAGGTGATGTGGAGATCCTATGTTTGTACAAAATCTTACGTATGGCTGTTTCTCAAGATAACGAGTTTTCCCTTAAGAAAAGTTAAGGAGAAAAAGGATGAATTTATTTGCAGTCTCATAAATCACAAGAAGTAGAAGTCTTTCAGGAGCATTCGGTTCTGAATTGATCATGTTTCTCGCCTATGTGATCTACTTATGTAAGGAAAAGATTATACTTCTAAAGTCGAGGTCACCCGTAGTTTCGAGATGTTCTATTAATGTTCTCGGTTTCGTTGCGATCGTGAGGTCGAACCTTCTATTGATGTATGACGAGTGATACTTTTATTCAAAGACACCTTTCGTTTTGTTCTCACTTATAGGAAGAAGTTAATGTTTACGATTGTGGGATGTATTTCTTTCTATAAGATGGGTTTACGATTGGTACTACCATATGACGAAGTTGATGATGAAAGTCCTGTTTAGGTTAATTATACGCTCATTATGACCCTATTGAGTTTCTTGAAGTATCTGCATGTAACGAATGGTCCTTACCATGTCGTGAACTTAAGGGATAAAGTTTAAAGTTTCTCTAGACCGTTCAGTCATTACGTTTGGTGATGGCATTATTATTTATTCTAAGTATGATGAAGTACATTACGTTGTGTAAGGAACGTTACTACGATTTTCTATAAGTAGAGGCCTAATTTTAAATTCGCCCAAGTTAAAGTAGAAGCTGACGCGTAGAATTGAAAGGAACAAGGTTCCATTTAATATTTAATTCCATAACTATAAGGTTATGGTAAGCAATTGTCTACATGAGCCAATCAAAGGTGATGTTTCCTAGAGACGAAGATATTGATATTATGTGAGTGGATTCTGAAAGTTCATAAGTAACCAGCGTAGAACTATATGTCTAAAAGTAAGATTTCAGTATCCAAGAACGAAATGACCAAAAGTAGTACTTGAGGAAGTTTATGAACAGTAGTGATGTGTTCATGTGGATGCCGCCTGAAGTGTGATACGACCTATTATGATACAAGGTGTAGTAAATTTTATATGTTGACGTGTGATTGAGTTAAAAGCCAAGACTAGACACCGAAAGTTTGGTGGCAATTCAAGGAGTTTAATGGTCCCCTGTCGGGAGTGAGTGGTCATGTTACCTAGGAATAAGAGACAAAGTTGTGTGAGAAGTTAAAAGTAGTGTTATGACATGAGTAATTAGTAGGCAAGTTGTCCGAAAATGCGTATTTCATGGTGAACTATTGCACCGTTCCCTTGGACATGAAAGAAAAGATGTGTGGTTAAGAAGTGCCTTTAAAGTGTGAAAGTAAATGGTAGGATGTTTTGAATCGAGATGGCCAGTATATGAAAATTTTTAAAGATGTTTGACAAGTATGAGGAAAATGGAGAACTCATGTGATGCCTATCACTCTTAGATTGATGGGAAGAAGAATGAATGGTTTATAAAACTTGGTAAAACCATATGATTGTGTGTTGGTGCCTTGAGATTTACTGTTGTGTTCATATGCATCAATGATTATGCCATAGGTGTTGGATGTCATTTCATGATATGACAAGTTATTGAAAGGAAAAGCGCTGAGCCAAAGATCATAAAGACAATAGTTCTTAAAGTTGAAATTGTTAAAGAAGTGTTTTGGTTAGCTCAAATTGTCTAAAGGTTTTGTGGTGAACAAAGGAAGCTTATTATGAGAAAAAGGGGTAATATGGTTTAACCATAAGTCATTATGAAGGAATATGTTATGCATCAAAAGTTATGGAGAGACGACCCTTTGTTCAAATTTATGTGAGATATGCCAAGATGTGTTATGAAGTTATGTGTAAGTGGTGAGTCCATGTTGATGTGATATAAGACATGGATTATGATGCAAGTATACGATGTCATGATGTATTGGTTGAGGTGAAACCAATGTGCATCCGTGGAGAGATATGAGTATTGATTATAAGGTGTGTTTGTGGTTGGTCGGATTGAGATCCTTGACCAAAAGTAAAAGAAGCTTCATAAGAAGTTAATTGAGCTTATGCAAGTGGGATGGAATCATATTTATGGTGAAAGTAGATTCGGAAATTATCCTCACCTATTTTATGCTGAAGTGATTCCGAGGACGGAATCCTCTTAAGGGGAAGGTAATTGTAACATCCCAATCTTTTTAATTAACGGTTGACTGGAGTCGTTAAGTCAACATAACGTGTCATTCAGTCTTTGATGTATTTTATGCTTATATGTAGTTAATGTGATTACGTGTGAGACTTGAATGTCTTATTGATTGATGTAGTAATGTGGTTAAGATGTAGTTAAATGCCTTTTTGAGGTGTTCAAAGTGTTTAATGAGTTGTATATAGTCCATAGAGGTGTTTTGGGCTAAAATTATGACATTATGAAGCTTAGGGACCAATTTTGACATAGTGTGAAAGTCAAAAACGGGTTTAGGGTCTTAGAGGGAGTCTTTAGATCATCATTTGCAGATTAAACAACTTTTCTCCCAAGCCCTAGCCACCCCATTGACCCCCTATTGAAATCTAAGCCGAAAATCCTTCGAAACGTGTGATTTAGGAGTGCTTGATCGAGTCTTTTGCATCCTCATTGTGATCTTCAGGTTGTAAAGGTATAATAACTTTGATTTAATGTCTTTTCAATTGTATGAATCATTAGAAAGTGGGATTAGGTCATTGGAGGGTCAATTGATGTCGAAATAATGCTTGTTTTATGATGCAATTCATGTGTGGTTTAATCAAGGATTTTATTGCATCAAAATGGTCTTAATATGATGGATTTTGGGGTACAAAAGTCATTCATATGGTTTGGGGTCGTTTGGGGTATGTTTGGTTAAGTTTTGGAGGTCAAAAGATGATTATTGTGCTGAATCGGGATCAGTTGCGGCGCAACTACTTAAGTTGCGGCGCAATTGGATTTCAGGGAGATAAGTTGCGGCTTAATGAGTCATTGCGGCGCAACAGAGACTGAATTTTTAAATGGCCATAACTTTTGAACCGTAACTCCGTTTTTGATAAATAAACTATCCCTGGAATCGTGAGAGAGTCTAGTTTATATAGGTAAAGCTTTTAAAAGATGATTTTGATGTCAAGTTTCCTGAAAGGTTGAATTAGTGAGTAAAGGTTGAGTTTCGTTGGATTCTATGAGTCTTAATGTATTACCCAAACCTCCAATGCATAAAGCATTGTCGTGGGTCATATTTATAGGTGTTTAGGTTTGAGTTATGACCTTATTGATGTGGGTATTAGCTTGTCTAATGGTCGTTTACTAATGATAGGTAGACGAGAATAGTTGCTTTGCACGGTAACGTAGTTATCTATTGTCGTGCGCTTCTTTGAGGTAAGATACACTACTTTGACACGCTGGGGGAATCAACAAAAGTTGGTTTCAAATAATAACTTCCCATTTGGTATCTTTATATTGCATGTGGGCATATGGGGTTACACGGGAGGTATTGTGGGTTATGAAGTTGACCATGAGACCTAATATGCAGTCCCAAATGTTATGATATGAAGTATAATGCAGTGTATGTTATGATATGAAGTATAATGCAGTGTTATATAATGAAGTGATATGTAGTATCTTGTGATGATTTGAGATGTAGTTTATGTGGATATGTTGTTAAGTGCATGTTTGGTATGGCTTGCTCATCTAGAACACTAGACTTGCTAAGTTGCCATGTCACTTGCACGTTTAAGGGCCCAAACGTAATGAAGTTAATGTGTGAAAATGTTTAGGTTGTGTGATGCCTAAACTAATAATGTGTGAAATTGTTTAGGTTGTGTGATGCCTAAACTAATAATGTGTGAAACCGAGCTCGTAAATTGAAATGCAGGAAAGTGTTAAGCTTAACCCGTACTTGCCCTAGCCCGGCAGGTGCGTGAACATAGGTTGCTTGGGTGGCTCCTTGCAACATGGTCATTGAAACGTAGATTGAGTAATACGAGGGGTCTGACCCACCTCCATATACGTTTTTGGGGGGGGGGGGTTTTGGGTGGCTCCTTGCAACATGGTCATTGAAACGTAGATTGAGTAATACGAGGGGTATGACCCACCTCCATATATGGATTACTCCGAAATTGGCTTGCCATTCCTTAACGACGTATGATGGGTAAGCCTTTCGGTTGACCGTCTAGTCGGGTGTGTGATGTGTGGCACACTTATATGCAGTAAACGAAGATACGTGTGATTATGTGTGTAATAAAAGAAGGATAGGCACAATTAGGGTGATTCATCCTAAGTAGATATGCAGTTTGTATATGTGTGTTTAATGTGAGTTGTGCCTTAATGTTTTGTCAACAAAGTAGAAGTGTTTTAATTGGACAAAGCTTTATAACTTCAGTGTTATCTTACTTAGCTAATTCGTTAGCTAACACTTGTCTTTTGAAATGTGTTGTTCCCTCAGGTTTAGCTTAGCCGAGGGAAATGAAGAATGAAGTGTGAGGAAATGGGTAGATTGCTTGATGAAGACCTTAGCTACCCATAGATGCCGATCTATTATAGACATTTGTTATGTTTGTCTTATATGAAGTTTGCATGCTTCTAATCGGTTGTTTTGTGTTGGGAAACCGACGGGTTTTCATTTAGACTTGTTTTGATGATGCAATTAGTAACACCATTGAATAAGTAAACCAAATAGATT
Organism: Erigeron breviscapus; assembly: GCA_034093135.1. Lineage (NCBI taxonomy): Eukaryota > Viridiplantae > Streptophyta > Magnoliopsida > Asterales > Asteraceae > Erigeron > Erigeron breviscapus. Next base: position 30,131,306 of record CM067170.1, on the reverse strand, counting down.
TTAATTGGTTTGGACTTTTAATGATCCTTTCCGCTTATTTTAACGCCGTTGGGCGAAAATTTTTGGAAACCCGTATTTTTAAATGAAGGGTGTTACATCTTTGCAGGCTGCAAGATTGATAGAAAAAGTACTTCATGCGCTTGTCAATTGCTAGGCAATAGGCTTGTAAGCTGGTCCAGCAAAGCAGCATTTAGTTTCCATCTCTACAGCAGAAGCTGATTATGTTGCTGCAGGAAGCTGTTACTCACAAGTATTGTGGATGCAATATCAGCTTCAAGACTATGGTGTCACTGCTTCAAAGACTCCAATCTTCTGTGTCAATACCAGTGCCATAGCAATATCAAATAATCCTGCACTTTACTCAAGGACCAAGCACATTGATATAAGATATCATTTCATTAGAGATCATGTAATGAAAGAAGATGTTGAACTCCATTTCATTCCAACAGATAATCAGTTAGCTGATTTGTTCACAAAGCCTTTGGATGAATCAAGGTTCAACTATCTCATAAGTAAGCTGGGTATGTTAAATATGTAAAATGCAGTGAGATAAGTAATAACAAATCTGACCCCTTAGAATTTTCAAATTTTAAGGGTAAGCTGTGTCTGACCCAGACTACCTTCCTATACTTGGCGTTTTTCAAGTAAAAGAGGGTAAGCTGAGTCTGACCCAGCTTAGTGGTTATTTTTGTTATTAAATATCTCAGTACGTTTTATTATTTTTATTTTATTTAGTTTACTTGTTTATCCATCTTCTAACAAATTGGTGTGTGACACGTGTGGTGGCAATGGCTTTTTACTGCAAAAGTACCCCCACTAGTTGTTTTCCTCCAATCAAATTTTCTCTCTCTTCTCCTCAAACGGTTAATTTTAAATAATATTTATTATAATAAAGTATAAATACGCAGGTTAACCTAAATCCCAAATCTATTTCACATCCTATTATCTCTCAATCTCTCAAATCTCTCAAATCTATTTCCTGTTCTATTAAGTTAATAATTTTTCTTCTAAAAAAAAAAAAAAACCTTCTACTTTATAAAATGGCTTCATCATCTGCTTCTCCTCCTGCTAATAAGTCTCAATCAGATTCTTCAATTGAATCTGATGTCCTATACCCTGCTCCAATCAGCTCTAATAAACTTTCACCTTATGAGGTGGGTAATAAGGTAGTTGTGGTTCCGGCTGATCTTGATACTGGTAAAAACAAGATTGTCAATCTCGTCTCTGCCAATGTTCATCCTCCTTCTTGGGCAAAAGGATATGATGATATTGTTGCCTTCTTATGGCATTATCCGTTTGGCAAGATGCTGATTGAAAAGCCAGATGTGGTGTTCCAAGATCTTCTCTGTTAATTCTGGGCAAGCTGCTATGTGGGTTAGAACAAGAAAGGAGATCCTGCAATCTTTGGCACAATCCTCAACGGTGAGAAAAAGGTATATATTTCTTTACAGAGGATTAGGTCTGCGTTTGAGTTGTCCTATATGCCTGAAGATGATTATGAAAATGTTGCATCTCATACTGAAGCCAAAACTATTTTGCAACAAGTTGGTTATTCTGGACCATCGGCTTCAGTTGTAAAAATGAAGTATTTAACTGGCATTTGGAATTATCTTTTAAGTACAATTTCAAAAACTTTACAAGTAAAGGCAGGCAGTTTTGACTAACCTAATGCCTTAGAGTTGCAAATTTTTCATGCAATGGTCACTATGACCAGAATAGAGTTTGCAGAAATAATTTTTAAGTACTTGGTTGGCTGAGTCAATAACAAGAGTCTTACCATACCTTATGGTAGGATTCTTGCACTCATCATTGAAGCAATACTTGACAATGACTTCAGTTTGGCAACTGGTCAGACTGTAGAGTGTAAGGCCATAAATAATAATATTTTCAATAGTCCTAAGGTAACTGCGCAGGGTCTGACCCCAGCAATGCAGACCTACCTTAAATTCTGCAGCACAAGAGCTAGAGAACAAGAAGCAAGTGAGGAAGTTGTCCCTTCTTCGACGCGATCTGAGTCTGACACTCAATCTGCCAATCAAGGGGACTCAGGTACACATGCTTATGAACCCTCAAACTCTTCCAAATCTATTCAATCTTCTTCTCCTTCAAAAGAGGTGAAGGGTTAGCCACATCATCAGCCACTCTAGCCACACCCTCATCCACTCGTTCTAATCCCAACTCTAAAAAACCCATTGTTGAGGAACTTGTTCCTCACGGTGCTAAAAAGAAAAGAACCAAGAGGAAATCTGTATCAGCTTCTGGGGTTGACAAATCTACCATCATAAGACTTAAAGTCCCTCAAGGTGCATTAGAAGCTGAGGAACGTTCCAAAGTTGACTCTGCCACCCAAGCTGATAAGTCCACATCACCACACCCATCTGCACTCTCCCAAAAGAGTGTAGACGAGAAAAAGGGAACAACTGATACTACCCAACCCTCCAAACAGGGTGAAGGTATTGAAACAAAGACCTCCTCCCAAGGTCATACTGAGTCTGTGCCGAATTCGCCATCATCAACCTCTAAAAAGGTTGATGATATCATTAAAGGGACAACAATGGATCCAGCCCAGATCCTACATAAGTTAGAGTCACTGCACATCAATCCTGAGGATGATCAGCCAAAGGAGAGAAGTATCGAACGCCTTAGTGACACTGCTTCTCTTCCCCAAACTGATCAGACTCCTTCATTCTTACACTCTGAGTCTGCACAGGCTGCCAATGCTCCTCCTATGTCACAAGGAGAGGTACAGGCCTCAATTACTCTCCCTCAGGATACCTTGGTGACACAACACACCTTGGTTGAAGGGCAATCAAATTCCCCTAACATTACACCTGCAGGATCTGTGTTTGCATCTGTCCCTGGACAGAGGGATCATGTAGGTTACATGGCCTTCTTTAAGGAGGTCATGTCAGCTCCTTGTGCAACAAAGGAAACCATCAGTTGTCCTCACGACTCTAATGAGAATATAGTCACTATCTCCGGAAGTGACTCTTCATTCGATGATGTGCTTGCCCATCCATCCTCAAGGGATGATCCGATGGAAGATGCTAGTGGAGGGGTTAATCAATCTAATGATCAACAAATTCCCACTGCCTCTCAGCTTGAACTACAAGTCAATCCCTCTCAAGCTAACCAGCACATTGTCACTTCTGACAAATCTGCTCATGAAACTCACTCTCATGAGAAAATTCACCAAAAATCCCTTAGCCTCCACCCCTTTCTATTTGAGCCAAATGACCCTGATTTTAAGGATTGCAGGCTGCTCTTTCCAGAGTCAGTGGCCTTTAGGCCAACTGCAAGTTCTTCCCAAGCTGCCACCATCTCATTTTCAGATGTGGTAAGTCAGCTCACTGAGTTCACTTCAACCTATAAGGTTGAGAGCTCAAAGCTGGCTGAAAGCTTGGAAAAGATCCAAAAGGATCAAGAATTGACGGATAAGAAGGTGGAAAAGCGGAGTCAAGAACAGACTGAATTAGAAGAAAATTTCAAAAAGGCAGTTGACTTGATGCAGCATAACCAAACCAAACTGACAGAGTCTCTTGATGGTCTCACAAAAGCCATCAATGAAGAAAAGGAGAGAAACAAGAGCACTCTGAGTCAGTTTTAGAAAAGTGCAACCAAGTTCACTAGAGATGTCACCATTGAGCTCAAATCTGCCAACAAGTCTCAAGCAGAATTCAAAAAGGAATCGGTAGAAGTCTCAAAAGGTGTTAAATCTAATATTGGCTCCCTCCATGCTGACTATGTTGATCTATTTAGAGCCTGCTATGTCAACAACTTCAAAATCAACTTGATGAATCACAAACTGAGTGGAATCTTTGCCACTCCAGTTAGCTCCTTCCCTGGTGATGATGACAAAAAGTGGGAGAAGACTGCTGCAGAAACTGAACAAGAGAAGCTTGAAAAGGAAAAGGAAAAAGCTCAAGTTGATAGAGAAGTTGAGAAATACATAAGAAAATTAAAAGAAAGAGAGCTGAAGGCTAGAGCTGAGGGGGAGGCCAATGATAGGTGAATGGTTGTGTTTGGTTATGAGGTGGAAGTTGAGAAGGAAAGTGAAGTTGAGATAAAAATACCAGAGTCTGAGTCTAGTGGTGAAAAGATTGTTGGAGAGTTGAATGAAGAGGCTAAAAAGAAAAGTGATATAATTGAGGGGGAGACTGTTATGGGTGAAATTTCAGGTGCCAGTATCCTGAAGGTCCAAGATCTTGACATCCCAGGATCTTGACATAGTTAAATATTCTGAGTACTTGTTAACATTTTGCTAACGTTATGTTTCAAATATTATTATTATTTCCACATGAGATAAGCATGCAGATTCTCGAATATTCGATATAAAGCTGAGAAAAAAAACCTCTAACGATATAAAATGGATTTCACACATGGGATTAATCTTCAACACGCAAGAAAGACTTAGTCTACCAAGATAATCGGACTTCAAGTTGATTTCAGCATGAGGAGAATATCTTTAATGGTCACAAGACTATTCAAGATATGCTTCAACGTTCACTTATGGAAGACCCGGAAGATCCCTACAAACTTGGATAGTTAGTTAGATCTTAGGTCTATATAAACGAAGGAGGCAGATCGATTTAGGCATCATATTTACTCTCGTATTCACTGCATACTACACACTTGTATTCACACACACTGCTCTCATTATTTTCATACACTTAGATACATCGATCAACCGAATTCCACCATTGTAATCATTTTAACAATCATAAATAAGAGAATAAAGGCAGGGACGATTGCTTCCTCCCGGGGTTTTTATGCCGGCAATCCTTAAAGGATTAAGGGCTTTTCCTCGATAACAAATCTCGGTGTTCTTGCTCTTTACTCTTTACTTTTATCGCATTACTTATTAGATCTTTACCTTTATCTTGTTAATTACTATATTTACTATATAATAAGCATAATATTCTGTTGTTATCATTATCTTTATACAGCAATTTGCGAATCCACTTGACCTTTATTCCTTGTTTAGTCTACATAAACTTTTATCAACATCTTCTATTTTACGCATCTTTGAATCTAAACATATTTTACAAGCCCTTAACCTCACGAACGATAGTTTGGTTACATAATTGATCTAATTCTTCATCGTAGATTATCTTGGGTAATTTTTGACCAAAATAATTTGGCGCCCACCGTGAGGCAAAAGGTGCTTTCAATTAATTAAAAATCCTTTTGATTTTAATTAAACCGATTTTCCGAAATTAATTTCGAGAATGTCGACGCAACCAACTAACTCTTCGCAAATTACTCCTGCTGTTTCTTCTTCTATGATGCCTCCTCCTCCAGGACATACTTCATACCGAAGAAACAAGAACAACACGACTCGAATTCCAAATCAAGGCAAAGGAAAAGGACCTGCAGATCAGATTCCAAGTTTCAGTATCCCTGAAGATGTTCCTCCGGGAAATTCATCTCGGGAAAACACCAGATCTGGCCAGACGCAGAAAAGAAGCTTCTATGATGATGATGGCAATCCAGATCCCTATAATACCGGATCTAAGAGTGTCAATTCCGAAGAAATTCCTGATTTGTTTACTATTTTGCATAATCTTGATAAGACGATCAAAACGAATCAAGAATACAATCAAGCACAATTTAAAATCCTGGAATCTAGGATTTCTGAAAACGGACCGCCTATTACTCCCAGAAATCTGTTTTCAACTCCAGGACAATCAGCAGCCCATGTATCTGCACCAATGAGCACGCCATTCCCAACTGCAACTCCAAATTTTGGGAGCAATATTCCACAAAATACTCATGCTGCTGGGATATCCGCCTCCATGGGTGCAGGTTTGCATAATTCTAATAATTATAGTGGATCATTTGGTTTTACTAATCCATCGAAGGGACAAGGACCAAATGAATATATCGCAAGAGAGTTCTAGAGGCTTAAAGATATGATTTCTAGTGTTCCTGGATTTTGCAACCCAATTCCAGAGGTCAACCCTGCGTCCTATCTCATCAACAGATATGGTGACAGGATTGTGAATGTAGAAATCCCAAAAGAAGTTTCAAATTCCAAACATGAAGCCATATGATGGAACAACCGATCCCAGGAGCATATTGCATTATATCTATAAAAGATGAAAACTGTGCCTATTCCATCCAATTTGAAGGAAGCTTGTTTATGTAGAAGCTTTGGATCTACACTATCAGGATCAGCCTTAAAATGGCTGCAGAGTTTGCCTCCTTTATCTATTAACTCTTTTGCTGATTTAACCAATTTATTTTATAGTCAATTTTCGTGCAGTAGAACTTTTGAAAAATTGACTGATGATCTTTATAAACTTTCTCAAAAACCTCATGAATCACTTAGAGATTTTTTGACTAGATTTACGAAAGAATCTCTTAATATTCCTAAATTAGATATGTTGACCGCTATTCAAGCTTTGCAGAGAGGTCTCCGTCAAGGATCAAAATTCCAGGAAGATCTTATAATGACGCCATGCAGAAACTTGGACGAGGCAAAAGAAAGGGCTGCAAGATTTATAAGGCTTGAAGAAAATGAGCTGACATCTTCAAAACTGGAAGCTTTGTCATATGATCGCCCAAATAGGAAAGCAGAAACTCCAGTATTTAAGCCAAGGAACAAACCCTACACAAGACATGTAGATAATCAAGTAAATGCAGTAGAAGAAGATGATGGGGTCGAATATCCTGCCCTGTCAACATTCTGCTTCTCAGTGGGAATACCTGGTGCTATAATGGCGTTATGAGATCTTGGAGATAAAGTGAGATGGACAAAAAAGAAGAATGACTCTTATTACAAAAAGAAAGATCCTAGCCAATGGTGCGCATATAATGAAGACTTTGGCCATCTTACTGAAGATTACAAGATGTTGAGAAGGGAGATTTCCACTCTTCTAGCAAAAGGGTATCTAACAGAACTCCTTGGAAGAAAGAAGGCTAGAGATGTTGAGGGCTTGGATTTCTCCAAGCCTAAGCCAACTCAAAAGGCAGACTCTCCGCCTCCAGATGCAAGAGTCATTAACACTATTTCTGATGGGTCGGAATTATGTGGGACAACATATACAGCAGCAAAGAGATTTGCAAAACAAAGCAAGGTAGATAATGGAGAAAGAAGTGTGAAGAAATGTGAGTCCCTTAAGTTCGATGGTTAAACCAGGAAAGTGCAAAATACAACAAGTCTATTAAGCACTAGAATGGACTAGTATTACTTTAATATAAATGCAAGTATATAAATAAAGTAATACAAGACTTAAAGCAATAAACAAATAAAGTGGAACATTATGTATTTTTCATGGGTATTTTATTTATGATGTTAAATAAAACACAAGGTTGTTGCGGAATCAAGATAATACAATTAAGTATGTATCCTAACAACCTATGAGTTACAAATGATCTATATTTGTCAAATAACTCTTTAGGATCGAGATACTTAAAGTTGTGAAGTATCCCAGTTTAAGATCGAGAGTATTTGGACAAATTCACTTCAATGCAAAATGAATGCTTAAAAGTATTTATGTCAAGGAAATGACTTTGTATTTATAGGCAACAAAATTCACCAGTGAATTTTGTGCCGTACAAATATGGTTGCATACATTTAATGATCCGACAAGAACATTAAATGTATTGGATAAGGAATAAGGATAAAGTCACATCAAATGCAAGTGTATCCTTTTATCCAACCACCTTTTACACACGTATACTTTGGTAAAGAACAAGTGGATTGTTCTTAGGAAAGTGTGTAAAGGGAAAAGTCAATCCTTAATATCAGTGTTCAGACTTGTAGGATCTAGAACACTGACAATCCTCCAGTGTACAGATCTGGTAAGACTTTCCAGTGGACTCCGCCATTTGTTAAGTCTTTTTTCTTCAGACTTCAGTCTTTGACTTCAGTCAGAATATCTTCAGTAGAGTTGATCTGGACTGGGGTGAAGTCCAGTGAGCTCATCTGGAGAATACTCCAGATTTCCTATACAAGTATTTGCTCACTGGTCTTCCATTATTTCTGGACAAATCTTCAGAGGGACTCCAGATTCCAAGTCTGGAGTAGGTCCAGTAGAACACGATTCTGGTCAGATCTTCAGTGAGGCTCCAGTAGTCGCGTCTGGAGCGAGTCCAGTAAATCTGGACTAAATCTGGACCTAACAAATTCCCCTTATTTGTTTAGAAATAATGCAAGTGTTTTCAAGCTTGAATCTATACAATTTTGTATGCTTGAAAAACACAAGTTTGATTTGTCTAAAAAATCTAAGTTACTGGAAAACACTTTATAGATCATGAGTGTTTTCAGTTTCATTAATTAAGTTCTAACTTAGACTAAATCTGATCATTTACTTATAAAAATAAAAAATTGCAACTATTATTACATTCATCAACTGATAAATAGTATACAATTTTCATAAGACAATAATTTACAATAAGTAAACAATAAGAGTCAGGCCCTTCTTTTCGATGTCCTTCCTGGAGCATCTTCAGTAGCCTTTCTCTTTGGTGATGGAGAAGATGGTATTGATTCTAACGTTCTTAAGCCCATTGCAACTTCCATTTGTTGCTTTCTTCTCCATACCTTCTCAATCCTTTTAAGAAATGCTTTAACATCAGTCGACACATTTGTCTTCCGTGCCCGGCTTCAGTGCCATATGCTCTTTGTCTTTCAGTAAGCCCGGCTTCAGTGCCATATGCTCTTTGTCTTTCAGTAAGCCCGGCTTCAGTGCCATATGCTCTTTGTCTTTCAGTAAGCCCGGCTTCAGTGCCATATGCTCTTTGTCTTTCAGTAAGCCCGGCTTCAGTGCCATATGCTCTTTGTCTTTCAGTAAGCCCGGCTTCAGTGCCATATGCTCTTTGTCTTTCAGTAAGCCCGGCTTCAGTGCCATATGCTCTTTGTCTTTCAGTAAGCCCGGCTTCAGTGCCATATGCTCTTTGTCTTTCAGTAAGCCCGGCTTCAGTGCCATATGCTCTTTGTCTTTCAGTAAGCCCGGCTTCAGTGCCATATGCTCTTTGTCTTTCAGTAAGCCCGGCTTCAGTGCCATATGCTCTTTGTCTTTCAGTAAGCCCGGCTTCAGTGCCATATGCTCTTTGTCTTTCAGTAAGCCCGGCTTCAGTGCCATATGCTCTTTGTCTTTCAGTAAGCCCGGCTTCAGTGCCATATGCTCTTTGTCTTTCAGTAAGCCCGGCTTCAGTGCCATATGCTCTTTGTCTTTCAGTAAGCCCGGCTTCAGTGCCATATGCTCTTTGTCTTTCAGTAAGCCCGGCTTCAGTGCCATATGCTCTTTGTCTTTCAGTAAGCCCGGCTTCAGTGCCATATGCTCTTTGTCTTTCAGTAAGCCCGGCTTCAGTGCCATATGCTCTTTGTCTTTCAGTAAGCCCGGCTTCAGTGCCATATGCTCTTTGTCTTTCAGTAAGCCCGGCTTCAGTGCCATATGCTCTTTGTCTTTCAGTAAGCCCGGCTTCAGTGCCATATGCTCTTTGTCTTTCAGTAAGCCCGGCTTCAGTGCCATATGCTCTTTGTCTTTCAGTAAGCCCGGCTTCAGTGCCATATGCTCTTTGTCTTTCAGTAAGCCCGGCTTCAGTGCCATATGCTCTTTGTCTTTCAGTAAGCCCGGCTTCAGTGCCATATGCTCTTTGTCTTTCAGTAAGCCCGGCTTCAGTGCCATATGCTCTTTGTCTTTCAGTAAGCCCGGCTTCAGTGCCATATGCTCTTTGTCTTTCAGTAAGCCCGGCTTCAGTGCCATATGCTCTTTGTCTTTCAGTAAGCCCGGCTTCAGTGCCATATGCTCTTTGTCTTTCAGTAAGCCCGGCTTCAGTGCCATATGCTCTTTGTCTTTCAGTAAGCCCGGCTTCAGTGCCATATGCTCTTTGTCTTTCAGTAAGCCCGGCTTCAGTGCCATATGCTCTTTGTCTTTCAGTAAGCCCGGCTTCAGTGCCATATGCTCTTTGTCTTTCAGTAAGCCCGGCTTCAGTGCCATATGCTCTTTGTCTTTCAGTAAGCCCGGCTTCAGTGCCATATGCTCTTTGTCTTTCAGTAAGCCCGGCTTCAGTGCCATATGCTCTTTGTCTTTCAGTAAGCCCGGCTTCAGTGCCATATGCTCTTTGTCTTTCAGTAAGCCCGGCTTCAGTGCCATATGCTCTTTGTCTTTCAGTAAGCCCGGCTTCAGTGCCATATGCTCTTTGTCTTTCAGTAAGCCCGGCTTCAGTGCCATATGCTCTTTGTCTTTCAGTTTGGTCACCAGATGACCTTTCCCCCTTGGAACGATCTCCAGTTTTTGACTTGAGATCATTCCACAATTGTTCAAGCATGAGTCTGTCTAGTGGACCAAAAGTTATACCTTCTACTGGAGTTGTTTCAGACACAACTTTCTTGAGTGCCTGCACTTCCTTCTGAACATTTTCAACAGCTTTAGGCAAGTGTTTTGGCAACTTCTCATCCAGTAACTTTTCTACTTGGGGTAACACCCCATCATAAATGCTACGAAGAACAGTACCAGAAACTTCTTCACATAATTCTTTCAACATATTGTTTCTGAACTTCCTTGTACATTCATCACTTATAGTGCTAACAACTGCACCCTGTTCCAGTGTGGGTCTACTCTCCAGAGAACTGACCCTGAAGACCAAATTCTGAACATCTTCTTTCAGACCTGCCAGTTCGCCAGTGACTGCAGTCTGAACAGAAGTAACCAACCTTGACTCTAAGCCCTGGACTGCCACCTTGATCTTTTCAGAGTTATTGTTTGTGGCCAGTACCAGTTCATCAAGCTTCTCATAAACCAGCTTCTCATTTCCAGCAAAGACATTCATCTCAGATGCCAGGTTATTTGATAATAATGATTTGAAGTCAAAATAACCTGAGATGAAGTCTGGAGTGATCTCTCCAGGTCCGCCACCTTACTTAAAAGGCCTTGACAGGAATGGTGGTGGTGGCATGTTTGATTGTGGTGGTGGCATGTTTGATTGTGGTGGTGGCATGTTTGATTGTGGTGGTGGCATTTTGATTGTGGTGGTGGCATTTTGATTGTGGTGGTGGCATTTTGATTGTGGTGGTGGCATTTTGATTGTGGTGGTGGCATTTTGATTGTGGTGGTGGCATTTTGATTGTGGTGGTGGCATTTTGATTGTGGTGGTGGCATTTTGATTGTGGTGGTGGCATTTTGATTGTGGTGGTGGCATTTTGATTGTGGTGGTGGCATTTTGATTGTGGTGGTGGCATTTTGATTGTGGTGGTGGCATTTTGATTGTGGTGGTGGCATTTTGATTGTGGTGGTGGCATTTTGATTGTGGTGGTGGCATTTTGATTGTGGTGGTGGCATTTTGATTGTGGTGGTGGCATTTTGATTGTGGTGGTGGCATTTTGATTGTGGTGGTGGCATTTTGATTGTGGTGGTGGCATTTTGATTGTGGTGGTGGCATTTTGATTGTGGTGGTGGCATTTTGATTGTGGTGGTGGCATTTTGATTGTGGTGGTGGCATTTTGATTGTGGTGGTGGCATTTTGATTGTGGTGGTGGCATTTTGATTGTGGTGGTGGCATTTTGATTGTGGTGGTGGCATTTTGATTGTGGTGGTGGCATTTTGATTGTGGTGGTGGCATTTTGATTGTGGTGGTGGCATTTTGATTGTGGTGGTGGCATTTTGATTGTGGTGGTGGCATTTTGATTGTGGTGGTGGCATTTTGATTGTGGTGGTGGCATTTTGATTGTGGTGGTGGCATTTTGATTGTGGTGGTGGCATTTTGATTGTGGTGGTGGCATTTTGATTGTGGTGGTGGCATTTTGATTGTGGTGGTGGCATTTTGATTGTGGTGGTGGCATTTTGATTGTGGTGGTGGCATTTTGATTGTGGTGGTGGCATTTTGATTGTGGTGGTGGCATTTTGATTGTGGTGGTGGCATTTTGATTGTGGTGGTGGCATTTTGATTGTGGTGGTGGCATTTTGATTGTGGTGGTGGCATTTTGATTGTGGTGGTGGCATTTTGATTGTGGTGGTGGCATTTTGATTGTGGTGGTGGCATTTTGATTGTGGTGGTGGCATTTTGATTGTGGTGGTGGCATTTTGATTGTGGTGGTGGCATTTTGATTGTGGTGGTGGCATTTTGATTGTGGTGGTGGCATTTTGATTGTGGTGGTGGCATTTTGATTGTGGTGGTGGCATTTTGATTGTGGTGGTGGCATTTTGATTGTGGTGGTGGCATTTTGATTGTGGTGGTGGCATGTTTGATTGTGGTGGTGGCATTTGATTCTGGTGGTGGCATTTTGTTGTGGTGGTGGCATGTTTGATTGTGGTGGTGGCATGTTTGATTGTGGTGGTGGCATTTCTGGTGTAGGTGTTGGCATTTCTGGTAGATGTTCTTCTTCTTGTACATCTTCACCCAGAAAATTCAAGTTAACATCAAAACCTTCAGACATTGGGGAGTCAACATCATCCCATTCTTGAGCAATCCCAACTGTCTGTTCACCAGACTGTTCACCAGTCTCTACATTTACCTGTTCACCAGCCTCAACATTTAAGTCAATTGGAGCCTCTTGCTCACCAGAAATATGTTCATCAGTCTGAACATCTACTTCACTTTCCTCAACAACCTGCTCTACAATCTCGGCAACATTTTCAGCTTGTTCATCAGTTTCCTGCCCAACAACCTCTTCAGATTCAAAAATTGGTGACCCATCCAGATTCATAACATCACCAGGATGTCTTGCTGGATTCACCTGGAGTCCTGCTCTCATCAGACGCCTATTAGTTCTAGGTCGTCTGGAAGGTTCAACAACTTCTTGACCTTGACCTTCTGGAGCAACTTGTCTTATGGGCTGTACAGCCTCTATTATCTGTACATCATCACCAGATGGTCCTTCAACTGGAGCCATTTCAACTTCTTCCCTTTGCAAGGAAAGCATGGACTGAGGAATATCTACCTCATCCACTGGAGACCTGAGATTGACCAAATCTCTCATATACTCACTCACAGAAAAGTGAGTAGTATCCGTATCATACTGGTCTCCAAGAGCATTTTTAAACATTAGGGAAAGGAAACGAATATAAGGAACGAACGGTTTTCTTCCTTTCACCCTAAGTCGCTCAACCAAGTCATCAAAAAGAATCTGGGCAAAGTCCACCCTAAGCCCAAACCACAAGCAGTAGGCAATCTGGAGGTGGGTTTGATTGATCTGGTCTAACCCTCCAGAACTGCCTCCTAGACACTCAACAATATGTGTGAAGAAATATCTCCATGAGTCTGACAGCTTGCTCATGTAGATAGTCCCCTTTCTGGATAGCTGGCCATGCTCATCCAATATATCTGTATGCCCCATTAATCTGCATACTTCCCTTGTATTGATACCAGTGGGAAGCTCAATAGGCAGCTCATTCTGGTCAAAATAGTTTAACTGTAGAACAGACCTGAGCAGACTTACAGTGAAACCAAGTGATCTGGTACCTCCCTTGAGAGTATAATTGATCGATGAAGTTTCATCGTCATATTGAGCAGAGTACCAGAATTCACATAGGTACTCGTGATACATCCTTCCTGGATTCAATGTTAATGCACCATATAATGGGCAAGAGAGAAAGAACGAGTTTAATCTCCCAATTATCGATTGGGCATCATGAACACTGGACAGAGAGAGTCTTGCCATCCAGTTATTCATATTGATTCTTATGGCACTTGCCTCAAGATTGATATGAGGTGCCCTAGCAACATTTTCCGAAGGAATGTATTCATTGGCAAGCAGATTTTTTGTTCTTGATTGTCTAGGTGCCATTTATAAGGAATAGATGAAAATGAAATTGAATATATAGGTTATGATGAAGATTTGATGAAAGAATGAATGAAAGTGGAGTAAATAAGAGAGATAAATATGATTGGAAAATTGAATGAAGAAGTAAATGAAGGAATTTGAAAGATTTGGGAGTAAATATGTTCGAAGTAAATGCAATTGAAATTGAAAGTGGGTATTTATAGGAGAAGGAATGTGGAACTCAAACGGTTTATTTGAAATTATCAAATAGCATTTTTGATCGGGTTCTGAGATCCGCATTAATTACATCACATCATACATAAATGCATGACGGTTTACAGCCCAGAAATAGTAACAAGTTGTACTTTTTGTTTTCCCAAAGTAAAAAGACCATCATTACGTTGAAAAATTTACATGCCACGTAGGATTAAAATATCTTCAAAAAAAAAATTTGCTTACGTGGCACACACAAAGACCAAGTATTTAGAAAATATTATGACATAGTTCAGTGCATCTGGAGGTTGACTGGACACTCCAGTATCACTGGTGGATTAGTCCAGTGAACATGTACTGATGGTACACTGGAGGGACACTCCAGTAAAGTACCAGTGAAAACCATTTTGAAAGACTGGTAACCTCAAACTTGCACGTCAACTAATATAGACAAATGAGAGGGACACATTTACAAGGAGACATAAGTCAACTCAAACACGCACTTCAACCTGTCTAGTTACTAGTGAGAGGGACACATTTACAAAGCACCAGTAATATTTTCTGAAGAATTTGTCCAGTGAGAAAATAAATTTCCCCTGAACTTAAAACACTTTTAATAGAAAAATATTTTTCAAGTCTTCCCTGGAATGTTGTTCCAGAAATCTAATAATGCAAAGATAGTACACATAGGCGTTCAATATCTGAGCAGTCACCAGATTTAAGGATTTAACATTCCCAACTCACCAACAAGATATTCAAAAGTTTTGACATCCAGAGGTTTGGTAAAAATGTCAGCGAGTTGTTTGTCAGTGGGAATAAAATGGAGTTCAATGTTGTTTTTCATAATATGATCACGAATGAAGTGATACCTTAGATCAATGTGCTTTGTTCTGGAGTGCATGACAGGATTGTTTGAGATAGCGATGGCACTGGTATTATCACAAAAGATTGGAGTCTTTGAATATTTAATACCATAATCAAGCAACTGGTTCTTCATCCAGAGTATCTGAGCACAACAACTGGCTGTAGACACGTATTCAGCTTCAGCAGTGGACAATGAAACTGAAGTTTGCTTCTTACTGGTCCAGCTGACCAGTTTGCCACCTAGGAAATGACATCCACCAGTTGTGGATTTCTTATCTATCTTACAACCTGCATGATCTGAATCTGAATAACCCATTAGATCCATGCCTGAGCCTTTGGGGTACCAAAGACCTAGACTGGGGACACCTTTAAGGTACTTCAGTATGCGCATTACAGCAAGCATATGAGATTCCTTTGGATTAGACTGATATCTGGCACATAAACATGTTGAAAACATAATATCTGGTCTACTGGCAGTTAAATACATCAGTGAACCAACCATGCCTCTATAGACAGTGGTGTTCACTGGTTTACCATCTGGATCGGAGTCCAGTGTCAGTGGTGCAGAAATTGGAGTTGGTTTAGATGGTGAAGAGTTCATATCATATTTCTTTAAAAGATCTCTAACATATTTCTCCTGATTAATAAAAATGCCATCTTTGTTTTGTTTAATCTGGAGTCCAAGAAAATATGTTAATTCACCCATCAGACTTATTTCATATTCAGTGGACATGATTTTTGAAAATTTCTTGCACATGTTTTCATCAGTAGACCCAAAAATAATATCATCAACATAAATTTGTACCATTAGCAGATTACCTTTCTCATGAAGAATGAATAAGGTATTGTCAATTGCACCTCATTTAAAACCATTTTTCAACAAATGTTTAGTCAGAGTATCATACCAGGCACGTGGGGCTTGTCTGAGGCCATATAGCGCTTTCTCCAGACGATATACCCAATGTGGATGCTTTTCATCAACGAAACCTGGAGGTTGTCTGACATAAACTTCTTCTTCAAGCTTTCCATTCAAGAAAGCACTCTTTACATCCATCTGGTAGACCTTGAACTGATGATTAGCAGCGAATGCTAAGAATATTCTGATCGCTTCAAGTCTAGCCACTGGAGCAAATGATTCATCAAAGTCGACATCAGACTGGCAGTAGCCTTGTGCTACCAGTCTGGCCTTATTTCTGATAACGTGGCCATCTTCATCTACTTTGTTTCTGAAGACCCATCTTGTTCCAATTGGTTCTTTCTTTCCAACTGGGAAAGGAACCAGATACCAGACCTTGTTCCTTTCAAACTGGTGAAGCTCTTCTTGCATAGCAGTCACCCAGCTTGGATCTTCCATAGCCTCGTCAATCTTCTTTGGTTCCATCAAAGATAGAAAACTAACGTATAAGCATTGATTACTGGAGGCTCTTCTGGTCTGAACTCCTCTACTGGAGTCACGTATGATCTGATCAATAGGATGAGCTTTTGTCCATCTGGAGTACTGACCAGGATTGTTACTGACAACAATATCAGTGCAAGAATTCAGTTGAGTCTCCTCTGGAGTTGCTTCTGGAGGAGGATCTTGCCAGACTACTTCAGTATCTTCATCTGAGTCATTTAAATCATGATTTGCATCATGAAATTCTTCATTTGAAGGCATTTCCTGGAGTACTGGTTCAGTTTGGAATTCTTCATAAGAAGACATTTCTGGTCTATTCTCAGCTGACACTGATACTGGGGGAGCAGTACGCACATCTGAACCAATATTAATTTCAGAGGGTAGTTTGAAAATAATAGAGGGATAGAATGGAGTACTACTGGAGAGTTTCTGAACAGGTTCCAGATCAGGATGACTGGAAACTGTGTCTTCTGAATCTTCATTTTTGTCGTTTATAGGATCAGATTCACAAAAGACAATTGGAGTTACTGGGGGAGTGTCAAGGGCTGGCTTCTTGTTGATTGCAACATTTGATTCATCAAATGTGACATGAATTGACTCATGGACCTTCTCCAGTATCTTGTTGTAGACTCTGAAGGCCTTGCGAATGGCTGAATAGCCTAAGAAATACCCTTCATCAGCTTTGGCATCAAATTTGCCTAGCTGACTGGAGTCGTTCAGGATGTAAACTGGACATCCAAAAATGTGAAAATAACCAATATTTGGTTTTCTATTTCTTAAGACTTCATAGGCTGTCTTTTTGTGTCTTTTGATGTACACTGATCGATTCTGGGTGTGGCAAGCAGTTGCAATTGCTTCCGCCCAGAAACAGGTAGACAGTCCAGATTCAGCAAGCATACTCCTGGCAGCTTCTATCAGCGTTCGATTCTTCCTTTCCACCACTCCATTTTGTTCTGGAGAGCGGGCTGATGAGAAATTCTGGGAGATGCCAGTGTCAGTACAGAATGACTCCAGAGTTGCATTCTGGAATTCTGTTCCATTGTCACTTCTTAACTGACACACTTTTCGACTGTACTTGAGCTCAATTTGCTTGATAAGACTGATGATTTCAGCAGCAGCTTCACTTTTAGACCTCAGAAAGATCACCCAACAATATCTGGAGAATTCATCTACGATCACCAGGGTGTATCTTTTACCAGCACGAGTCTGAACGTTCACTGGACCAAAGAGGTCCATATGAAGCATATGAAGAGGTTCAGAAATGCTGAAATTCTGTCTGGTCTTAAAACTGGTACGTTTTTGCTTACCCATCTCACATCCTGGACATGGCCTTTCCTTTTTGAAGGAAACTGAAGGTATCCCATCTGCAAGTTGTTTTCTGGACAACTTATTAATGTTCTTGAAATTTAAATGGGATAACCTTTTGTGCCATAACCAGTTTGTGTCTTCATCAGCTTGAGTATAGAAACACTGCTCTGAAGGAGAGCTTTCCATATCCATCACGTACACATTCCCTTTTCTGGGAGCAATCAACACTACCTTCCAGTCCTTGTTGAATACGATACCTGAGCAACATTGAATAAGACTTGATAGCCATCATCACGCAGTTGGCTTACACTGATCAAGTTATATTTCAAACCATTCACAAATGCAACACGTGTGAACTTGACTTGTCCATTGTTCAAAACACCATATCCCTCAGTCTTTCCACAACCATCATTTCCAAAAGTAATGGAGGGTCCATCAGAAATGGTGAACTCCTCTAGTAGGGTCTTACATCCGGTCATCGTCCTGCCAGCTGCACTGTCAAGATACCAGATATATTTCTTTCGATCGCCCTACACATACACCAGATATTGATCAGTTAGATTTGGGAACCCATCGAATGATGGGTTCACTGGACCCTCCCTTATAGGTCCCTGGGGCAATCTGGTTCAGTTCACTTTCTTCAACAGTGGTCTTAGTTGAAAAGACCACTGGGTTGATAGTTTTAAAACCTTTTTCATTTTCTCAATTGGAGAAATAAATTTGTCTTTCTTAGCAAAAGGTTTTGTGTTTTGTCTAGGGCCAGATGAAGTACCCTCAATAAAGTTTAATCTTGCATTAAAACTTTGTAATTGACGAGTCAGAATTTGAATCTGGCTCTCTAACCTGGACAAAACATTTTCTTCAGATGATACCTTAGCCTTTCCAGTCCTAGGCTTTGGTAAGGGATTGGTCTGAGGCAAAGGTCTATTCCGATGGACCTCTTTAACTGGAGCAGTCATCTGGAGTGCTCCAGTCTTGACCTCTGGGGATTGAACTGGGTAAAAGTTGGTCTTGGGAGTTACAGGCTCATCATAGACAGTGGTGGGCCTGAACTCCTCTGGTAATCGATCGATTACTGGTATTATGATGCTACATGAGTATTTCCATCTAAGTATGCACGTTTTTGAGCAGGAAATTGTTTTACTCCAGCATCATATGGCTTTTTGGTTTCTAGCCATGATTTAATCACCAGTTTTTCTTTCTCTAAAATGATCTCAAGATCTTGTTTTTCTTGAATCAATTGTTCAGTTACCAGAACCTGGGCTTGAAATGCCAGTTCAATGTCTTGAAGTTCCTTTAATTTTGATTTTAAAGCATTTATTTTTTAGAAGTGTCCAGAATGAGTACTTACACCAGATTTATGAGTATCATAAACCAATTGAGAGGTCTTGGGGTTGAGAAGGACAAGGATATACTTCTGGAGAAATTCTGTGACATTCTACCCACCAAATGGTCTCACATGATCCTAGTCTTACGACAAGGAAAAAATCTGCACACACACACTCTCTCAACTCTTTATGGAGCTTTCAGGTACACTGAAGAAAATCAAGCTCAGAGAGTGGTGGCAGAACAAGATGCCTATAACCATGCCTCCAGTAGTCCTAATGTGGTTAGTCATACTGAACCACAAAGTACAACACTGATATCTTCTGAGAATGTATTTTCTATGAAGAAGATGGTGTCTGAACTCATGGATTCTGGAGAGTCCAGTCAAGTCTCTCCAGACTGTTGTGATGAAACTGAAGATGATGACCTTATTGCAATGATTGATAAAACGTTTAACCGTTTCAAAGCAAGAGCAAATAGGCCATCTGGACAATTTGCATCCAGTTCTTCCACTAACAAGACCAATTTGACATGCTTTAAGTGTGGCAAAAAAGGGTCATTTCATGAAAGAGTGCAGGTCCAACCAGTTTTTGTCCAAGCCTGGTCCATTCTCTTCAAATAATAAGCCTGATGATAGCTATAAACTGAAATATAAAAAGCTTAAGGCCCAAATTGCTCTCATGGCACAACAAATTGAAACCAATAATAAGTGCATGATCGCAACAACTGAAGAGAAGTGGGTTCCTTCTGATGAATCATCTGCTGATGAAGAAGAGGAAAGAGATTGCTGTTACATGGCTCTGGCAGACGATGAGCACCTGGTGAAGGAAGATGTCACATCTGGACGATGGGTAGACATTGTTATTAAGAAGGTTAGTGATTATGATTGTGCTACTGACCATGAACTAAAATTGGACATAGCTGAAGCTCTTAATTCTGATTTGATTTTTGTAGAAACTGTTAGATCTGATTGTGTAAATGGTCTAGAAACAGATTCTTCTGAAATAAATGCTCTGATACCAAATGTGAGTCCCTTAAGTTCGATGGTTAAACCAGGAAAGTGCAAAATACAACAAGTCTAATAAGCACTAGAATGGACTAGTATTACTTTAATATAAATGCAAGTATATAAATAAAGTAATACAAGACTTAAAGCAATAAACAAATAAAGTGGAACATTATGTATTTTTCATGGGTATTTTATTTATGATGTTTAAATAAAACACAAGGTTGTTGCGGAATCAAGATAATACAATTAAGTATGTATCCTAACAACCTATGAGTTACAAATTATCTATATTTGTCAAATAACTCTTTAGGATCGAGATACTTAAAGTTGTGAAGTATCCCAGTTTAAGATCGAGAGTATTTGGACAAATTCACTTCAATGCAAAATGAATGCTTAAAAGTATTTATGTCAAGGAAATGACTTTGTATTTATAGGCAACAAAATTCACCAGTGAATTTGTGCCGTACAAATATGGTTGCATACATTTAATGATTCGACAAGAACATTAAATGTATTGGATAAGGAATAAGGATAAAGTCACATCAAATGCAAGTGTATCCTTTTATCCAACCACCTTTTACACACGTATACTTTGGTAAAGAACAAGTGGATTGTTCTTAGGAAAGTGTGTAAAGGAAAAAGTCAATCCTTGATATCAGTGTTCAGACTTGTAGGATCTAGAACACTGACAATCCTCCAGTGTACAGATCTGGTAAGACTTTCCAGTGGACTCCGCCATTTGTTAAGTCTTTTTTCTTCAGACTTCAGTCTTTGACTTCAGTCAGAATATCTTCAGTAGAGTTGATCTGGACTGGGGTGAAGTTCAGTGAGCTCATCTGGAGAATACTCCAGATTTCTTATACAAGTATTTGCTCACTGGTCTTCCATTATTTCTGGACAAATCTTCAGAGGGACTCCAGATTCCAAGTCTGGAGTAGGTCCAGTAGAACACGATTCTGGTCAGATCTTCAGTGAGGCTCCAGTAGTCGCGTCTGGAGCGAGTCCAGTAAATCTGGACTAAATCTGGACCTAACAAGAAAGCCTCAATTTCAGACTTAGATATTGTTTCTTTTGAAGAAAATGACTTCGATGACATATTGGAGCTTCATCATGACGGTTTGGTTGTCACTCTTTTTATTGCTAACCATTATGTTCGCAGGATTTGATAGATAATGGCAGCTCAGTGAATATAATCAAACTGGAGACCCTGAGAAGAATGGATATTTCTGAAGACAATATAATTGGCAAGGCGTTGTCATTGATTAGATTTAGTGGCGAAACAAAATATACTGTTGGTGAAATTAAGCTACCGGTATATGTTGGAGGGGTTAATTCCATGCATAAATTTTGTGTGGTCGACACTCTTCCAGGCTGTAACATAATTTTAGGAAGACCCTGCATTCATTAAATGAAGGCAGTACCATCAACATATCACCAATGTGTTAAATTGCTGTTATGCCTGAGATTTTCACCTCCAAGATCTTCGGGTCCAAGATCTTCGTGGTCCAAGATCTTCGTGGTTCAAGATCTTGGGGCTCTAAGATATCTGACCGTTATTTCTTTGAGTTAGCTGTACAGGAACGGGTAAAACGGAAGACTTGCCCCCAAAGTCGGAATTTATAGTTGAGAACGTGTGAAAATGGCTCCACAACGTCCATTTACCAAGTAATCAAGTCAAAGAGAAGAATCTGCTCAAGATCCCTGATTTCCAGCTCAAGATCCCAGATTTTTAGGATAGTTAGTTGGTTATTTTCTCTATAAAAGGGGCAAGTGATTGCAGTCTTAGGCACTTCGTCTTAGACAAAAAAAAACATATTTTTCTCTAATTTCTTCTGTAAACACATTCACTTAACACTTTTTATCATTGTAACACTTAGATCAATCACTTGCGCTCTCGAATTGTAATTAACTTCGATTTATAATAATAAAAGTAGCACGGAGGGACGATTGCTTCCTCCCGGGGTTTTTATGCCGGCAATCCAAAAGGATTAAGGGTTTTTCCTCATCAACAATTCCTTTATGCATTTTACTTTTTTTCTATTTTATATAACTTTTTTCTTACGATTATCGTTCATATCTTAACAATTTGCTTACCTTAGATCAACTTTTGCAAAGTAATCTTTTTATTCATGTTGAAGTACTTTAGTTAATCATATTTTGTGCTTTTATACTGTTTCTCAATGAATTCTTAAGTATTATTACGTTTTAACGTTATTTATTCAAGATCTTGGCACTCTATTTGTTCATTTGTTAAGTTTTATAAGTAAATCTTTACTTTTACAGTCCTATCTTGATAAAAACAATCATTTTAGCATTATTTTATGTAATTATTCAATATTTAGCAAATACGTTACATTTTGCAATTATTTTAACATCTCAGTATACTGACCTTTCAAGATCTTTAAGCACACAACCTCACGAACGAAAGTTTGGTTACATAATTAATCTAGGTCTTCAAAGGTGATTATCTTAGGTAAATTTTTGACCAAAACAATTTGGCGCCCACCGTGGGGCAAGTGGTGCTTTTCTCAAATTTTTTCTTTAAATTCGCGATTACATTATCTAACAAAACTTATTGCAAAAATGTCATTTCAATCCAGATCTTCTTCTTCTTTTTTATCATCTTCAATTTTAGGGATAAATGGCTCTCCTCTTCATATCCAACCATCTCAGAAGGAAGATGCTGATTCGGCCAAGATATTGATATCCGGGATAACTACGTTGGATCCCATTGTTGATTCTAACCAAGATCTTGTTTCTATGATTTTTCAATTTAAAGAACATGTACAAATGATGATAGAAATGCAAAGATCAAGGACTAGAAAGCCGTTTGATGCAACAACCACATCTTTGCATCCCGAGATCTTGGACTATGATGTCATGGAACATTCAAGCAAATATCAATGAGACATTCTAACCATGCAGCCTCCATTTATGATGCATCATCCAACTCAAGCTGTCAAGATCTTACCAAATCGGGATCTGGACGTCACTCAAGATCTTAAAGCTCCGGATCTTAAAGTTCAAGATCTTAAAGCTCAGGATCTTAAAGCTCAGGATCTTAAAGCTCAGGATCTTAAAGCTCAAGATCTTAAAGCTCCGGATCTTAAAGCTCAAGATCTTAAAGCTCCGGATCTTAAAGCTCAGGATCTTAAAGCTCAGGATGTTAACGCTAAGGATTTTGACGTAACTCTGGAATCTTCATACCAGAACCCAGGTCATGATATTTTTAACACTCATTACTTTCTAGACACTAACAATCTGCAGGATCATGGAATCAGTTCTGAAGAAGTTCCACCAAGAAGCTATATCTCCAGATTTGCTCCTCCGATATGTGATATGGAGATCCCCAAATGTATCCAGCTTCTCAAATTGAAGCTATACGATGGTACTAAAGGTCCTAAAGAGCATGTTGCCCGATTTAGAGAAAAGATGGAAAAATGTCCTATTCCTACGCATTTGTAGGAAGGATACTTGTGCAAAGGTTTTGAATCTACTCTTACGGGTTCCGCGTTGGAATGGCTGCTAAGTTTTCCTCCCTACTCAATTACTTCATTCTATCATATGATTAACTTGTTTTACAATCATTTTTATAGGAATTTAATTAAAAACCTTTATAAGATCACCCAGGGTTCTAATGAATCTCTTGGAAGTTATCTTAACAGGTTTCTCCAAATGTCTTTTCCTATGCTAGATCTTGAGATCACTTCGGCGGTACACGCTTTCCATATGCGTTTGCATAGTGATTCTCCACTCTATGATGATCTTTCAGAAAATTCATGTAGGAGCTTGTTGGAGGCAAGGATCCGAGGTTCAAGATATGCAGATGAGGAGGATAGGATGAGGATAAAGTCGCAATCTGCTTATGATCATCCCAACCGAAAATTGAAAACCTCATCTTCCAAATCTTTTAAGGCTAAACCCCATTAAAGATCTGACAACCACAAAGTCGATGGCGTGGATAAAGATAAGGATAATTGTAAGTCCCTACCGTTGAATGGATCGTAAATAAGACGTGATTCGTTATGTCAAGAGTGCGGAATCCTCTTGAGATAACTAGATTGCTATTGCCTTTTGTCAATTAATGAGTAATTAATCAACCTAAGGAGACACACGAAGTGCTAGTTCGTGTAGGAGATCACACGAGCAACAATTCGACTTTCTAGGTGTTAATTCGTTACCTAAAACGTAATTAGGTTCGGTATTTATACTTGTAGGGTATTAGTTCGTGTATAATTGGGCTTCACACGAAGTGCTAGTTCGTGTAGGAGATCACACGAGCAACAATTCGACTTTCTAGGTGTTAATTCGTTACCTAAAACGTAATTAGGTTCGGTATTTATACTTGTAGGGTATTAGTTCGTGTATAATTGGGCTTCACACGAAGTCTAGTTCGTGTAGGAGATCACACGAGCAACAATTCGACTTTCTAGGTGTTAATTCGTTACCTAAAACGTAATTAGGTTCGGTATTTATACTTGTAGGGTATTAGTTCGTGTATAATTGGGCTTCACACGAAGTGATTCTGTAGGAGATCACACGAGCAACAATTCGACTTTCTAGGTGTTAATTCGTTACCTAAAACGTAATTAGGTTCGGTATTTATACTTGTAGGGTATTAGTTCGTGTATAATTGGGCTTCACACGAAGTGCTAGTTCGTGTAGGAGATCACACGAGCAACAATTCGACTTTCTAGGTGTTAATTCGTTACCTAAAACGTAATTAGGTTCGGTATTTATACTTGTAGGGTATTAGTTCGTGTATAATTGGGCTTCACACGAAGTGCTAGTTCATGTAGGAGATCACACGAGCAACAATTCGACTTTCTAGGTGTTAATTCGTTACCTAAAACGTAATTAGGTTCGGTATTTATACTTGTAGGGTATTAGTTCGTGTATAATTGGGCTTCACACGAAGTGCTAGTTCGTGTAGGAGATCACACGAGCAACAATTCGACTTTCTAGGTGTTAATTCGTTACCTAAAACGTAATTAGGTTCGGTATTTATACTTGTAGGGTATTAGTTCGTGTATAATTGGGCTTCACACGAAGTGCTAGTTCATGTAGGAGATCACACGAGCAACAATTCGACTTTCTAGGTGTTAATTCGTTACCTAAAACGTAATTAGGTTCGGTATTTATACTTGTAGGGTATTAGTTCGTGTATAATTGGGCTTCACACGAAGTGCTAGTTCGTGTAGGAGATCACACGAGCAACAATTCGACTTTCTAGGTGTTAATTCGTTACCTAAAACGTAATTAGGTTCGGTATTTATACTTGTAGGGTATTAGTTCGTGTATAATTGGGCTTCACACGAAGTGTAGTTCGTGTAGGAGATCACACGAGCAACAATTCGACTTTCTAGGTGTTAATTCGTTACCTAAAACGTAATTAGGTTCGGTATTTATACTTGTAGGGTATTAGTTCGTGTATAATTGGGCTTCACACGAAGTGATTAAGGCCCGATCCACCAAAACGACCTTGTCTACGTGCTGACATCAGCACGAAGTCGCGTATCTTGGATCATATTTTGCATTGTACATAACATCCAACCACCGTTTAAGTGTTTTACAACACTTTAACCTTGGCTCTATATCCTTGTACCTGCAAAACATTAAACATAACACGCAAACATAACAAATAACTTTAAACATTAATCATATTGAAGTTCATATGTAATCATCAAATATAAACACATCGTTCTAAAGACATATTATTTCTTGATTACATAATGTTTCCTAAGAACAAAAACGTTAACCAAATCTATGTTGCTATTGTCACACAAATCTGCATCTACAGACTCCCCCTTGACATTAGCGACTAGATTTCTTTAAAGAGTTCTTGTACGTGAACTTCAATCTTGATTCCCAAAAAGAAGTCTTGTGCTATTCGCATGAATTCTCTCAGCTAAACAAACTCCGAGAATATTGCGATAGCGCCTTTCTTCAATTTTCCAAAATCTATCTGCTGTACAAGGTGTCTCAATCAATCTTCTTTGATCACCTTTTGACAAATTGACAACTTGCATTGGATCATACATGCGAAGCAGCATCTTGCTCTTTGAATTATCAATAAACATTTGTGCTTCACCTGACTTGATATCTATCTGCCAATAAGTCATTGACGTCAGCAAATCTTGGTCCCATTTGATAGCGGGAACTCTTATAACACACTTGATTTTCCTTTGAACAAACTCAACTGTGCCATCTGGTTTTGTAACTTTCTTCAGAGATTTAGGTTTAACCAATCTTTCCTCTGGTTTCAAACCTCTATCTCCAAAATGCCAACTTATTCCTTTTTCAATCTATTCCAGAAATAATCAGCATATCCATTATTCTGAAGATTTACAAACCATCTCTTTCCCAAATCTAACAAATCTGACTCAATAAGACTTCGAAATACTTTAAGTCTTTTGGCATGTACTGACATCCTTCTTTTCTCTTGATAACAAATAAATTAATTCTATCATCGTAGAACCAACTTTGTATGTTAGGACCAGTTTATTGACAAACTGGTCATTCTCCAGTTGCATCTGGAGAGTTTCCAGTTGCATCTGGAGACCTGAAGGAAATGTCCAAAAATATAGAAGTCCAGTTGCACCGTACAGTTTACGCAACTGAAGACTTCCTCCAGTTGAGATCTGACCAGATGAAGAACCGTTCCAGTTGAAGTCAAAGACGACAAGTGGAAGAAAGAGAATGACAATGGAAGCAGAGCCCAGTTGACATTCTAACCAGATCGAGAACTGGAGACCATCAGTGTAGACGCACTTACAAAGCTCTACACTGATCACGAGGAAGACTTTTGTCCTTTTGTATTTGTATACGGATAAAAGCATTTATCCATATATATAATACAAAAGACTAAATGGTTGATAAATAAAGTATTGGTTTCTCCCATACTTTGTTTAATATTGTAAGGAATTAAATATTAATTCCTTACATACTTCCAACTATATTTTATACGTCGAAGTTGTATTCCCAATATCAACTTCGACTATAAATATGAGTCGTTGCACAACCAAGAAACTTCAACTTTGCAAGCCTGCAATTTTCTTGGTGAACTTGTGCAACATTCTCTCAATCGCAAAAAGGAACATTTCACAACTTTAAGTGTTTCGATTGTTAAGGAGAATTTCCAAGTATTAGATCAATTGTATTTCATAGGTTGTTAGGATATTTACACTTGTGTATTATCTTGGTTCCGCAACAACCTTGTAATTTGTTTAATATCAATAAATAAATTACACTTGAAAAATACATATTGTCTCACCGATTTACTTTACAAGTATTTGTATTATTGCATTTTACTTATTGTCACCATAATAAGTAATACATCCAGAACCTGGTATACAGTACACTGCAACTGGTCGTCTCCAGATACAGTGTACGTATTGCAAAGTTCACTCACCATTGACATAGAGGTGTCTTCAGTTAGTACCATCTATTGAGTTGGGACTTACAAGTGGTATCAGAGCAGAAGGCTAATATACTTGCCTAGATCTGCTTAGATGTCTACTACTGAAGGTGAGAATGGTTCTGGTGAAAATGTTGAAAATATAAATTTCAATGCTCCACCTGGTTCACCTAATCAAACTAATGTTAATATCAATACCAATCCTCCTCCTCCTCCTAATGCCCCTAACCATGTCCATTTACATTACTCCAACACTCCTGTTCCTAAATTCGATGGAAACAGTGAGACCTTTGGTACATGGAAGGCCAGGATGCTTTTGCATTTTGGTGGGATAGAGAGGTACATGTTGAAAATCCTTAAGGATGGACCATATGTACCCATGTCCCCTGGGGTGAGCCTTCTTCTAGACCCTACTGGAAGAAGAGGCTCAAGGGAAAAGCTCAAAGACCATTGGTCTGATGAGGATCGCAGACTGGTGGACTTGGACACCAGACTGAAAAACATTATCCTTGGGGCTGTTCCTGAAAACCTGATAGAAACTCTTGTGTTGTTCCCAGTGCCAAGGCAATGTGGGATGAGTTAGTTCTTCAGCATGAAGGAGGTGATGACACCATTGTCACCAGGAAAGTTGCCTTAAACAAGAAGTATGAATCCTTCTTTGCTTTACCCAATGAGACCCTAACTGGTACTTATACTAGATTTACTAGTGTGATTAATCAACTGAGAGGGCTGGGTGTAAATAAAGATAAGGATATTCTTCTTGAAAAATTTTGTGATATTCTTCCATCTAAATGGGAAAACATGATTCTTGTCTTAAGACAAGGTAAAACCCTGCACAATCATACTCTTGCATCGCTCTATGGAGCCTTCAGATTCACTGAAGATAATAATGCTGCAAGACTTGTGGCTGAGCAGGATGCCTTGAATCATGCCCAGAGTTCAAGGGCTTCTAGTTTAACTGAGAAACCTTGTACTGCTTTGATATCTGCTGAGAATGTCCAGTCACATTCTATGAAGGAGATGTTGAACAGTTTTCTGAACTCAGGCCTGACCACTGAAATCAGTGACGGTTGTGATGAAACTGACGATGATGACCTGGTCGCCTTGATTGCTAAAACCTTTAACAGGTTTAAGCATAAATCTAATAGATTTAATGGGCCAAACAATGCTTCCAGCTCCAACTCTCTGGACAAGTCCAATCTTACCTACTATAAGTGTGGTAAGAAGGGACACTTTATGAAGGAATGCAGGTCTAGTCAGTCAAACAACCAAACTGGTCCCCCTGTCCCCAATTTTAACAACAATCGGGCTGATGATGGCTATAAAGCTAAATACAAGAAGCTTAAAGCCCAGATTGCTTTACTTTCCTTTGAAAAAGATAAAAACCAGTGCATGATTGCACAAACTGAAGGAAAGTGGGAATACTCTGATGATTCATCAGTTGATGATGAAGAGGAAAGGGACATGTGCTTCATGGCCTTGGAAGATCAACAACAACAACAACATGTGGCAAAAGATGATGTCATAACTGGAAGATGGGTGGATATCATTTTGAAAAAGGTATATGATTATGACAACCAGGAGGATCCAGAACTGAAACTGGACCTTGCTGAATCACTCAATGGTGATTTAGTTTTTGTGGAAAATGTTAGAGCAGACAGTAAAAGATATCTGGATACTATCTTAACTGAACTGAACAGTGTTAGACCACAACTAAATGATTTGCAAAGTGTCCAGTTGGCTCTCAAAGAGTCAGCTTTGAAAATTGAGGCTTTAGAACTTGAAAATCAAAACTTAATATTCAATCTTGAAAAAGTACAAATGATTATCAAGTCATGGGTAAAGGCATCTGGAAAGAACTACGATGCATTTTCAAAAACCATTGATGCCCAGAAAAATGCATGGAAATCTGGAGATCTGGACATGGCTGCCCTTATACCAGATCTTCATGCATTGCCTCCAGCTCTTAGGGTTGAAACACCATATGATCAACCTAAGACTGTCAAAACTGAACTTGATAAGACCACCCCCTCTGAGGTCAAGACTGGAGCTGAGCAGACAAAAGCTACAGTTAAAAAGGCTATTGGTGATAAGCCTTTGCCTCAAAAGTCTAAAGAGCCCAAGACTCAAAAGACCAAAACTCCAGTTGAACCCAAGTCCAAGGTTCAACAGCCTAATGAAAAAGATATTTTGTCACAACTGGAAAATCAACTCCAACTTTTGTCTAGACAGGTTCAGAGTTGCACTGCCAGAATTAAAAATCTGGAAGGAAATTCATTTCCTCCAGTTGGTAAACAAAATATCAAAACCCCTTTAAAACTGAAAATGTTTCATCTGAAACAAAATCTAAAAAGAAAAAGGGTAATAAATATCAAGTACCAATTGTTTTTACTCGTGGACCTGAAGCTAAATAAAAAGGCTTCAGTTCCAGCCTCCAGTTCCAACCCACCAGATTCAACTGAGACTTCTCAGGTGAAGTCCAGTGAACCCATCAAGAAAAGATGGGTTCACAAAAATAACTAATGATTTTTGTGGGTGTGCAGGGCGATCGTAAAAAGAATACCTGGTATCTGGACACGCTGCTGGCCGGACTATGACCGGATGTAAGACCCTGCTGGAAGAGTTCACTGTCCAAGATGGACCGGCAGTGACTTTTGGTAATGATGGAAATGGAAAAACTGAAGGATATGGTGTGCTTAATAATGGACAAGTCAAATTCACCAGAGTTGCATTTGT
Organism: Erigeron breviscapus; assembly: GCA_034093135.1. NCBI lineage: Eukaryota > Viridiplantae > Streptophyta > Magnoliopsida > Asterales > Asteraceae > Erigeron > Erigeron breviscapus. The sequence continues at coordinate 30,101,329 of CM067170.1, read as the reverse complement.
GAATGGTTTAAAATATAACCTGATCAGTGTAAGCCAACTTTGTGATGATGGCTTCAGAGTTTTGTTCGATATTGCACAAGGCACCATATTTAACAAGGATTGGCAAGTGGTTATGATTGCACCTAGAAAAGGCAATGTGTACATCATGGATATGGAACCAGCTCCAAAAGAGCAGTGCTTCTATACCAAGGCAGATGAGGAAAAAAAAAAAAAAAAAAAAAAAAAAAAAAAAAAAAAAAAAAAAAAAAAAAAAAAAAAAAAAAAAAAAAAAAAAAAAAAAAAAAAAAAAAAAAAAAAAAAAAAAAAAAAAAAAAAAAAAAAAAAAAAAAAAAAAAAAAAAAAAAAAAAAAAAAAAAAAAAAAAAAAAAAAAAAAAAAAAAAAAAAAAAAAAAAAAAAAAAAAAAAAAAAAAAAAAAAAAAAAAAAAAAAAAAAAAAAAAAAAAAAAAAAAAAAAAAAAAAAAAAAAAAAAAAAAAAAAAAAAAAAAAAAAAAAAAAAAAAAAAAAAAAAAAAAAAAAAAAAAAAAAAAAAAAAAAAAAAAAAAAAAAAAAAAAAAAAAAAAAAAAAAAAAAAAAAAAAAAAAAAAAAAAAAAAAAAAAAAAAAAAAAAAAAAAAAAAAAAAAAAAAAAAAAAAAAAAAAAAAAAAAAAAAAAAAAAAAAAAAAAAAAAAAAAAAAAAAAAAAAAAAAAAAAAAAAAAAAAAAAAAAAAAAAAAAAAAAAAAAAAAAAAAAAAAAAAAAAAAAAAAAAAAAAAAAAAAAAAAAAAAAAAAAAAAAAAAAAAAAAAAAAAAAAAAAAAAAAAAAAAAAAAAAAAAAAAAAAAAAAAAAAAAAAAAAAAAAAAAAAAAAAAAAAAAAAAAAAAAAAAAAAAAAAAAAAAAAAAAAAAAAAAAAAAAAAAAAAAAAAAAAAAAAAAAAAAAAAAAAAAAAAAAAAAAAAAAAAAAAAAAAAAAAAAAAAAAAAAAAAAAAAAAAAAAAAAAAAAAAAAAAAAAAAAAAAAAAAAAAAAAAAAAAAAAAAAAAAAAAAAAAAAAAAAAAAAAAAAAAAAAAAAAAAAAAAAAAAAAAAAAAAAAAAAAAAAAAAAAAAAAAAAAAAAAAAAAAAAAAAAAAAAAAAAAAAAAAAAAAAAAAAAAAAAAAAAAAAAAAAAAAAAAAAAAAAAAAAAAAAAAAAAAAAAAAAAAAAAAAAAAAAAAAAAAAAAAAAAAAAAAAAAAAAAAAAAAAAAAAAAAAAAAAAAAAAAAAAAAAAAAAAAAAAAAAAAAAAAAAAAAAAAAAAAAAAAAAAAAAAAAAAAAAAAAAAAAAAAAAAAAAAAAAAAAAAAAAAAAAAAAAAAAAAAAAAAAAAAAAAAAAAAAAAAAAAAAAAAAAAAAAAAAAAAAAAAAAAAAAAAAAAAAAAAAAAAAAAAAAAAAAAAAAAAAAAAAAAAAAAAAAAAAAAAAAAAAAAAAAAAAAAAAAAAAAAAAAAAAAAAAAAAAAAAAAAAAAAAAAAAAAAAAAAAAAAAAAAAAAAAAAAAAAAAAAAAAAAAAAAAAAAAAAAAAAAAAAAAAAAAAAAAAAAAAAAAAAAAAAAAAAAAAAAAAAAAAAAAAAAAAAAAAAAAAAAAAAAAAAAAAAAAAAAAAAAAAAAAAAAAAAAAAAAAAAAAAAAAAAAAAAAAAAAAAAAAAAAAAAAAAAAAAAAAAAAAAAAAAAAAAAAAAAAAAAAAAAAAAAAAAAAAAAAAAAAAAAAAAAAAAAAAAAAAAAAAAAAAAAAAAAAAAAAAAAAAAAAAAAAAAAAAAAAAAAAAAAAAAAAAAAAAAAAAAAAAAAAAAAAAAAAAAAAAAAAAAAAAAAAAAAAAAAAAAAAAAAAAAAAAAAAAAAAAAAAAAAAAAAAAAAAAAAAAAAAAAAAAAAAAAAAAAAAAAAAAAAAAAAAAAAAAAAAAAAAAAAAAAAAAAAAAAAAAAAAAAAAAAAAAAAAAAAAAAAAAAAAAAAAAAAAAAAAAAAAAAAAAAAAAAAAAAAAAAAAAAAAAAAAAAAAAAAAAAAAAAAAAAAAAAAAAAAAAAAAAAAAAAAAAAAAAAAAAAAAAAAAAAAAAAAAAAAAAAAAAAAAAAAAAAAAAAAAAAAAAAAAAAAAAAAAAAAAAAAAAAAAAAAAAAAAAAAAAAAAAAAAAAAAAAAAAAAAAAAAAAAAAAAAAAAAAAAAAGGCACCATATTTAACAAGGATTGGCAAGTGGTTATGATTGCACCTAGAAAAGGCAATGTGTACATCATGGATATGGAACCAGCTCCAAAAGAGCAGTGCTTCTATACCAAGGCAGATGAGGACACCAACTGGCTATGGCACAAGAGGTTATCCCACCTTAATTTTAAGAACATCAACAAGTTGTCTCGCAAACAACTGGCTGATGGGATACCTCCAGTTTCCTTTAAAAAGGAAAAGCCATGTCCAGGGTGTGAGATAGGCAAGCAGAAAAGGGCCAGTTTCAAGACTCGGCAAAACTTCAGCATCACTGAACCTCTTCACATGCTTCATATGGATCTCTTTGGTCCAGTGAATGTTCAAACTAGAGCTGGAAAGCGCTACACTCTAGTTGTAGTTGATGAATTCACCAGATTCTGTTGGGTGATATTCCTCAGATCCAAAAGTGATGCAGCTGCTGAAATCATCTCCCTTATCAAAAGAATTGAACTCAAGTATACTCACAAAGTGTATCAGTTGACAAGTGATAATGGTACAGAATTTCAAAATAATGTACTTGAATCGTTTTCCAATGACACTGGCATCTCCCAGAATTTCTCTTTAGCTCGCACTCCAGAACAGAATGGTGTTGTTGAGAGGAAGAATCAAACTCTGATTGAAGCTGCCAGAAGTATGCTATCTGAATCTGGTCTTCCAACCAGTTTTTGGGCTGAAGCAGTGGCAACAGCTTGCCATACCCAAAATCGGTCAGTTTATGTCAAAAGACATAGGAAGACTGCCTATGAAGTCCTTAGGAATCGTAAACCAAACATTGGTTATTTCCATGTGTTTGGTTGTCCAGTTTATATCTTAAATGATTCCAGTCAGCTAGGTAAATTCGATGCAAAAGCTGATGAAGGATTTTTCTTGGGCTATTCAGACATTAGAAAGGCCTTCAGAGTTTATAATTATAGACTCCAAAAGGTTCATGAATCAATTCATGTCACATTTGATGAATCAAACGATGCAATTAATAGAAGGCCAAACCTTGATATCTCTCCAGTTATTCCAATCAGTTTTGGTGCATCTGACCCAGTTCATCAGTCAGATGCTCCACCAGTTAATGTTTCCAGTCAAACTGACCTGGAACCAGTTACAAAGAAGAATGCCACCAGTGACATATCATATTATCCCTCCATCAGTTTCAATTTACCACAGAAACTGGTGATTGGATCAGATGTACGAGTCACTCCAATATCAGCACCAGTTTAAACTCCAATCTCTCCAGTTATACAAGAAATGCCTATAACTGAAGAATTTCATGATGCCAATCGTGACCTCATTGACTCTGATGAGGATGTTGAAGTAGTTTGGGCTGATCCTCCTCCAGTTGCAACAACTGAAGAGGATCATCAAGTGACTTGCACTGATATTGTAGTTCACCAACCTAGTCAATACAATAAATGGACTCAAGCTCATCCAATCGATCAGATTATTTGAGATCCAAATAGTGGGGTTCAGACTAGAAGAGCCACAAGTGAACAATGCTTGAATGTCACCTTCTTATCACTGATTGAACCAAAGAAGATTGACGAGGCTTTGGCAGACCCAAGCTTGGTGGAAGCTATGCAAGAAGAGCTCATCCAGTTTGAAAGGAACAATGTATGGGAACTTGTTCTTTGTCCACCGGGTTTGAAGAAAGAACCAATTGGTACAAGATGGGTCTACCGTAACAAGATGGATGAAGATGGCAATGTTGTAAGAAACAAAGCCAGATTGGTTGCCCAGGGTTATTGTCAAGCAGAGGGCGTAGATTTTGATGAAACTTTTGCTCCAGTTGCAAGACTAGAAGCCATACGAATATTCTTGGCTTATGCAGCTCACCTGCAGTTCAAGGTCTTCCAAATGGATGTCAAAAGTGCGTTCCTTAATGGAACATTGGAAGAAGAAGTGTATGTTAAGCAGACTCCAGGCTTCATTGATGAGAAGCATCCTCACTGGGTATATAAACTGAACAAAGCTTTGTATGGTCTAAGACAAGCCCCAAGAGCCTGGTATGATACTCTAACTAAACATCTTGTCAAAAATGGCTTTAAAAGAGGTGCAATAGATAATACCTTGTTCATCTTGAAAGAAAAAGGTAATATCTTAATGGTACAAATTTATGTTGATGACATTATTTTTGGTTCAACTGATGATGCAATGTGTAAAAAGTTTTCTAAAATCATGTCATCTAAGTATGAGATGAGTTTAATGGGTGAATTAACATTTTTCTTAGGTCTTCAGATCAAACAAACTGAAAATGGAATTTCCATAAACCAAGAAAAATATGTCAGAGATTTATTACGAAAATACAAATATGATTCAATCCCATCCAAAAACACACCTATTGCAGCACCATTAAACATGGACTCTGACCCAACTGGCAAACCAGTAAACACAACTGAATACCGTGGTATGGTTGGTTCACTGATGTACTTAACTGCCAGTCGACCAGATATAATGTTTGCAACATGTCTATGTGCCAGATTTCAGGGTAACCCAAAAGAATCACATTTGCATGCTGTTAAGCGCATCTTCAGATACCTGAAAGGGTGTCCTAGCCTTGGTCTTTGGTATCCCAAAGGCTCAGGGTTAGATCTAATGGGTTATTTAGATTCAGATCATGCAGGTTGTAAGATAGATAGAAAATCCACAACTGGTGGTTGTCATTTCCTTGGAGGAAAACTGGTGAGTTGGACCAGCAAGAAGCAGACGTCAGTCTCTATGTCCACTGCTGAAGCAGAGTACATTTCTGCGGCCAGTTGTTGTGCCCAGATTCTCTGGATCAAAAACCAGTTACTAGATTATGGTCAGAAATACACCAAGACCCCAATCTTTTGTGACAACACCATTGCAATTGCTATATTTCACAACCCAGTGATGCACTCGAAGACAAAGCATAATGACATCAGGTATCATTTTATTCGCGATCATGTTATGAAAGGAGACATTGAAATTCATTTCATCCCCACTGACAAACAGCTCGCTGATGTTTTTACAAAACCTCTTGATGAGAAAACCTTTAAACATCTCATCAGCGAACTGGGAATGTTAAATCCTTAAAACTAGAGAATTTTGTTATGAACGCGTCAGTGACACTGATGAGGTTCTCCAGTTGATGGGTCCAGATAATCTTTGCTCGCCAGGCTATCAGACGCCTTTGTGATACTATCCTGGCACTAATCGATTACTGGATCATCATTTTGGTGGAAAGACTCAAAATTATTTTCTCACTAAAACTATTTTTATTTGAAAATGACAACTGGAGAACCCTCCAGTTGGAATATGCACCTGGACAAACCCTCCAGTGTACATATTCAGTCTTGTCTTTAAACTGGTGGTCAACCAGATTTCATAACGTTGAAAATACCTGGTCAGTTTTGTGACATGTGATGGCACTCAAGTGTTTTATCCCACTTGTAACCGTCAAATGACGTGTCAAAACCATCTCTGAAAAGGGATGCGCTTTTTATGGGGACCGTAAACAAGTAGTGGGCGCGTGGGTATACAAGCCGTCATTGCATTTAATGCTGACGTGATTGTATTAAATATTTTTGAATTTCAAATTTTTCAATAAATCTCTAAATCAATTATTTTGAAAAATTTTGGGGATTAAAATATCATTTCGTATTTACTAGGGACATTTACTTTCCTATAAATACCCCCACAATAAATCATTTTTGCCTTTACTTCTTTTCATTCTCTTCATTTACTCTCCAATCATCAATATTGCTTCCTTTCTCTCTCTGCTCCATAAATCAAGAACCCTAATCCCAAAACTCCCAGTTTCAATTTCATATCGATCAAAAATGGCACCAAAATCTTCAAGAAGTAGGGATGTAAATCTACTTTCAGTCCCTTACAAACCATCTAAAAATGTCAAACGAGCCGAGGGTGCCCCACCAAATTCAACTTTAGTTAAATTAAATCCCAATAACCCCATGGCCAGTTTGCAAGGGGTTCAAACTCCCGATACACTCATCGGAAAGATTCAGAGATTCCTTCGGGATTCTCCAATCGGGGAGTGTTTTTCCCTAAACCCACGCAAGTTGTACCATGACTACTTGTGTGAGTTTTGGTACACTGCTCAACTCTCTGAGGACTGTTCATCTATCTATTTCACCCTTAAAGATGGTTCAGTCCAGTGTACCATGACAGTTGAAACGTTGAGGGATGCCTTACACCTCAACTACTGGAGAGAGGGTGAGACTCCAGTTGTCATATCCCCAAACATCAATTTTCGCCAGGTCCTAGATATGGGGAATAAAGAGGTCCTGGAGAATGGGGTATTGAAAACAAAAGGTGCGATGACTATGAAAGGCCTTACACCATCCTGGAGGTATTTCTTCATCCACCTGGTTGAAAGTATGGGTGGGAGCTCTGGTGGATTGGACCAGATAAACTCCACACAAGCAGAAATGGCTTACTGCTTGTGGAATGGACTCAGAGTGGATTTTGCCAATATTTTATTCAGGAGCCTGGTACAAAAACTGAAGGGCTCCAGGGGACCATGCATCCCCTTCTCCAGGTACTTATCTCTCTGTTTCTTGCAACTCTTGGGCAGTGGTACATATAACAATACACAATCTTTATACACTGTCCCAGAGATGTTGAGAAATCTGGACAACCTTGCATCTGAATCTAGCGAGGTCCAGATTCCTCAGAGAATGTTGCTGGCATTCTCTAAAACCGATGCACCAGTCCAAGGTGAGTCGGAAAGACAACTGGGCGGGCCTCAAAACAATGAGGGACCCACCGGTTTGTCTACTGGAATCATAACTGACGCACAACCCATTCGTCAGTTTAACCCCTCCAGTTTCCAGCATGTCAGTCCCACCAAATGTCACTGGAGACCTCCCAACAGGTCTCCAGGGTGTTCCAAAGGCAACCAGGTCCAGTCGACGTCTTAGGAATTTGTCAGACATTGCCACTGACACTAGTAACCCAACCAGCCCTCCAGTTTCCTCCCAACATGAAACTGGAGATAGTCAAATGGGAAACTTACAAGCAGCCACCCTCGCAATTTCTGTAGGAGAGGGTGGTGAAGATAATACTGGGTCAGCCTAACCCAGAGTAGAGTCCGTGTCAGCACCTAACTTGCAGGGCCAAATTTCTGACACTTCTATTGCATGAACTGACAAAGTCTCTGGCCAGTCACAGCTGGAGACTGAGGTTCAACACTCTACGGCCCAAGATACTACGACTGAGGATAGAGCAGTTGTAGTTGAGGCACAAGTGACCTCTTTCCAAGGAGATGTTGCCACGACAACTAATCCACAAACTGATGAAACCATCCAGGAAACTGGAACTGGTCATCAGGAGTCTGAACTTAATGTTCAGCCATCCCTATCATTCATGAATCTAGGCATGAATGTGGATGAGTTCCAACTTGAATCTTCGGATTCAGAAGGAACACAATCTGATCAGGAAATGGTTGATGCATCTGTACATGATCAACTCCCTTTATTTTCTGATCAACCCCTAGAACCACAAGTTTCAGTTTCACCATCTACCCAAATGCTTACTGAAACACCACCACCACCAAGATCTCTATCACTTTTATCAACCCTTTTTGTGTCTAGAGATAGGCACACTCCCCAACCGATGCCGTTGTCCACACCTGAGCATTCTCAGCATGGACAACACATTGAATCTCATGTTCCTTCTTCTTCTACACCCCCTACAGTTTCAGCTTCTGCTGCTGGTCAGCTAACTGGGAGGCCACTCTTCATTTGCCTCATCCAGTCGCTCCAGTTCAGCTTTCTACTGGTCCAGTGACACGTCCTCCTCCGTCACTGGACACTCAATTTGCCTCATTCCAAACCGACATCCAAGACCTGATCAAACGGGTGGAGGATGTTCAAAAGGCAATTGACAAAAACACCAAGTCCTTCTCCAGATACAACAAGGACACCACTACAAATTCAAAAGTTGTGGATCTGGGGATAAACAAGTTTGCTGCAAATGAGGACTTGGTGTTCAAGAAGTTGAATGAGTTAGTCACCGGCTGTAACAATCTGGGCACATCTCTGAAGGAAGCCTTTGACTTAATTTAGACAAAGGTCACCACTTCCATCTCCAACTTGCTGGGCAATACTGTTAGACAATCAGAAGTAGATCTGAAGGAGATGGAAAGGCAGGTTAAGGAGTTGTTCAATAAACCTGGCCTTAATGTGGTTGAAATTGGGGAGCAGGTGGCCACTTCAGTTGGCCAGAAGATTGATGAAACAATGGCAACAAGAGAAGATGAACTGGTAAAGAAGGTAATGGCTGAAATGGCAAAGATACCAGCTCCTCGGATTAATCTAGAGCCTATCTGTCTTGAAATCAGCCAGTTGAGGGGTTCTTTGAATGCAGTAAACACCAGTTATCTTCTCACACAACATCAATTGATAAACTGGTGACTGAAGTGGAGAATCTGAAGAAAAAGGATGCAGAAGTAAAGGAGCAGGTGGTTAAAGGTCTCGATGAAGACTCCAAAACCTTGAATGATATAAAGACTAGTCAGGACCAAACAGCTGCAAATGTCCTGACCCAGTCTCAAGAGATTAACCACCTGTGGAGATCCTTTAGGATGGTTTGCACAGTTTTTAAAGAGTGCAAGGATATGCAGTCTTGGCAGCCTCTAGCCAGATTGCCCTCCAACAATGAAGATTGGGCAACTGTTCGTGCAGGTCTAGAAGCTGCCAGGGGGGAAAGAATCCTTGCAAGACCCAGACTGCCAGGTCCAGTTAGTGCAAGACCATTGGTTGAAAGGCAGGTTGGTGGCACTGATGATAATGCTGGTGTCATTGAAGAGTATGAGGATGCCAGTGATGGGGGGAACAAGGATAAAGGAAAGGGGCTGGCCACTGATATACAAACAAAAGCAACTGGTACTGATGCCAGTGTGCTTGAAACTGGTAACATTGATCAACTTCCTCCAGTGTCAGAAGATGTTAGCAAGAAACTGGCAAGTCTTGGGGATGTAATTAAGGAAAGAAAGAAACAGATGAGGGTCAATCAGGCCAATGATAGAAAAACATTGCCCCCAACTCTACTTGATAACAGTGATGCGCATCTTTTGGGCATGACACTTGCAGAGTATACTAAAGTCAAAGCTGATCCCAGAATCATTAATGCCCTAAAAGAAATGTTGGAGGTTGAGCTTGACAAGCATTACAAGGATGATGAGGCTGAGCATGATGCCAGGTGTCTGAACATATCAGTAAAGAAGGCCAAGGAAGTAAGAACTCAAGGGATTCTCAAAAGAACTAAGCATGTGAAGAAGGTGGTTAAACAAGTATTGAACCCACCCAAGTCCAAAGGAAGATCAAAGCCAAAAACACTTCCAAGAGATGCAGACTTAAGGACTTGGGTGCAACCAACTGAAGCCATAACTGAAGATATCAAAACTGTTGTACAAAGTCTGAGCACTGGCCAGTTGAAACTGGCAAATGAAACTGAAGCAAGAGAATATCTGGCCGAAGTGCAGCAGAGGAGATATCATCCAGGTAAGATCGTTGATGTACTAGTATCAATCAAGCCTGGAACAAAACATTTTTGTGTTGGGGTTAAGTACTCGAATGGACCAATGCACCAAACTGAGAATCCTAGCATTCATCAGTATGGTCATTCAGAGCATGTGGAGATGTTGAGACTTTTGGAAGGCAAGCAACAGAAAAACAAGTTTGAAAGGGGTTGGATCTTTGTGCTTCAAAGTTTTATCAAGCTTAAGGAAAGTGTTGAAGAAAAACTGAACCTTGATGCTGAAGACCAACAACCCATCTCTACTGTTGCTAAGAGAAGGAGAACTGGCGAAGGGCCATCTGTTTAAGTTCTCCTTCCAGTTTATCTATTTTGTACTTTATTTGCAATCTTGTAAAACTGTTGTAAATTTCATGTGATATAAATGAAATTACCAGATTGTAACAAACAGGATAGATAATAGATTAAATCTAACAAAACAAAATAAAAAGAAATACCCAAGGCATTTATTGATCTATAAAAATGCCTTGGAAAATTTAATAGATTTAGTCAAAGCAAGTCGTTCGAACTAATACTTGTATAGAAACAAGTTCGAAAAGACTTAGCAATATTTCAGGACATTTAGGGGGAATTTGTTAGGACCAGTTTACTGACAAACTGGTCAGTCTCCAGTTGCATCTGGAGAGTTTCCAGTTGCATCTGGAGACCTGAAGGAAATGTCCAAAAATATAGAAGTCCAGTTGCACCGTACAGTTTACGCAACTGAAGACTTCCTCCAGTTGAGATCTGACCAGATGAAGAACCGTTCCAGTTGAAGTCAAAGACGACAAGTGGAAGAAAGAGAATGACAATGGAAGCAGAGCCCAGTTGACATTCTAACCAGATCGAGAACTGGAGACCATCAGTGTAGACGTACTTACAAAGCTCTACACTGATCACGAGGAAGACTTTTGTCCTTTTGTATTTGTATACGGATAAAAGCATTTATCCATATATATAATACAAAAGACTAAATGGTTGATAAATAAAGTATTGGTTTCTCCCATACTTTGTTTAATATTGTAAGGAATTAAATATTAATTCCTTACATACTTCCAACTATATTTTATACGTCGAAGTTGTATTCCCAATATCAACTTCGACTATAAATATGAGTCGTTGCACAACCAAGAAACTTCAACTTTGCAAGCCTGCAATTTTCTTGGTGAACTTGTGCAACATTCTCTCAATCGCAAAAAGGAACATTTCACAACTTTAAGTGTTTCGATTGTTAAGGAGAATTTCCAAGTATTAGATCAATTGTATTTCATAGGTTGTTAGGATATTTACACTTGTGTATTATCTTGGTTCCGCAACAACCTTGTAATTTGTTTAATATCAATAAATAAATTACACTTGAAAAATACATATTGTCTCACCGATTTACTTTACAAGTATTTGTATTATTGCATTTTACTTATTGTCACCATAATAAGTAATACATCCAGAACCTGGTATACAGTACACTGCAACTGGTCGTCTCCAGATACAGTGTACGTATTACAAAGTTCACTCACCATTGACATAGAGGTGTCTTCAGTTAGTACCATCTATTAAGTTGGGACTTACATTGTATCACTGAGAAATACGTGGGTGCGTCCTTATCTGAGATAAACTCCAAAAATATCGACGGCTTTAGATATCCACCCATAAGAATGTTAGCACGATTTCTGTATTCTGGAACCAATCGATTAATACAAAAATCAGGATCTTGCTGCACCGGAGGAATATTATAGACTCTAATATCAAACTCCCTTGTAGCATTAATCTCCCAGCCAAGATTAACAATATAATCATGTTCTTCATGAACTATCTTTGCAAAAACCTTGAAAATTAACTTTGCAGCATTCTTTGGATTATCTGGACTATCTCTGATTGGATTAAGTCTGAAATGTTCCTCTTCAGCAATTGGTTCAATCGGAATGTCTCTTTCATTATTAAAGACACGATCGAAATCATAAGGTTTCTCCATCAACCTTTCCCATGCTGATCTAGGAATAAATTCTCCTTCTTCCAAATCTTCATCCATGATACTGTCTAAATCATCAGCAATATCATCAAGATCATCCAAAGCGCCTATTTGAAGCTTATCTGCAATTTAAAGTTTCAAACATACAAAGATAAAGAACATAAAATATATGTTAAGACTTAAATAAAAAACAAGTATAAATACATAAAACAAGATAAAATAAATAATATTATACCATAAATATAATGTAACTATTACATCAATATTTATCTTATAATCTTTATTTAATTTTACAAATTTAGAAAAATCATTAACTCCCAGGTTGATAATCTGAATCATCAGTATCATCAGAACTAGAATCAAAGTTAGACGGCAAACGATTCAAAATCTTTTGTCGTTGTCTTTCTTTCCTTCTGCGATCTGTATCTGACCATTGATCACTGTCAAGGTCAATAACAGCAATATCAACCTCTGAGTTTAGATTTCCCCATAAATGTGCTTTTGCATCAACTCGATGATGAGGATCATTTTGAAATTTTTCAACCAATTCCCGTTCCATTCTTTGTTGTTCATCTCTTATACTTTGCGGATTATGATAATCAGCACTAAGACTTGAACTAGAATTACCTGAATTGGAATCTTCTTCATCATCTGAAGAGTTATCTGGATCTTCAGGATCTGCATCTGGAGCAGCAGCCATCAAAGCTTTGCCTTTCTGAGTCCCAAATGTACTAGCACCAGCTGTACCAGCAATCTCTGACTCTCTCTATCTTGGTGGCCCCCCCTGAACATTTGCAGTCTCTGAATCCATCACATTAGCATCATCATCTTGACCTTGATTCTCTGGCTCACCATCTGTTGGTTGGCTTTGATTTGCATCTTGAGCTGGATCTTGATCTTCATGATCATCATCTCTTTTCTTCTTAGAAAGCTCATCATCCTTACAACCATCCTTATCTCCCCCTTGAGCCAAGAATTGGTCAAGTCTATCACCAAGAGAACGAACAAGTGCTATCATCATGTCCATCTCTTCCTGATGTTTAGAAGCTTGAAGCGTCAATCGTTTCTCCAAAGCTGTCACTCTTATCTCTAATATCTTCTTCTCCGAGACAATACGACTCAGCTGAACTTGTACTAGCAAAGCTGAATCAGAAGTAGAAGCAACATTAGATGTAGAGGCAGGCGGTGGCATCGTAGTCTCAAATGAAGGCATACGAGCATTAAAAGTCCCTGGTGGAGGCATCTGAGGTCTTTGTAAAGGTAACCTCAAACGATCCATGACCGTAGCTACAAGAACTAATGCCTGAGTAGAAGTAGAAAGAGGACGAGGAACAGGAACTGTAAACTCTGGCTCTTGATGAACTGACGATTCTGGAACAGAAGGAATCGTAACAGTCATACCTCAGTGACAATTCTAGCATAAGAACCATCTAAACGAATTGTGAACTTGGCGCTCTTCCTCTTCTCTCCAACAGAAGTACCAACCGAAGTAGCAGACACCGAAACTAGAACTTCGGTAGCAAAAGCTCTCAAGGCAGCAACTGATGGTATAGCAACTGGTCCGGGTGTATGAGACATCTCCATAGCAGTATTATACTCAGCAAACTCCCTATCAATCTCTGACTGAGGTCATTGAAGGGCTTGAATCTTCTCGACAGCATCAATCCCTTTTCCTTGTCTTCTTCTCTTCAGTGGCCTATCTTCAACTTCATCATTATCTGAACCTAAATCATCATTATTAACATTTGGTTCAGATGGACCAACATCATCTACTGGAGCAGAGGTAGAAGTAGAAACCCAGTAGTGTCACAAGATTTGCAGGATCATCAATATCCTCCTCAAGAGCATCCATCTCTGGGTCATGTTCCAGATTTTCAGTATAAAGAGGAACTTCATTCAATCCCTCAAACTGATCAACTTGCTCTTCCTGAGGATCATCTTGTCCTTGAGCATCATCAGCAGCAGCAGCAACGGGTTCATCATCTTCCCAACCTTCTCTTGGAGCTACATAATCAGGATTAATCAAGTGCCCGAACAATGGTGGATTATCAACATCAGCCGGAACACCATTACCCCTTAAATGTTTCATCATATCATCAAACACTCTATGTGTAAGACGACCCAAATTAAACGTAGGACCATCAAAAGGTAACTCAGCTGCTTTATGCCGAATGATTATCATTACAAACCTTGGAAATAAAAAGAATTTCTTCTCGTTTCCAAACGCTCTCAACTGCCTAACAAAACTGTCATAAATGTACCGAGAAAAGCTATATGGCTTGTTCAATACAAGTGCAACCAACTGTGAAGCAGTCTGTATATTCATCTGATCATGACCTGCACTCCGATGACTTATAGATCTCAACAAGTAGTAGGCAAGCAATCTCCATTTGCCTCTAATGCGATTCTTAGGATATGGATGCTTGATCTCGTTCACATACCCCATACGTCTAATAGCACCGTCAACAAAAGTTTCTTCAAACTCTGTAGGACCTTGCTCCATTTCAACGCTTCCTAAGTCCAAAATAGTCCTTAAGTCTCCAGCAGTAAACTCAATGTTACGTCCTTGAACCGTAGTGCGAATCAAAGTATGATCACCAACTTGCACTAATCTTGCAGAGTTCCAGAACTGAGTAAGAAGACTTATGACCAAAGGAGGATTCTCGGTCAATGCAAAACGAATACGTGATCTTGCCAGATACTGTAAGACACCGTGAAATTCCGCTGTGCATCCTTGCTGAGTAATGCTAATATCAATAGCAGCATTATGCTCCTTAACAAAAACACGAGCAGCAGCACCTTGTCTCGCCATACCTGCACAAATCAAAAAGAAAACAAAAAGAAAAAAAAAAAAAAAAAAAAAAAAAAAAAAAAAAAAAAAAAAAAAAAAAAAAAAAAAAAAAAAAAAAAAAAAAAAAAAAAAAAAAAAAAAAAAAAAAAAAAAAAAAAAAAAAAAAAAAAAAAAACAAAAGTAATTAAAAATTAAAATCACGATCTGCTTTGTGGTGACGTCAGCTCGAGGAGTAACCCTCTTCGTGTGACATCAGCACGAGCTGATCATCAAAAATCCAGAAAAACATCTCCACATGATGTTGAAATCGATCTAAATCAATTGTAAACATCATCTTGGACTTGTTTTCATGAATTTTATGAATGTTATGCCCAGAAAAACGAATTCAAAATCAATTTGATGAACACAAGCCACTTCGTGTGCTTAGTGTTCTTCGCGTGAATAGTGACCGTATCACAAAATTTTCAATTAATCTTAATTTTAAACATGTCAATTCAAACTCTTGTTAGATTTAAGGTGTAATAACATCACTCAATCCAATTTTAAGTCCAATTTTAGTTCAAATTATCAGAAATCAAAGATTCAAAAGTCACTTCATTCTAGTTACTGTTCACGCGATGAGAAATTCGAAAATCGGGCATTATAACGGCTTAAAATCAATGATTTTCAAGTTCAAAAATATCAATAAACTATCCTAGATCATGATTATACCAACAAATTTGGATGAAAAACACGAAATCTAGATGAAAAAGTCGAGTTATAGGACGGATGAACAGTGCGCGCGAAGTGGGGAGTTCGTGTGGTGAAATTATAGGGTTAGTTTTCGAATAAAAGTAAAAAGAAAAAAGTAAAACCCATATATATTTGAATCCTCGTGGGCCGGGCCGAAGAGACTCTTCGTGGTCTTCTTGCTGACGTCAGCGCGAGGCCTGCTGATGTCAGCACACACGAGCTTCAATATTAAACACGCACGAGCTGCACACTTCAAATTTCGTCAATTTTTCCAGAAAATTCTAGAAGAAAAATTACAAAATTTCCTAGAAAACATAAACCTGTAGATACTTGTTACCTGAACCGTGTATCTGCTTCTAAATGTAATCTTACCATAAATCATCCGTACAAACATGTCATCAAAATAATGTATAAATATAATCTTACATTATAATCATGACATAAAATCGATCATTTCTTCATTGATGCTTAACTTAAAATTATGCAAACTTACAAAGAACCAGATTCAATGTATAATGCATAAAAACTCATCAGTTTATCATACCATCAACCCATCACACTAAGTCTTAAGTTGACGTCTTGAATCTCTAAAGTTAACCTATTACACTAAGTTCTAGGTTATTACAAGGTTAATTAGCCTTGTAGCACGTTTCGTGCATAGATTATTGTCCATTTCAATGCAATTCTGAAACCTGCACACTTAACAAACTTCATCAATGCATCAAAATCAACAAATAACATAAGCATGCAAAAACAATCAAAATCTTAACCTGGCAATTTAAAAAATAAAATCTAAGTCAAGTCGCATCTTTGTCAAGCATACTTATCAACCATAAACAATTGAAATTTCAAAAATATACTGAAACTATTCAAAAATATTTTGACTTTTCAATATTTAAAACACAATCATTTTCTAACCTTAAACAACTTATGTCTATATTAGAAAATCCATCTATTAAACATATATACCATAAGTAACAAGACTCATATAATCCACTAAGGACCATATTTCTTTCAATGAAATCATCAGATGCTTATCAGATCTCTCGTGCAATAAGAACTAGTTTGACACTACAAACTGACACAAAAAAAAAAAACAAAAAAAAAAAAAAAAATAAAAATAAAAAAAAAAAAAAAAAAAAAAAAAAAAAAAAAAAAAAAAAAAAAAAAAAAAAAAAAAAAAAACCAAAAAAAAAAAAAAAAAAAACAAAAAAAAAAAAAAAAAAAAAAAAAAAAAAAAAAAAAAAAAAAAAAAAAAAAAAAAAAAAAAAAAAAAAAAAAAAAAAAAAAAAAAAAAAAAAAAAAAAAAAAAAAAAAAAAAAAAAAAAAAAAAAAAAAAAAAAAAAAAAAAAAAAAAAAAAAAAAAAAAAAAAAAAAAAAAAAAAAAAAAAAAAAAAAAAAAAAAAAAAAAAAAAAAAAAAAAAAAAAAAAAAAAAAAAAAAAAAAAAAAAAAAAAAAAAAAAAAAAAAAAAAAAAAAAAAAAAAAAAAAAAAAAAAAAAAAAAAAAAAAAAAAAAAAAAAAAAAAAAAAAAAAAAAAAAAAAAAAAAAAAAAAAAAAAAAAAAAAAAAAAAAAAATCCAAAAACAAAAATAAAAATATTCAAAAAAAAAATATTTTGACTTTTCAATATTTAAAACAAATCATTTTCTAACCTTAAACAACTTATGTCTATATTAGAAAATCCATCTATTAAACATATATACCATAAGTAACAAGACTCATATAATCCACTAAGGACCATATTTCTTTCAATGAAATCATCAGATGCTTATCAGATCTCTCGTGCAATAAGAACTAGTTTGACACTACAAACTGACACAAAAAACTAAAATATTAGTACAAAAATAAAATAAAATAAAAAATAAAAATGAAAATAAAATAAAATTTTTGAATCTAAACTACTTTATTTATATACAAGAAATTCTAAGTTTCTGCGAATTAGATCAGATTAGCAATTACATAAGCCTGCGGGTGAGGAATTAATCCCCTTATTATTAGTTATGAACAGTGACCCAACAACGATTACCGGTATGGTTGTCTTCTTAAACACTCGGTACTTCCAGTTTCCTTTAGATGTGACACTTTCGTATTACTTGAGCCAAGGACAGTCACCATGTAACCTAGTAAGTTACTCATGCCACATTTTAGTTTGCGAACTTATGTGACCCACATTCAGATATACTTCCATAATCGACACAAGCACTAAAATAACAAATATTCAATATATATCCGAAAACTTCCTTAAACAAATCATGAGACATTTTTTTAGATTTATTTCTTTATGAAATCATCAGATGCTTATCAGATCTCTCGTGCAATAAGAACTAGTTTGACACTACAAAATATTCAAAAAAAAAATATTTTGACTTTTCAATATTTAAAACAAATCATTTTCTAACCTTAAACAACTTATGTCTATATTAGAAAATCCATCTATTAAACATATATACCATAAGTAACAAGACTCATATAATCCACTAAGGACCATATTTCTTTCAATGAAATCATCATTTTGTGATTTAACTTTCCTTAACTTACATGCATTTCTTTAATAATTATCACATTATAACTAAATTTAACTTTCATGTTCATGACTTGTAGAATTTTTCACATATATACTGAATAAATCTATAATAATGCTAGATCTTTCACAGAATTTAAGGACCAGATCTAATCATTACTGAAAAGCAAGCATTCTCAGCCATATATCTGAATATGTTTCCCACAAGAACATTGTATAAATTAAGTTCAGATTTAAGGAAACCTTGGTACTTTGTGCCTACCGATACATCCTAAATTGTAATCACTGAACTAAGCAGTTATATTACGATTAAGCAGGCTTAAAAGCTAAAGTATCCTCACTTCTAATCTTCTGAATGCATCAACTTAAATCTCTATTTTATTTATTTTTGTTGTTTTCTTATTTTTCATTTTTTTTATGATTTTTATGACACTAATTATATACACACTTAAACTTTGACACTCTTTTTGTATTTTTATGACTCTAGCTATTTACAGACTTAAACTAAGACTCAAATAAATATACAAAAATAGTTCTTTGAGAGATCTAATATGAATCAGCATTCTTCATACCATTGAGAAGAATCAGCTTCTCAAAGCGAGTCTTATCAAATGCTTTAGTATATAGATCAGCTAGATTATCATCAGTTATAACCTTTTCCAAATGAATTAGCTTCTTTTGGGCACAATCACGCAAGAAATGATGTCTAATATCAATATGCTTGGTGACTTTATGCATGACAGGGTTATTAGTAATATCTATAGCTGACTTATTGTCTATTCTAATAGGAGTATCAAGGAAATCCATACCGTAGTCACGTAGTTGTTGCTGAATCCACAATACCCGGGAACAACAGCTACCAGCAGCCATATACTCTGCTTCACATTAAGATTGAGCAACACATGTCTGCTTCTTACACTGCCACGATACAAGTCTCCCACCTAAGAACTGACAACCTCCAGTCGTAGACTTCCTATCATTGTTACAACTGCCAAAGTCCGAATTAGTATATGCAATGTTGATGCATGTTGATGTGACAACAGCAACTTAGATTTGATTATGTCTTATTCATTTATATGTAATTGATAGATTATGGACTTCGTGTTTTAGTAATGATTGATTACATGTTTTGGTGTTATTTATATGTTTATATATGATGTTTGTTATGTATATCATACAAGTACAAACATAATATATGTTAGGTTTCTTGTACATAAAGTACTTGGAAAATAACTAAGCATAGATGTTGATGGTATTTAGTACTAACGAAGATAATCTTCATTAGGAACTAACGAAGATAATCTTCGTTTTATGGACTGGGCTGCTAAGTTCGTAAGAACAAAGCCCAGCAAGCCCAATATCGATCGTGAACATATATAAACGATTGGAAACCCTAAAGTGAAAATGCCAGTCGATATCACACACACCAAAGGCGACTAAGTTCGTTTCTAAGCTATAGAAAACGAAGATAGATCAGTTAAGGCTGATTATATTGAGATAATTAGCAATATACACGATAACTAATCAAACTAGTTATCTCGTGAGGATTCCGCACTCACGACATAACAATAGACGATCTCGAGAGCGATCAGTGGCTATCGAGGGACTCACAAGTGGTATCAGAGCCATTCGATATCTTATCGAAGGGTTGAGATCGTTTGTTTGGTTGTTATTCTCCCAAAAAAACCTCCCAAAACACTTTCTGTCGTTAAGTTCGTTTGCCTTACGAACTTAGCAAAACGAAGTCAGAAAACGAATTTAACTTAAATTCGTTCTAAGTTCATCCAACGAAGATAGAAAGCGAATTTATCTTCATTTTCGTTTTGAATCTTCATCAAACGAATTTAACCTACGAACTTAAGCTATCTTCGTTCTGAACCTTAGCCTACGAACTTAGCTATATTCGTTCAGAATTTTTGTCCACAAAATTAAGCTATCTTCGTACACTCTGTTCTACGAATTTAATCTAATTTCGTTCGATTCTTATCTTCGTTTGAACAGTATTTTTCACTTATGGCTTCTTCATCCTCAACCAACAATGCTGTTGCCCAATATCTCAATTCTCTAGTTTATCATGATCATCTGGTAGGGCGTACTAATTCTCCACCAAAGTTAGTCTCATTAGCTGACTTTTGGGCGTGGAGAGGTCGATTTGAAGATTTCATTCAACGAGAAGACTTGAATATGTGGCTCATGATCACTGAAGGTTATGAATGGCCCACTCTTACTGTGAATGGAGTTACTTCTACATACAAGGTGGGAGAATTAACGGGCGAAGAAAAGGCTAACTACGCCATTGAAGTAAAGACTCTTTCCACACTTCGTATGTGCATTCCTCAAGAGTTGGTGCACTTGTTTCCTAAACAAGAATACAAGACTTCAAAGCAATTGTTCGATGCTATTGAAGCTCATTGTGAAGGTGATCCATTATTGAAGCAAAATAGAATTAAAATGCTTAAGAAACAATTTGATTGCTTCAATGCTACAAAGAATGAACTAGTTGAGGATCTTATACTGAGATATCAACATCTTCTTGCTGAATTAGCTTATTTTGACCTTAGATACACTCCTACTGAGATAGTGGATAAATTCTTGGATGGTTTGCCGAAAGCTTACAGAGAATTTCGTCATGGATTACAAGAAAGAGCTGATTATGCTTCTTCGAATAGATGGAGTTATATCCACTCTAAGAAACAGAGAAATGAAGGATAAGGCAAAAGATCTTCAAGACAACTTCACACAAGATCCATCTCTCTATCATGCCACTATGAAAAATCCAACAGCTGATGTTAATGCTTTCTTTTCTGGAGTTGGTACTACTGGTGAGACAGACAATTGTGGTGCACAAATGGATGGAGATGATTCTTCCGGATTCATGGCTACTGATGCTGGTAACAGGGGTAAAAGGGCTAATGACGGTGCAAAGACTGGAAATATGAAATTCGGAAACATTTCATCTTCTTCTGCGGGTTACAAATCCATGCCTATGAATATGAAATCAGCTGAGGGTAGGATGAATGTATTTGCTGCAATGTGTGCTGCACATGAAGCTTTTGTTGCAGGAAGAATCACAGATCCAGCACTTATTGATGAAGATTACGATCAGATAGATCCAGATGATGTTGAAGAAATGGATCTGAAATGGCAATTGGCAATGATCACCAGGAGAGTACAAAAGTTTATGAATAGAACAGGAAGACAGCTTACAGGAGGTACTCAAGGATTTGACAAGTCAAAGGTGAAATGCTATAACTGCGAAGGTTTTGGACATTTTGCCAGAGAATGTCAACGGCCTAAGAAAGAGGCAAATGTTACTCCTGCACGTCAAGATAGAGGTGGTAATCGTCCATTCAATCAAAATCCTACTAGAGCTCTTTTGTTAACTGATGATCCTATTGCAAATGTCACTGGCAATGACAAGGCTATAGTAGCTGTTCAACCAGATGGTTCTTATGTTTGGAATCTTCCACATGATGAGAACAATAACGCTTATTTGGCCAAAATTCTTGATGATATGGCTCAAATAGTTGATTCTCCAGATGATTTCATGGACACCACAGTCTACCACAGTGAAGAGCAATTGTATGAAAATACTAAAAGTTCGAATGTGGAATCTGTTGCTGCTGGTGTATATGATACTGATTCCGAATCTGACAATGAGTTAGAAGAAGTCAAGAACCTTGATGAAGTGAAAGCTACTGAAGAGGTGAAAGCAGCTGAGGTTAAAGATGATTCTGCCACAGAAAAGAGTGAAAAGACTATTGAGGAGCAGATGCAAGATTTCGAGATTCCGGCTGGCATGACAGTGGATGACTTTGTTGCTTACATGGCAGATTGCAAAGAGGCAGACCAACAGGTATCTTATTCCTTACATACTATTGTTCATGTTTGCAAAATTGTTAATCGCATGTTTGATGAACTTGAACAAAAGAATGAACAAATTAAGAAATTAGAATCTGTTGTCAATACTGCTCATGATGAAAGAGATAAATTAATTAAAAAGGGTCTAACTGTAAATGATAAGGAAAAATTTTTCAAGGAAAAGATTAGATCCTTAGAATCTGACATTAGAGCAATGAAAGATAAAGTCAATCATTCTGTGGCTATAGAAAGAGTAAGTAGTGAAGCTTATTCCTTGTTAGTTAGAAAGTGTGCTACCGTAGAAAAGGAACTTGCTGATGCTAGGATAGAAATCTTGGAATTTAAGGCTAAATCTGATTCTGCTAGACATTCTGAGCTTTTGATGCATATGAAAAAGTTTGAGAATTCTTCCTCTAAGAGTCTTGAAACTGCTAAGATTTCTTATAAAGATGTGCCTCCTCCTTTCAATAATAACTATACTCCTGTTGAACCTAATATTCCTGAAATCCTTCTTCAACCTAGTGTTGTAGATGGTAAACCAAAAGACTCAATTTCCGGGGCAAAATTGCCTGAGGGAACAAAAGAGTCTAAAGGAGTTTCTTCTCAACCTAACAAGGAAGAGAAATTGAAAGGTGTTGCTTTAAATCAGTCTACTTCTTATGGTCAGAAAGACAGTATTGTACACTTTACACTTCATAAGAGTAATAGGGTCTATACTGAGTTAGAATTCCCATTAGAATCTATTGACCCTAAGAGGATTGATAAAGTCTGGGATGTTGCTATTGAGGATATGAAGAAATTAAGTCAGCAACGTCTCACTCCATTACCTAAGCAGTCTAGGATTAGAAAATCTGAAGATAACTTAGCCGTTAATGAAGAAGCAACTAAGGTTTTAAAGCACATCTTAATGCCTGCACTTAAGAAATCTTCAAGTAAAGATAGACATGAGAAAGATGGTGCTAGGAAGTCTAGGATTTCACCAACTAAACAAGACCCTGAAAAGGAAAATCAAAGAAAAACAAGTAAGTCAGTGGACACTAGTGCTAATAATGAATCTGTAGGTACCGATAAAAAGGTAGATACAAACAAAAAGTTCAAGGTCCTCTCTTGCTTTGCTTGTCATGAAAAGGGTCATGTTTATAGTGTATGTCCAAATAGACCTCGAAGATCAGGTTCTCCTTCAAAGGCTTCCACTTCAGAAGGAAAAAGGGGGTTGGGTAATAATAAACAGGTTTATGAGGCTAAAGTTCAATCTTCTCCAAAACCGTTTACTATACCTCAACGACGTGAATCTCCACTGAAAGGTTCCTCAGGAAATGTTCATAGGATTTCAAATCGTTTTCAAACACCTCCACGACCTGATCGTTCTGTTCCTAAAAGTCAAAATTCATTCTATGACCAAATTCATTCGAGTGTTCGATCTTCTTATGGCCCTCATTCTCCTAGATCTTCTCCGACGAGAGGTCAGAAGTCTTCTCCTGTGAGAAGACGAGATGAGAATCATGTTCTACCCACGGCTTCTAGCAATGGGTATTGGACTGAACTGATTCTAAGGGATGAGAAGGGACGACCCAAACCTCAGAAGGTTTGGGTCCCCAATGAAAACTAATTTCTCTCATTTTATGTGCAGGGAGTTCCTAGGAAACCAATCCATTTATGGTACCTTGACAGTGGATGCTCCAGGCACATGACAGGGGACAGGAAACTCTTGTCCAATTTTACTGGTATAAATGGGTCGTATGTTTGTTTTGCTGGATCCAAGGGCGGCAACATCACCGGTCAGGGAGATGTCGTCAATGGACAACTTACTCATAATCTAATGAGTGTCTCACAGATCTGTGACAAGGGCAACAATGTTCATTTCACAGAAAAGGAGGCATTCATCTTGAAGCCGGGTTTCGTTATTCCAGAAGAATGGATTATGCTCAGAGCTCCTAGGAAGAGAGACATCTATGGCTTAGTTTTAGGTGTTGATAATCCAACGGAGCCCCTCTGTTTGTTGAGCAAAGCAAATGAGTCTGAATCTCTCCTCTGGCATCGAAGAATGGGACATATCAACTTTCGGAAGATGAATGAACTTGTTAATCTTGGATTAGTTGATGGTGTTCCAGTTAAGAAGTTTGGGATGGAAGATAAATGTGTACCATGTTTGAAAGGAAAGCAACACAAGAATCCTCATAAATCAAAGGTGCACAACACTATATCCAAACCATTCGAACTACTTCATATGGATCTCTTTGGTCCTGTGAACGCAAGAAGCATTGGAGGGATGTTCTACTGTTTGGTGATCACTGATGATTACTCAAGGTACTCATGGGTATTTTTCTTGAAGACAAAGGACGAGACCGCATACCGGTTTATGGATTTTGTTAGACAAGTTGAGAATGTCCATGAAGTTAAAGTTAAGAGAATCAGGAGTGACAATGGCACTGAGTTCAAGAACAATACTCTTACGGTTTTTTGCTTGACCAAGGGTATTCAACATCAATTTAGTGCACCGTATGAGCCACAGCAGAATGGAGTAGCTGAGAGGAAAAACAGGACTTTGATAGAAACAGCTAGGACGATGCTTGCTGATTCAGGGCTTCCTGTTACTTTCTGGGGGGAGGCAGTGAATACAGCTTGTCACATTTTAAATCGGGTTTTAACAGTTAAACGGTTCAAGAAAACTTGTTATGAACTTTTGCACAACAAAAAGCCCAATTTGCAAAATGTTGAGCCATTTGGTGTTCCTTGTACTTTTCTTACGGTACTTCCTCAGGGTAAATTTGATCCTAAATCAGAGGAGGGTTTCTTTTTAGGTTATGTACCTAGTACACCAATTCGGCGTGTGTACAATCAGAAAACTGGCAAAGTAAATTTTGGTACAAATGTGGTAATTGTCAGTCATAAACCTGCTGTACACATTGGTCCTGCTAATGACTTCGATTATGATGGTGTCTTCACCTCTTTTCGTGGTCCTGTTTCTTTTACAGGTGTTCCGATTGTGGAAGATGTAGTTACTCTTCATGATCCACTTGAAGGCGGGACGGTTCCTGTCTCTTCTCCTGTTTCTTTTACAGGTGTTCCGATTGTGGAAGATGTAGTTACTCTTCATGATCCACTTGAAGGCGGACCGGTTCCTGTCTCTTCTCCTGTTTCTTCATCATTCATTAAGCCTGCTTCTAAATCTGGAGAGTCAAGTGGGACCAAAGAAGCAGACTCTACTTTCGAGACTGCTCCTAAAAATCTTACTGATCCTTTACATATACCGCTACCTGATGATCCTTTCTATGATACTGACGACACGGAAGGTGAAAATCAGGAAGAGCCTAAAACTCCAGAACAACATGTCCAGACTAACTTGGGGAATGATCTTACAGTCGACACGGTTCCTCAAACAAGAGTCAACAAGGATCATCCAGTAGAGCAAATCATTGGTGATGCTTCTGCCTCTGTTCGCACGAGGAATCAGAATAGGAAAAATTTGTCAAGTATGTTTGCTGAAGTTAAGGATTCTGGGCAATTACTTGGTACTTGTACTTTTGCTTCATCTCTCAGGTTGAGCCTAAAAATGTTGGAATGGCTCTTAAAGATCCGTCATGGGTTGAGGCGATGCAAGAAGAATTGGCTCAGTTTCGGAAGCTTGATGTATGGAAGTTAGTTGACTTACCTCATGGTGAATCTCCTTTATCTACGCGATGGGTTTTTCGTTGTAAAAAGGATGACAAAGGTGTTGTCACTCGCAATAAGGCTCGGTTGGTAGTTAGAGGATTTGAGCAACAAGAAGGTTTTGATTACGATGAGACTTTTGCACCTGTAGCTAGACTAGAAGCTATTCGATTATTTCTGGCATTTGCTAGTTATCAAGGTATAAAGGTGTATCAACTTGACGTAAAGAGTGCCTTTTTGTATGGAGAAATTAGAGAAGAAGTGTATGTAGATCAACCTCAGGGGTTTGAGGATCCAGATTTCCCCAATAGAGTATATCGTCTTGATAAGGCTCTATATGGTTTACATCAGGCTCCTCGATCATGGTATGAAAAACTGTCTACTCATTTGCATGAAAATGGTTTTACTAGAGGTTCTATTGACAGCACGTTGTTCATCAAATGGAAAGGGAAGGACTACTTGCTTGTACAGGTTTACGTTGATGATATCATTTTTGGTTCATCTGATAAGAACATGTGCAAGGAGTTTGAGCAGAGCATGAAGGCTAAGTTCGAAATGAGTGCTATGGGGGAATTAACTTTCTTCCTTGGATTACAGGTGGATCAACTGAAGGATGGGTTCTTTATTCATCAGAGCAAGTATGTTCAAGATCTTCTTACCAGGTTTCGAATGTCCGATGCTAAAGATGCAATTACTCCCATTCAGACTAATCATGGGCTGTGTCCTGATAAGACTAATGATCCAGAAGTCGATGCAACTCAATATCGGGCTATCATTGGTTCCTTGATGTATCTGACAGCTTCACGTCCAGACATTACCTTTGCTGTTTGTATATGTGCTAGATATCAGGCTAATCCGAAAGAGTCACATTTGAAAGCTGCGAAAAGGATTCTTCGTTATGTGAAGGCCAAGCCTCGTCTAGGGCTTTGGTATCCCATGCATGGTTCCTTTGAATTCAAAGCTTATACTGATTCGGATTATGGTGGCTGCAGTTCGGATAGGAAATCAACGTCAGGTGGATGTCAGCTTTTAGGGGGGAGAATTATATCGTGGTAGTGCAAAAAGCAGACATCTGTTGCACAGTCTACCTGTGAAGCAGAGTACATAGCTGCTGGTCAATGCTGTTCTCAGGTACTTTGGATACAGCAACAATTGCGCGACTATGGTATGGATATCTCAGACTCTCCTATTTGTATTGATAATAAGTCTGCCATAGATATTACTAAGAATCCGAAAAACTTTAAAGTCACCAAGCACATAGATATAAAGCATCACTTTTTGCGTGACTGTTTTGAGAAAAAGCTTATTCATTTAGAAAAGGTTGTTACTGATGATAACCTTGCTGATCTTTATACTAAAGCTTTTGATAGACCTCGTCATGAGTTGTTATATCAACTCAATGGTATGAAGAATGTCGAGTAGTTTCTCTCAAAGAACTTAAATTTTTATAAGCGTCTCATAGTAGTTTAAGTCGTACATAGATAGAGTCAAAAATACAAAAAGAGTTGTCTTAGTATAAGTCTGTATATATCTAGTGTCAGAAAAATACAAAAACATCTGAAAAATAGAAAATCCAAAAATATAATAAATAAAGTAAGGTTACTGCACTACATGTTTAGACGTGAAGATACTTTAGCTTTTAAGCCTACTTAATTGTACTTTAAAAATGCTCAGTTCAGTGATACCATTATATGATGTATCGATAGGCACAAAGTACCAAGGTTTCCTTATAATCTGAACTTAAATGTATACAATGTTCTTATGGGAAACGTATTCAGATATATGGCTGAGAATACTTGTTCTTAAAATAGACAAGTCCTTTAAATCTTATGAAAGATCTTGCATTGTAATTAGGTATATTTGGTCTTTATATAGAAGGTCTCGGGTACATATATGTGTATGTATGCTTTTTCGGATGTATATTTGTGACAAGATATGCAAATATCAAAATAAATCTGTTGAAAGTATGAAGCTAATGTGGCCTTTGAGATTCGAACAAGTAAGTCATTGGGGTGTCTTTGTATACCTAGCCTACCTAAAGTTTCCAACTTGGGATAGGTTGTCAGAAAGTTCGCTACACGGGTCTCATAGAAAGTCACGGGTTTTCATAAGTGCTTTAAAGTAAAATTAATGTCACAAATATGCAAGTACTTGGCATTATGCAATGTTAAGTATATTTCCGTACGTGAGTCAAGTTATGTCGCTTTCTGCGTGAGGAATCACCGACCTGTCACCGCTGACTTGATTCTTAAAGACTTTCTCACTTTAATCACCAAATGTCTTAATCTTAGTGCTTGTTTCGATTATGAGAGTGTATCTGAATATGGGGCACATAAGTTCGCAAACTAAAATTGTGGCATGAGTAACTTACTAGGTTACATGGGGACTGTCCTTGGCTCAAGTAATACGAAAGTGCCACAAACCAAAAAGGAGACTGGAAGTACCGAGTGTTTAAGAGGACAAACATATTGGTAATCGTTTTTAGATCACTGTTCATAACTAATAATAAGAGAATTATTTCTCGCAGTTAGGCTTATGTAAATGCTAATCTGATCTGATCAGCAGTACCCTAGTCACATGTAAATAATGAATAAATTAAGAACTAGTGGGAGAGGAGGAGGGGAGGAGGCGGGAAGTGGGATGCGAAGTGAGGGGTCGAGGGGAGTCAAAATAAGTATTTTCATAAGTTCTTATTGCACGAGAGATTCTACTTAAATTCTGTTGAGTATATGTTTTGCTGAATTCATTCATTTGAATTCTTGATGAGGTTATGTGTTTAGTTCAAAAGAAGATTTTCTGATATGGACATTAATTTGTTTAAGTTTAGAAAATGATCTTTTAAATCTTATGTGACAAGTCAATGTTATTTGAATTATCACAAGTTTCAGTGTTTACAAGTTATGAATTTAATTAATAACTTGGTGATTTTTAAGGTTTGACAACGGAATGACCTCACTTGATCTTTTATTAGAATCTTGAGTATTTCATAATTGTTAATCCTAATTTTTGTGTGTTTTCACTTGAATTTTCTGCATTATTGTGCCTTTGCTCTTGTTGCGTTAATGAGTTTTCGGTAAGTGTGCAGTGTTCAGGTTAAGAAGATAAAGTTGGAGTGCTGATCTTTGTTGCAATACTGTGTTATTCATACTGATGATATCGTGGAGACAAGATTTTTGGTGTGAAATGACAATATTGTGATGCAAATATGAGCACGTAAAGGAAGAATACATGAATCTGTCTTTAGAGTATTTATTTACTTTACATTTCATGTATTTAGTGAAAATAATCAGTGTTGATACGTGTTTCTTTTGATTCCCGTACCTTGACTTATGACTTGATTTCGGAAACTTTATAAAGTTCTTCATTGGATTTTTGGACTATTCATTGTTTGTTAATTTTGTAGACGGAATCTAATATGGGACTTAAGTGTTTCAAGATGGTTTGCCGTCAAGCATCTCAATGATTAGAGACATACTCTCCGTATCATGGTCGTGGTTGGTATCGCTGTTATTTCATTGATTATTTTCAGGTTTGTTAATGGTTGATTTTAGACCTTGGGGTTCTGTTTTTAATTCAAGATTATAATGTTTGTAATACTTACATTATGATGATGATTTTAGATGGTGGTATTTCTTGGTACAAGGCATGAATAAGTTGCTTTTAACGAGTTGTTGCTATGTACAGGATTAGGTCAAAAGGGTTGCATCGTGGAAAGTTTCGTGATGACGAATCTTGAAAAATTTTCTAAGTACTAAATTGTTCTTACGAAGATAGTGATTAACTTCGTTTGGAATTGTACTTCAGAAAATTGGACTCATTCTGTTACATCTAAATTCGTTTCATTTGGTTTTAAACGAAGATAACCTCTATCTTCGTTCGAGTTGATTTTACGAAGGTTAACTTCGTTCTACCTTATTTTCGACCGACCTTTTGACCCGACCCGTTTTGACCCATCTTTTAACCATCCATATATATATCTTACCTTAATTCGTTTTCTCTTTTTCCTTGCCAAAATCGTTAAAGAACACGAATTTAAGTTGCTTAAACCCCCATATCTTCATCAATCAAATACCTTGATTTCAGTTGATTCTCAGTTTGTTGTTTCGAATTTTATTGAAATAAGTGATTCAGGTATCTTATCTAGACTCGTCATTCACAAATCCCCAATTCTAGATTCTTGATTTTGCCCAATTTTTACATGCACTCATTCGGTTTTGATTTATATATATTTTTAGGGTTTAATTTCGTTGTTAATTTTAATCCATTGAATCCTTAATTCGTTTCTAAAATCGAAATAGGTTATGCTTCTTTTAAGTGTTACAAATGTTTTTGTAATTAATTTTGGGCAAATCAAGTGTTCTTCAATGTTTTAAGAATCAAATGTTTGATTTTGGAACCAACAGGCTGTTCAGAACCACTACGAAGTTACCTTTCGTTTATCTCTACGAACTTAGGTTCTCAAACAGAGTTTACGAACTTAGACTTTTCCTTCAACTAACGAATTTAGAAGTTTTTGTGACAAACGAATTTAGTATGCCTCAAGGCTATCTTCGTTCATTGTTAACCAACGAACTTAACATCTATTTTCGTTTATTGTTATCCAACGAATTTAAAGTCTATCTTCGTTCATTCCTAACTAACGAACTTAAGGTCTATCTTCGTACACTTTTACCTTACGAACTTAAAGACTAATTTCGTACAGTTCCAACTTATGAGATTATTGATTAAGTTTATCTAAGACTGCTATTCATTTCTTGTGCTAATCCTATAATTGTTTTTCAATTATGATTTGTTTTTGCAGAAATGGCTCTTGCTCCACGTCAGTTCTTTAAGAAGCACAATCTGGCCTTAAATCTGGATCCAGATCAACATAATTGTGAACGCTATCATGAAATGTTTGATTTTATTGCTCGTTCTAGGCTTTCTTTTGCATTCTGTGATTCACCTAGATTGGTGAGGCAGTATATCGATGACTTCTGGAGGACTGCTCATCAGGTCATGGTTAATGGTCGTAGCTTTGTTAGAGCAACTGTCGAAGGAATCACTTTTGATTTTAATGCTGCGATACTTCGTGAAATTCTACATTTGGGTGAAGAATCAGACGACGCAGTAGAATTAGCTTATGATTTTGACCTTATTCGTCGGTGTTTTCAAAGAATGGGATATGTTGGTCAAATAAAGCTTCCTTTTGATAAGAGTGGATTTCAAGGACGTTGGAGATACCTTGCTTACGTGTTGTTAGTAAGTCTGAGCAATCGTAAGGCTGGATTTGATCAGCTTTCTGCTCAGATTTCTTCGCAGATGGTTTCTTTGGTTTATAATCGACCTTATCCGTTTTCAACATACTTCTATCATGCGTTTGTTGATCAAATCAATGCCAAGGCGAAGAATAGGTTTCTATTATATCCTCGTTTTGTTATGGCAAGTTTAGACATTTTTGTCCGAATTTGGTATTTGATCAAGGTCCTCGTTATGTACCACATGCTTGGCCTTTACGTATATTTGCTGATTTAGATGCCAATACTCGAAATGTAGCTGGTCTAAATAATCCACCATTGTTTGGTCATTTGATTAATCCAAATTATCGATCTCGCTTTGAGAATGATATGTTGGTGGATGATGAAGACAATTCTGATCATGAGAATGAAGAGAGTTCAGATGATAGTTCGGATGGTGATTCTGATGATTCTGATAGTGGGAATGATGATGGTGATGATGTTAGTTGAAGCAGACACAGATGAATATGATAGTGTCGCTGCTGATTCTGGTAATGAGCATCGAACTAAGATGGCTCATGATGTCCCTGCTGTTTCAGGAAGTGATAATTCATATCACTTTTCTCGAGAAGATGTACCTGGTGCTTTACGCCGAGAGCGTCGGAGTAAGGCATGTCATTCTTCACCGGTTCTTTCTGAAACAAATCAATCTGTTCAAGAAGAAGTTAATCTGGATGAGAATGTTGGTGCTGAACAAGAAGTTGTATCTGATTATCAAGAACAATTGGAACTTAGAGATATAGCATCAAGTCCATTACATGAAGGTACAAGTAATGTTGGACCGAAGAGGACACTGGATGCTCCTCTCACTTATCGTAGAGCTAAGCGTGCACGAATTTCTGAGGCTACTTCAGTATCTGCCGCTGCTGCTGATATTCCTGTTGTCGCAACAGCACCAGTTCCTACTGTTGCTGGCAGTGTACCGTTACGTCCACTTTTGCCTCCTGCCAGATCAATATTGCCAGATTGCCTACTTTTCCTCCTATTCCTTCAGATTACTCCCTAGTTAGGCGTATAGATGTTCTTCAGGCTCGTGTTGATACGTTAGAGTCTGATCTTACAACTGTTCGAGGTACTTTGACCTTTTTGATTAACTGGGTCAAGAATCAAGGGGGAGATGTTCCTGAAGAAGTCTGCAGATTATCAGCAGTTCAGCCAAGACGTGAGAATGAAGATGATGATGCTGATAATGCTGGTAATAGGAGTGATTCTCGCCCAGTTTCTGACAAAGGAAAAGGGGTTGAGACTCAGG